>CM035230.1:55675248-56250045 GCA_020226215.1 Sindora glabra | reverse complement strand
CAGGTTAACTAATTGATTCCGATCTCTTACTATATTAGGTTACTATTATCATTTTTAATATCAATTATAATCTTAAGTCAAGTAAAATTACACCAATCTAAAATTAAATCACACCAATCTTAAATCAAATTGTTAGACTTAATTCATTTTAATACCTCTACCTATAAATTTAAAATATTTTTATCTTTTGGAAAGGCAACTTTCGGACAAAAAAGTGACTTTCTATAGATTAACTAGTACTCTTTACCTGGTGGTGAAATGGATAATAAGATGACAAAAAAGATGAAAATTTTGACTTTTAAAAATTTCACGTTTGGCCAGAAAGAAAAATACAATGATATAATTTGTAATTATCAATATTACCCCATATCAAAATTTCAAATTTTTTCATTCTTTCTAATATCTCTTCTAATTAAATTTAAAATTTTTGTTTCCTTTCTTCATATTTTCTTCTCTACCAAGTATAAGGGTAGCCAATTCGGACAAGCGTAAATCTGCCTAGGAATTAATTAGGAGCAGGAGTTATGAATAATTATTTTGTTCATAAGCTTTCCAATTGGCTAAAATCCAATTTTGAGGCGACAGAACTAATAAATTGAAGAAATTAACAAGTGGTCTGTACAAGAATCGTTTGTTACCTTTGGAGCACTATTTTAACCATCTTTTTTTTTTTTGCCTTGTCATGATGTACAACAACTACACTTGAAAAATAGAAAAACAAATTAGAAGAAAACCCCTACTTCGGAAAATTGTATTTTTAACCATTAGAATATACGAATTACGGTTTACTTTCCCATACCAGTCTATTCCCGACGTTTTATACCAGCACCTCTTATTTTGATAAAAATATTTAGTAGAAATTATTTTATTTATTTATATTTATCGTTATAAAATATTAAAAAATAGATATTAAATATTTTATTTATTCAATATTAATCATAATAATCTATTTTCGGGAGTAAGTTTTTTTTTATTACTATAATACTATGCATTATCTTTTTAAGCACACAATATGCAGTGGGCATAAAATTCTTTTACTTATCTATAAGAATAATTTTATTTTTATGAACAACATCTTGTTGTTAAATCATTCCACATTGGTTGTGAAAAGGTTAAGTTGTAGTTTATAAGTTGAGATAAAAACCAAACTCTTAAACTAATTTTTATAGTTGAAAAGGCCCAATAAAATATCCAACACTAGTATTAAAATTTGGTCATAATATCTCTACCTAATAGTTTATCCAATAATTTATGAGAGAGTTAATTGATATCAAGATTCCAATTAATAACATGATATATGAGAGATAGATTGTTAGGTTCTCTTATGTTGATTGCAAAAAGGGTTAGGTTTTTTAAGTAAACTTTTATAGTTGAGAAAGTTCAATAAAATATTCAACATTTTTGTACAAAGGGAGACTTGTATTAATTTTGATTATAACTTGATGTCGCCCATCATATTTGTATTATATTTATAAGTAAATTTGTGAACAAGTTGAGTCAAGTCAAATCAACTCATACTTCTATTTGATTGAATTCAAGAAAATTAAATAAATTTAAGCTTGAGCTTGTCAAGTTTTCGAAATTCAAGCTGGAGCTTAATTATTAGGCAAACTTTTTGAGTTTAAATAAATTTTAACATGTTATATGATTTTTTAACATATAAAATAAAGAAGATGTAAGATAAGTTTTTTATACAAAAATCACAAATATAAATCCCATTCTATTCTAACAAATATACTTATAAATACTCAAATTATAATTTTTGAACATTACTTAGTAATGACACAAGTAATAATATAAATAGAAAATTTATTATTAAAAATTCCAACCTTTTCACATAACTCAAACATAAATCATTTGAGTTTAAGATATTTGAGAAACAATTTTTTTTGCATTTTTTTGCTTTTATAAAATGAAATTAGAAATAATTTTTTTTAATATCAAAATATCCATTGATTAAATTAATCAATAATTTAATAAAACCATGAATAACAATGGAAACATATATATATAAGAAGTTCGTTTAAGTTCACAAACATCATGAATTTATATTTTTGAGGTTTGAATTTAGCTTGTCAATTATACAAGCTTGGTTTATTTAGGATGGAGTTAATTTAACTTGCACACAAATCAAATTTTTTATAAGTCGAATTCAAGTTGTTCACAAATAATTTAACTTATTTACGCCTAATTTATTAGGATAATTTTAAATTCTGAAAAAATACAACCTGTCATTCTCTAGCAAATTAAAATAATTCACATGAAATTCAACTTTCATTATTATGAATAAATTGCTAATAAATTTTAATAGAAAAAATTATAGAAAATACCTAATTAAAATAGAAAAAAAAAAGCACAAGGATCAAGTTCCAAACTTTTAAATTGCGGAAATTTAATTAGGATCTAAGTGAAATTATATATATAAATTGAAATCAGATACGAATCACAGAAAAATATTAGAAAGATGAATCAGCTTCGAATTAATAAACTCCTTGCATCACAATTTCAAGTTTTATTTTTTCCGGTTAATTAAGAATTCAATGGGAATGTTTAGCACCGTTTTTTTGCGGAATTGGGCATGTGATTAGCCTTGCGTGCCCATGTGATCCTTAATAGAACATACACGTGCTTAATGGTCCCCCTTCATTCCCTACGACTAAGGCTATTCATCCGTTAAAAACAAAGCGACAGAGAGATCTTAAATTAAGTGAATTGTCATGGGTCGCTTTGATTCTCCTAATTTGCTTGACAAAGCCAACACAAAAGGCTGTACGGAGAGGCATATGTGCAATGCATGCATGTTTAAACTCATCACTACTACAAAAATGTTAAATAATATTGACAGAAATGTTAAATAATATTAGTTATTTAATAAATTAGATCTTAATTATAAATTGATATATATATACGAGCGACATTATCTAGTTAGATATTTGATATTAATTTCTTAATTGATGTGGAAAATAATATTATTATATTAGTTTTTAATTTAATAACTAGTGTAATTATTTATTTAGAACATTCGTTCTCTAATCGCCATTAAAAAGTATCATTCTTTCATATTTGAACATAGTTCATTAATTTATATTAAATAATCGATTTAAAATTTTCAATATATGACATTGAATTTTTAAATAATAGATGCTTATTTTATTTTTTCCCAAACTCCACTGTATAGTGAGTAATATTCACCTAAATCTAATTACAAAATAATATCCAATTATATTATTATATACTTAATATAAGATTCAATATTTATCTCTATGTCTCTATGATTAAAAATAATATCTCAATATAAAAAAATTTCAATGGCAAGCATTTCATACATTTAATTGTGTTTGAAAAATTAAAGATATTAAAGTAATGAATAATATATACATATTACAGAATTGATAGTAATACATCTAAAAATCAAAGAAAGAAGTTACGTTATCTATCCTATGACATAACCATTATGAGAACACTTTGTGAAACTAACAAGCCATGATTGATGTTGTAAGTACAATATTGATACTATATACTTCTATTGAACAAAAATTTATTATTTGTATTATGTCATTAAACTTTGATAATAATCTGTATTATTTATTGAGCCGAAGAGCACCATTCCCACCACTAAACTAGAGATAATTGTGGTTACTAGAAAAATCAGAACATAACATATAAAGTATTATATTATAAGATCAAAAAATATAAACAAATATCAGAAACTAATAATTCTTAAGACAAAATGAAGTATACATAGAATATAAGCATGAAAAGTTGAATTATTGGTAAAAAAGTTAAAACTAAGTATACAAAATTGATCATTCTTAAGATGAATTTAACCTAAGTTATCTTGGTCAAAGATATTGGATTATTGGTAAAAGAGTTAAAAGGTACCTACAAGGTATAAAAGGTTATGTGCTACTTAAACTCAGATTTTTCTATTTGTCTAAATAATTATAAATTAACATATGGGTATATCTTGATGACAGTAAAAAGAGTTATATAATGAAAAAATATTAAGTAGTCCTTTACAGCAATCTCTACTATAAAAGTAGTGTATATCACATATTATGAAGTTATTCATGAAGTTGTGTGGTTAAGGAACTTTATCACTGATATTTAACATTACAAGAAACATCTCAAGGCACTATTATAGATTAGCTTTAACATGGTTGTCCAACAGATTTTAACATTAGTTATTATTTAATGTATATACGAGTGTTGTTGTATTTTGAAATATATTTGACATGGAAAAGACTTATCACATTGAATTTTTTGCTAAAAAATAAATATATATTCTTATATATTTTTTAATTTTTTTTCACATTTCATGTTAGTTTTTAGTAAAAAAAAAACTAGCATGAAATGTTTACTAAAAACTAACATGAAATGTTTAGAGAATATTTTTTAATGTCATATTTTCTTTTTGCTACTAGAATATTTATAATAAAAATTGAACAAATACAACATCTCGCTAAAAACGTATATTTTGAGTTAAAAATTTGAAAGATTATAATTTCATATTTGATTGTTCATTTGAGGTAAATTTTATATCGATTTCATATAACTTTTGAGATCTATCTATTTGCAAAAGATGAGAGGTATTTTGCCTTTCCTTGAATCACAAAAACTAGCCATTTTCATAGCTTTTTTTTTATTTTTTCTCTATTTCTTGGCATTTTTGACCGATTTGAACTTTCTTGCAACATTTATCAAATATATAATAGGCATCTAAAACTTAGATACAATATCAAAAGTTATACAAATAAAACATAAATAAAAATAGCTTAAAAAATCTATGCAAAAATGAGAAAATGGAGGAAATAAAGATTAAAAAAATATAAGCAAGAAAAATATAAACCCGTTTCATGCTTGATGCTAATTGAAAAAATATTCATAGCTTACTAATGAAGATCCCCTAAAATCTCTTAATAAACTTACATAAAAAATAAAAGAAATGAAAAAGTTAAGATTTAAGAAATAAAAGTATAAAAGACACTTTTTATATTTTAAACTCATTTTATGTTCGATGTTATTTGAAAAAGTATTAGTAACTCACTGAAATATGGTGGAGGATAGGGTAAGATATAATGTTTTGTAGAGGGAGCTGGACAGAGATAGAAAATAAGCTTAAAAACAAGTAAAAGAGAGATGAATGTGATAATGAGAAAAAGAAAAATAAAACTTGTTTTAACTATAGTACAAAAATATCATCACTTCTATGACTTTAGACATCTACTAATTAGAAACAAATAATTAGGTGATTTCATTTTTGAACACTAGTAGTTGGCATTACTTTATACACTGATTTTATAAAAAAAATTAGTATGTTAATTATATCTTAATTTTTTGAACTAATTCTTCTCCTCTTTTTTGATACCAAGTTTTTAAAAACTAAAGTAAAAAGTCATTTTAACATTGATTCTTTATTTGAATTAATGTGATATATCTCACTCTTCAAAATAAATGATGATTCAAATAACTTTAAATGTTAATTAAGTCTAAATTGACATATAATTTACAATAGATGCTGATTATAAATATTAATCATTGTTTTAAAATTTTCTAGAACACATTCGTCATCTTTAATTAAAAATTGTTTTAAAATTTTCTAGAACACATTCTTCATCTTCAATTAAAAATTATGACTTTATAATATTGGCTAATTATTTCAATTGATGTAATAAGTTGCACTTATTTTCAAAAATACCATCACACCATTATATAGATCAATTTTCAATTTAACCAACATCAATATGTTGATATTAAAAAGTAATTCTATAATAGTGAAGTTTTTAACTATATATTGTGACAATGTTGTTGCTATAAACTTCTCTTGAAACAACAATAATTTTACCCGTACAAAATACTTTTATATGAAATACTAGATTGTAAGAGAGAAGATACACGTGTATATTACTTATAGTGAACATATTTTCACTGATCGTATGCTCATAGATCCACTAACCAAAAGCTTAGCAACATGAATGTATTATGATCATATAATTAATATGGGTTTGACTATATCTTTTGATAGTTTAGGTTAGTAGAAATATTTTAATGTAATTAATTATTTCAAGATATACATTAATGAAATATTTATATTTTGCCATACATTGTTAATTGTGCAGATTCTATGGGAATGGCATGTTGATAGAAATGTTTAAACCATATCTTATTACAATGTGGAGGATATGGATTTTCATTTGGCATCTTAAGGGAATGTTAGGACTATCGTGTGAAGGTTTACATATATCACATTTATCATCATATAAATCTTATTATGCAAACTTTATGTCAATATCTTTTTCAAATTTTGAGGTTTGTTTGGTCAGCCAGTGTAGGTATACAATATGTATGATATTAATATCCCTATTGGATATAACTATTATATACTATTGGGTACTTATGATCTCAACTTAAACTTATGGGTGTAATATTACTATATTTTTCATTGATACATTGTCGTGGTCATAGTTTTTGCATTATGTAATTCAAGTGGAAGATTGTTGGAATTTAATTTTGAAATTTGAATTAAAAGATAAATTAAATTAAATTCCCATTATAAATAACTTAATACCAAAACAATGATGTGGTAATATGATTTGATTGCCAATTAGTGATGATAATGATCAAGCAAAATTTATAGCAATAATCCCTAATAAGTGAAAGGGGTAGGATTTGACCATAGGTAATTTTTTACCCACTTTAGTAATTATATTAAAATAGGGTCCATACTACTCTAATTATAGATTGCACATTCCTATTTGCATCTGGTCATACAACTTCTCAAAAGTAATCTCGTAGAATCAAAGTGATCAAGAGAAGTAACCTCTGTAACTTAATTTACAATGTGGGTATTAATATTGATCATATCATGGTTAAGATTATCCAAATATGGATACAACTAAAAATATAGTTGTTTTATGTACTTATTATTTTATAGAGTTTATTTGCATATAATTATTGTACTTATTTACATGATTTGGGGTTCCTATATTTTTTCATAAATAATTAACACATACACATAAATACTCTACTCAAGAGACTAGGCAAGTAACATTATGGGTTTGTCCTTTTCCACATTTAATTCTATTTGTTTTGACAAAAAATATTTTGTATAAAATATAGTTATAAAATATTAAAATAGTAGAAAATGGCCTAAATGTTCAATATTAATTTTAAAGACTTTATTAAAAGATAACTTTCTATTTTTCAAATAAGAAATATTTTCCCCCACTAATGTCCCTCTAAATATCATATTTTTTAATCATTAACCATATAAATATATGATACTTTTTTGTTTATCTATAATGAAATAAATTTTTTTTAAAGAAAACATCTTTCAAAAAATAAACGGAGGGTTAGAGTTTTTGTGGAAAGTTGATGTAGTTAGAATGTCGATGTAGTTAGAAATCGGTTAGAACGTTGTAGCCATTATTTGCATGTAATGTTCATAAATCGACTAATACATTGGAAGACCTAAGATTAACCAAATACCTAAACTTCATTTTGTGTTGATATATGTGTCTTTATTAGCCAACCAACTAGTTCAGATTAAATCCCATTATTTTAAGGAAAATATCTTCTAAAAAACAAACAGAAACTTAAAATTGTTGTGGAATGTTGATGTCGCTAGAATGCAGCTAGAACATTGTAGTCATTATTTGCATGTAATGTTCATAAACCGATTGTTAGGAGACCTAAGATTAACCAAATACCTAAACTTCATTTTGTGTTGATATATGTGTCTCTATTAGCCAGCCAACTCGCTCAAATTAAATCCAATCATTTTTGTGAAAATTGCAAAAGGAAGAATCATTTTCTCTCCATATTATGAACCTGTTTTGCTTGGTGCTTGTTAAAATGAATTTATTAAGGGTTTCATACTTCCTTCCATCTCATGTCGCAATCTGAAACAAGAATGCTCTCAAATATTGTCAGGTGTAACTTGTAAGCTTAAACTTTGGCATCTGCTTTCAAGAATGCTGTCATAAGGGACTCCATTGTATATACTACATTAAAATTCAATTGGGAGAGATTTATCACCCTTTGTAGTCTCACCTGGTTCAAATTTATATTAATCAGCACTCAGTATAATGTTTGGATACAGGACGGATTGATATAAAAAAAATGATACATGTATCAAAAATAAAATTTGAATTAAAATTTAAATATAAATTAAAAATTATCAATTGAATATAGAATAGTGAAGTAAATTTGGTTCCAAATCTAATTTTATATTTCACTTTTGATTCATATAGCATTTGTTATATATATTTATCCTGGTATGATTCCGATCTCTTCTCGCAATTTGCGTAGCATAGGGCGAAACATTTATTTTACATCTAGTACATGGTACACACTCTCTCTCTCTATCTTGTCAAGGAATAACATCAAATACTATTTCTCTGATTTTGCATAACTAAGAGTCGTTTCTTTTCAATTATTCATATGTTTATTTCGAACTGAACAAGTTTTTAAAGACCAGTGACATGTCCCAGAATATTAAAGTACTAAATTTGTTATTTCTTTTAACCATAGATATAGAAATAGATGCAGTCTCACAAACATCTTTCTTGCGACGAGAAACTCCTGGTCTCAACCAAATGGTGTTAGGCTACGAAAGTCCTTGATTAAAATATTGAACAGATAAATTAATTATTAGTTAAAACTATTATTAGGGTTTTAATCCATATGCATATATATTTTAATAGCCATTGCAGTAAACTTCCTTTTAGTTTTAATAAATGTATATCTTCAAGGTGTTTCATGGCTGATTCATCGGTAACAGCTCATTCTGATTTTGTCGATGGGCAACAAAGTCAAAGAACACTGAATTTAATTATTTTTTCACTTATATCCTCCTTCTGTCATTCCTATTTGCCATCAACAAGGAAGAAGAGTTTGGTTTATATGCGGAATTGCCGTCTGCAGGCAGTCATTATGGACAAGAAAATATATATCTCAGCCACACCATAATTACCAGAAACATGATATGTATAAAATCGTAGCTACTTTTTTACACAATTTTCTTAAAATTAACATACGGATACAAATAACGAATACCTGGTACATAGTTTCCAGTACATGATATTAGTTAAAAAATATTTTCCAATAATTATGAGCCACTCAATCCGTTATTTGATATTGGAGCAAGTACCATAAATTGCACTATTTCAACCAGAGAAGTCAGATAGATTAGATTTAAGACAGCAATAACACCACAACTAGTAAATAGAAAAGATAACTTAGATATATAAATTATGGTAATGAAAGTGGGACTAAGTTGCAGGCATATTATACACTGCTGGAAAGAAAGACAAACTTAAATGCTTCAATTCCACAGCTAGATCTTGATTTTTGAAAGCCAAGCATTCTGAATTTCTAAAAAATGGCCTTCAGAACGACCAACTTCAAGAGAAAGGGTTTTTCATTCTCTGCGAAGTTGTCTTTGCTTATTTATCATGACATTCATTGTATCTTTATTGAGTTGGTTCCATCTTCAATCTACTTTGAGCTTGAATTTCTATCTTTCTGTGATGAAAGGATGGCATCAATGGCTTCTTTCACTTGAGAAATATCAGGGGCTTTTCCACCTTGGACAGGCCAGAACTCATCAGTTGCCAACACCTGCACCATGAAAAATAATTTCATATATATGACATGATTTTCAATTTTGAAACCATAAATTTGAAGAAACTGGGAATTTATAACCAAGATAAATAAGCTAAAAAAAATTGAAAGAAGGAAATTTTTTTTTTTATTCTCACCTTCACTTGCAATTGAAGAAACTTCACATAACTAATGGCCTTCTCCAACATGGTAACCAAATCAACCTGCAAAAGTCATCACGAAAATCAGACCATTAATATTCATCGTTAATGCCGAAGTTATTACCAAAAACAAAGTATAAAGAAAGCAAATGCAATGCAGTAGTTTTACAAAAGCCCACCTTGGAGCCATTGGGGACCAGTTCTTGTAGTATCTTGAGTCGTTCGCTTATCCTCTCTCTTCTATTCTGCAAGACAAACATTCTCCAAACAATGTATCTTTGATCTTGCTTAATTTGCAAACAAAACCTTTGTGC
Organism: Sindora glabra; assembly: GCA_020226215.1. Taxonomy (NCBI): domain Eukaryota; kingdom Viridiplantae; phylum Streptophyta; class Magnoliopsida; order Fabales; family Fabaceae; genus Sindora; species Sindora glabra. Next base: position 56,239,967 of record CM035230.1, on the reverse strand, counting down.
AAGTGAAAAAAAATCTTGACTTAGAATTGAAGCAAACCTTGGCTGCAATACTTTGAGGATCCTTTGACGGCATTGAGTTCGCTTTTGACAGCTTACCTGCGTTTGGGCATTGCTTCTTAGCAGGCTGCATTCTCTCTCCCTGCAAAACGTAAATTTGACCTCAATTTTTCCATTCATGTTCAAAACTTTTCCCGGAAATAGAACTAAGCACTGAAATAGAAATCTATAAATAACCAAGAAATACCGTAGAAGGACGCTTATTGAAGGCTGCTTCCTGTGCTGCAGAATTCTGCAGTTCATCAGCAGGAGCACTGGATTGAGAGTAAAGCCACCCATCTGAACTTTCACCATTTTGCTTCTCCTTTGCAGTACTGCCTATGGAGCTATAGTTGCTGGCCGTTTGAAAGCAATTGAAATCCTGCATTAGACGTGGGTCTGTGTTGCTTCTAGGACTAATCTGATTCCACTGACTATAAAAACCCTGATGCAGATTGTTATTGTCCCACATGGAGTGCTCTTTCTGGGCATCATTTTTCAGGCAGCTGGTGTGAGAGACCATTTTCCTTTGCTGAAAGCTAAGCAAAGACTCAGAAGCATTCAAGAGATTGCTGAATCCATATCCATTTGTTTTGAAGTTGATCAAAGATTGTGCTTCTTCAGCCAGATAGTTTGAATTTGTGCCCTTGTAAACGCATCCAGTGCCAGATAGAGAAGAATGGGTTATGGCTGACTCGTTGCTGAAACCATCTTGTGAGGCTTCTTCCTCTTCAAGCACAGACTTCTGGTACTCATTGAAGGCACAAGTCTGAAACTTGCTGCTCATGCTTGAGTCATGAGGAATTCTTTCTTTGGCAAGTGCCATTGAGAGAGTTGGAACAAATCCGATTGTAAACTGAGGTTTGTTGTCAAGCAATGTCAACTATATGCATGACAACTAGCGAAGGAGGCCTATTTGTAGATGCTCAAAGTATTCAACCCAAACGCTATATTATATTAAACATCATTGTCAATCATTTTTTTATAATTCAAATGGGTATTTATGTTAAAATTCATCACTACACCTGTTTTACAACTAGCGAGTTCAATTTTGTTTTCATTATATAATGTGTAGCTGTAATATTAGCTGTGAATGATTACTAATATATTTACTCACTGAATAACCTTAAATACACTTCATTTATCTTAAAAATTATATTCCAATATGTACATATTACACTCATTTAAATTATCATTAACTATTTAGATTGTCACATATATCATTACCTATCTAATCTGAATCCTCCAATGCTATCAAAATCTCTCATCACTAAACCACCATTGAATGAGATATGTACATATTGTTAAATGCAATTAATATTTTTTCTGCAGTATTAAATGGAGATGGGAGTAACAGTAGAACAAAACAAGTGTATAATAGATATCTTAACAATTAGGAACTACAAATCAGAATCCAATTAATAATAAGAAATTCTGTGTAATGAATTTGAAAAGTATTAATTAATGGCATCTTTGCACGGGGATTGTTAGCTGGCAGGAGTGAATGCATTGGAAGCAACAGAGAAGATAAAAACAGGGTGAAGCAGCAAAAGGGTCGCCGGATACTTCGCAAAACCCACGTCTTTCTTTGATTCCCATATGCCGACTCAAAACTCTGATGGGCAAAATGCAGCTTCTTGCATGCTTCCATCCTATCTCTATACCTCGTGGACTTATAGTCTATTCTAAATCCATTCATCACATTCTGTGTAGCTGTCTGAAATGCAAACTGAGCAGCCCAAACACTGATTATCATGACTTTTTTTTTTTTATATTGTTCAATGTAAGTACTCAATGAATTTGGAAAGAGATATCTTGTATACAAAAGTCTGAGTTAGTACTTTGTAAACTTGAATTATCAGTTCAAAGAATGTGAACTGATTGCTCGAATTATATGGCATAAATTTCACTGGTGATATTCAAAAAGTTAAGTATTGGATTATTTAGTTGAAATTCTTGACCCATTAAGTATAGAGACTTCACTATGTTTAGAAATCTAACGTTCAAAAGTTTGAGTTATTGAAAGAATGTTCATGAATAATTTTTCTATTTCTAGCAATATTTTTAACAGAATAAGAGAAAAGGAATTAAGCCGAAAATGGTTTTTGTTTTCGGAAGTTTCTTAGATCATTAAAAGAAAGATAAATACAAAATTAAAAGAAAGGGTTGGCATCAACGGTGGTGCAATGGTATTTAATATCACTTTTGAAGCTTTCCTTTTATCATATCCTAGATTTGAACTTAATATCTTGCGTGTATTTTAAGTAACTTTTTACGCCTAATATTATCAAAAAAATAAATAATAATAAATGGAAGAAACATGTAGGTCCTCAAGAAATGTAGCCCCGCATGTCTTTAAATTTATTTTTCTCTTAGTAGAATAAAAATGACTATTTACTCATAGAGGATGTTAGAATATTTTTAGCAGTGGTATAATAGTACTTAATATTATTTTTAGAGTTTTATTTTTTGAATCAAATCCTAGATTTGGATTTAATACTTTACAGGTGTGTTAAGTAACTAATTACTTTTGATATTATTAAAATAAATAAATATATAAATAAATGGAAGAGACACTTAGGTCCCTAAAACTGAAGTTCTATATGTCTTTTAAGTTTATTTTTTCCTTAATGGAGTAAGAATGACTATTCATTCCTGGAGAATAATAAAATGTCTTTGAATAGTGGTATTGTAGTACCTAATATTACTGTTGGAGTTTTTCTTCTATTACATTTTAGATTTGAGTTGATTTGAATTCAAGTAGCTTACACATGTTTTAAGTGATTTGCTAATCTTGATATTATTTAAAACAAAAAAAGGATAAACGGAGGAGACATGTCGATACCCCCGGATATGGAGGCCTGCAAGTCTTTGAATCCATTTTTCTCTTAGTAGAGTGAGAATGACCATTGACCAGTGGAGGATAATAAAATGTCTTCTATGTATGTTAAGAGGCTATTTTACCTGTGGAAACTCCAGTAGTTGGAGCAAGTGCACCATGTATAAATGTATATGGTACAGATCATTTATCGAAAGAATTGAGACACCATTCACTTAACCAGATTCCACTGTACTGAATATTTAAAACAAAATGAATTTCTGTGGTCAACTAAGTTATTTCTTTGTTTATTTTTTGTATTTTTCTTCTTCTTTTTCTTGTTTTGGTTTTGGTTTTGGTTTTACGCACATGAAAGAAAGACAGGTAAGTATATCCTTTGAAGAGCGGAAGAAGATCATCACCCACATGTTATTGTTCCAGAGACAATCAAATTTTGGGGCAAAGGGGGCAAAACCCGGAGTTGGCATTGGAATAAGAGAAATTCCTTGTCTCCAGGAGACTGTCTAAGTGATTCTTAATTATCATGAACTTGGAAACTCCCAATCATCAGAATTCCAACCCATGTTTACTTAATGCTTCTTTGCCTTTTCTTGCAATCCCACTTAGCCGTTTATGTAAATGTTTGACAGATTTGCCAACAGGTTGATTGAGCTGTACTTTATGCAATAATGACACCATGGTTCTCTCTCTCTCTCTCTCTCTCTCTCTCTTGTGAATTACCACATCGTTATTTTAGCTTTTAACAAAATATATAGTGTAGCCGGAGTAATGCATTTCAATCCACAATTCACTTTTAAATGGGAGAAAATTACAGTTTACCTAACGTGAATTTTTTTTTCATTTTAATTCATTTATATTTTTCCAAATTTTTAACTTAATTTAACACTTATTAAAACCTATTTACTCTCAAAATAACCCTAACTTTTTTTTGTTAAGCAATCGTGGAGCAAATTGTTGAAAAAGAAAATCTCCAATAGTTAAGGATTTTTTAGAGTAAATTAATTTTAAATTAATTTCTTGAACAATGTACAAATAGAGAAATTTTAATACCTAAAATTATAAATATGTTAAATGAAAAAGAACGAAATTATGAATAAATTATAATTTCCTATTCAAATAAATGGGATCAAATAGGTTTTTAAAGTTTTAATCATTAAACTGTGGTCTCCGGTACAACCAACTAGTTTGTACAGTTCGTCCTGCATTTTTTTCCAATTTTAATGTCTTAAATAAAGTTTGTCCCTATCTTGGACCGCGCGGTTACATCCAAAGACGCAGTAACCGGGCTAGGCAAGTGGGTTTGGCGGACAGGAAGCGGATCAAGCTAAAAAATTTAGATTCATACCTTTTTTTTTTTTCTCTGTGCAGACTTTAACTAGTTAGCTTGCATGAGTTGAGACTAGTACGGACTATATACATATATATACACACACGCTTGCAGTGTTAAAATGAGAATAGTTCAATACCTTTAAGATTTAATAGAATTCAATACAATTTGTAAGCAACAAGTTATGCAAGCTAGCCTAAGAATTGATGTAGGATAACTATAGAATAAGGTGAATTTATTATTTTTAGTCCATTAAAAATGTAAATTTATATGAATTAATCTATACAGGTTCAAATCCATGTGAGCCTAACATATTTAAGTCTATTACATCTGTTTTACATCTTTACCTATATACAAATTTAGAACCATGGGTAATTCCCAATTTCTTCAATAACAACTTAAAGACTCATGTCACTAAGTTCCATTGAGGCATCCCACATATAAATGATGAAAAACCAAATAAACAAAGATATTTAAGGGAAGCTTAATAGCATTTATCATATTACAACTTATGGGATTTATCTACAATAAATTAACTCAATAAATTGACTTCATATTGTTGGGGTCTAAATGAATAAAGTTTTGCATAGGCCTGAATCCATTTAGTAGTATCCAACTTGGGACAAAAGTTGCCTTTGTTGTGGAAAATGGAAACACTCCTCCTCACCATGTGCATCGAGAATCTCACTATGTGCGAGATCCACCCTCAATGTATAGAAATGGTAGACAGATTATACCTAAACCTCTTTATCACGAACCTTCCAAGCTAGTCAAGTAAAGGGATTGTGAGCTCTTTTTTCATCTATTTACTCCTAATAAAGATGAAACCTACACTTGATCACATTTTAGGCCATAAACAAATGGTGTTAGGGATAGAATTGTGCTTTTGGGGGAGTTGCCCTTATAAATTTTAATATTAGTCCCCTCAAATAAAATTTAAATTAAACTTTCTCCTTTGAATTGTTGAGTGTTGAATATTAATTACTTATATACTTGCCATACTTAAGTACAAGTGAATTTTTTTTAACAATTATTAGTTTATAAAAATGATTTTAATATTATGTTTAACTATATAGTATTACTAATAATATGAAAATTATAATTAGGAGACTTGTTATGCATAGATTTTCAATTGAATATATAAAAAATATTATCTTCTTCATATATTATATATGTACTTAAATCATAGTCGTTCTTATTTTCTTAAATTATATGTAATTATACCTTACAACTTTTATATAAAATACTCCAAAATTTTCCTAAATTATTCATAACTCTTACATTTTATTTTTCGTATGACTTTTTAATAAAATTCTTTTGATAGTAGTTGTTTTTACGGTATAAAAAATCACAAATTCATTTTAAATTTATAATTTCTGCTTTAATTTTATCCATCCAATCATTTAAACTAATTTCACTAGGTACAATAATAACTATTTATCTTGTAATATCAAATTTGTTAGTATATAAAAATTAAAAATAATAAAAATAATAAATATTTATTTGTTAATTTATTTAATAATATTTTAGCTGCCTGAATGTAAAATGACATATAAAGGTATGACTGTATTTTATAAATTATTTAAATATTCTTTTATTTTAATATTTTAGATCCTATTTGTTATTTAGTAGATTAAATTTTTTTTGTAAATAATATATCATTATAATTTATTATATATTAAATATTATTTTATTTTAATAATATTTTAATAATTTTAAATTTATTATTTAATAGATTAAATTTTCTTGTAAATAATATATTATTATAATTTATTATATATTAAATATTTTTAAAAATTAAATTAATATAATTTTTATAATTAATAAACTGACATGAGGAATTGAAATGATAGAGTTCATCTAGTAAAATTATGATATGATATAAACTGAAAAGTAAAAAGGAAAAATGACAAATCAGAAATTGATATGGGAGATAACGGAGTGGCAACAATTAGAATAGGTTCAACGAGGTTGGATAGGCAGAATGATAGAATGAATCAAGGATAAAGATGAATCGCTGGACATTTTGCAGGTAGGGGCCGCATTCCTTTAACTTCAAGAGCAAAGCATAGTCATTGTGAAGTTGTAGGTTCTAAAGAAAAAACAAAGAAAAATAAAAATTAATTAGGGTAATTCAATCTTTTCATAATTTATTTGTAAATTAACTAATTTAAAACACTATTGCATGTAGCATTTGAAAAAATGGCTGTTTAAGCTGAATCAGCTATTTGCAACAGTTGATTACCAAATACTATATCAACTGATTTATCAAATCAATTAGTTGATTTTAGTCAAATTAGCTAAAAACCATCCAAACATTTCCTTTGTTGTATTCCACACTTAATCAATCAAATTTAACACTTTGTACAAATTGTTGGCACCTCTACTTGTGTCTCTCACTAACCTTCCCACTATAAAGCAATAATTATGATGTATGAATATAATTGATGCATTAAGGTTTCTTCTATATTATAAATACCCTTAAATGTGGATGGTCATCCATGTTATAATTTGAAACTAAAAAGTGATTTAAAACATATTATAATCCTTTTAGGTAAATTAGTTTTTTTTTTTACTTTTAGAGTAGTTTTAAAAAAAAATTAGTTATATAGGACTGATATCTATGGATTACAAAACCACAATTTTTTTTTTTAGCCTAAACCACTTTTGAAGCAAAAAGATCTTCACTTCCTAATATATCAACTTACCAAAAATTAATATATAAGAAAATAAGCGAAATATGGGAGGATAAAAATTAAATTCTTAATAATTTATAAAGGTTAATGATTACAAAGTTATTTTTTGTGACAATTGATATAAATTGTAAATGTTTATTTTAAGTATTTGTTATTGTAGTTCTATACATTTTTCAATTTATATTCTATAAGGTTATTTTAAATATTTAGTTATTATTGAATTCTTATATTGTAATTAAAAATTTTTTAGCTTCTTTAGAAAATTTGTCACCCTCCATTCTTAAATAACCTTTCACACATTCCAACTAGGATATGATTCATAATCTTTTCAAGTATCATTCTTAGGAGAAATTTTTGTATGCATTTCAAGATGATAATTTTTGATACAATATGATAACTTGATACAAATATAACACGTTTATTTAGGTTTGAATTGATATGTCAACTTGTTTAAGAATTTATTTTAATTTTTTAAAAATTTTATTTGAAAAATAATTAATAATTTAATTATAAATAAGTATATATAATAAAAATATAAAATTTTTATTTTAATAAAATGATAATAAAATTTTAAAATAAAATTTTATTAATAATTAAAAATATTATTATGAAAATATAAAATAATAAAATTTAATAAATAATTTTATAGTATAAATTTTATTAATTAAAATTATTAAACAAATTAAATGGATGATTCATTTATTAGTGACTAATTATATTATGTATTTTTAAATATACATAGGATAATTATTGGGTTTTATATTTTTAATATCTTGAAAATTAAAAAACTAATTTTTTAATGTATATAGATCATGCAAAATTAAAGAATATTTTATATTTATTAGATATGAATAAAGATACATCACACGATATAATTAAAATATATAAAAAAATTTCAATTGTAAGACTCTACAAACAATTTCCTTTTGCCTTATTCTGCAAATCTTAACTTAGAGTGTTTACTTTTCACTTCATCTAAACTATATTTTAGAATTTTATTAATGTACTTATCCTTCCATCATTAAAACCCTCTCCCTCAAACAAATTTCAACAAGCCTAAAGTAAGATCAAATTTTAAATAATAATAATAATAATAATAATAATAATAATAATAATAATAATAATAATAATAATAGTAGTAGTAGTAGTAGTTGGAGCAAAGCTTGGTTCAAGACAACAACTTAATGAAAATGACAATGAGAAAAGTGAACAGTTAGAAGACCCAAAAAAAGTGTAAAAGATTTTAAAGGAAAGTACTATATTTATTCATAAAGGATACATGTTATATTAAATATTTTTTTGAAAGTTTATTTTACATAATATAAATATACAAAATTTTAATTTATATATCAAATTCATCTCTAAAAGATAAATGTTAAATCAAATTTCTCTCAATTTTGATTAATTAATTTAAAATAAATATTTAAAAAAATTGATGTAGCGTGTATTTTTTAAAAATTAATTTGGTGGTGTACTTAAAAACAAAACACCAACGAGGCCATGGACCTGATCCAAAAGACTTGATCTTAATGGATTTCTAAACTTACAATAAACCGAACTGGGGCCGGCTTGTGGCCTTAAAGTCCATTTGGTTTTTTGACAACTTTAGTCACATACGCAACCTTGGCCTTCTTAGTCTACAAATCGTAACCAAACTCTATTGGATACATAAAACAAGGCGAATAAACCTCCTCAAACCGTGTTATCATCAAATTCTTTCTGCAAAACGGGTTGAATAGAAATATTTTTTTAAAATATAATTATAAAATATTAAAATAATTTTTTTTATTTAATTGTTATTAAATATAAAAAATTGGGTTTCGAAAAAGTAATTTTTTCAAAAGAAAAAATTTATTTATTTTTATTATTATAGCTCTAAATATCATTTTTTTTTCAATCATAAATACAAGTAGTGTGTGACTGCTTTATCAATATATATATAAAAAATATAAAAAATATTTTTCAATGAAATAAAAAAAATTCAATTAATTTGCGACAAAACATGAATATGAAAGTTGAAATTGCACAATTCTAAAGTCACTATATCTAGTTAATAATGTCTAGAAGAAGATGCAAAACTGAAATTAAATTCCTACAATAGATGGCGAGACATTTTCAACTGAAACTAACATTTTAATAAAATCAAGTTGTCCATATGGCTTACCTGTTTCTGTATTAATTAGGTGTAAAACGGTAAAATGTCCATTCTTAATTAAGGTTGTTTATCTACTTCCCTCCTTGTGATCTGACCCTTATATTACTTTCTCCAAAAGAATTAAGTTGCTTTCTCTGTCACTATCGTGTGGGTAATTAGCAAAACTGATGAGAGATGGGTTTGCATTTAATTAGTTTACAAGCCATTATGCCATATTCAATGCGTGCGTTGATATTGAGAAACTGGCTTCCGCTTCTGCCATTCAAGTTAGTGCCCTTGATTATGGCCATCTTACAAGTCATTCTGCTGTTAGTGCCCTTGATTTTTCTGTCTGCTCGGTCCATTAGTTCTAAAATTTGAGACTCTATTTAAATTGTGTGGGCACTGAGTTAATCAATGAGAACTTTCTTAACAAGGGAGGGAGGAAGAGAGAACGTGGGTCTATTTGTTTTTTATTTTTAAAAATAATTTTCTACTATTTTGTTTTAAAGAACAGAAAAACCTGTTTGACAACTTGTTTTTAGAATTTTCTTTTAAAAATTATTTTCTAAATATGTAATTTAAAAGAAGAAAAATAAAAATAATTTTTAGTTATTTTCTAAATTTATTTTCTTATTTTGAATGTTAGTTTTATAATTAAAAGAAGTATTTTTTTTATTTACAACACCAATCACCTTCTAATTTTGATTTTTTGTTAATCTACAAATAATTTTTAAAAATAATTTTTTAGGATAATTTTTAAAATATAAAAATAAAAATATATACAAATATACTATATATTTTTTCTTGAGTAAGTCAGCTGGGTTTAAACAAAAGAAAACTATATTTTAATTATATGAGAGATGAAAACTATAATAATATTTTCAAATTTAAAGGTGAGCAATCCAAAGTTTTCAAATCTAACTCACGTCCCAAATTATATAACTATTTTTTTTCTATATGTATGGCCATATTTACGTTTTAATTTCGAGAGAAATAAATATTACATTAATACTCCATCCATTTTTATTTATCTGTCACTATTAACCGATTTTACATATATTAAGAAAGTAGTTGAATTTATTTATTTTTAATGAACTTTACAAGATTATCCTTTATGCATAAAATTCAAGATAGTTAAAAATAGAGAGAAAAATATAAAGAAATAAATGCAATTTGATTAATAGTATAGAAGAATAAAATATTTATTAATGAAAGATAAGAATAGATTTGAAAAAAAAATATTTAATACTTCATTAAAATTGTAAAGCGACAGATAAAAAAAATAATTTTTTTTTAAAAAAAATACGATAAATAAAAAGAAACGGAGAGAGTATAAGAGTCCCTTAAAACTCTTATAATATTTAAATTGATATACTGATATATCGATTAATATTTTGAAATTTGACTCCAACTGAATGCATTTGTGAACAGTAAGAAAAAATACACATCTCGTCTCTCTGTTTAGCGTGTATACACATATGAATGCATTTAATGAAAATAAAAATTTCTTCCAAAATGTTCCATAAACATAATGACTGTCTAATTCGTACGCACTTTTAAGTGTACATCTAGTGCAAATTAAAAATCCTCGGTGAATCGAATGCTATTTGAAGTAAGGAATTATATTTGTACCTTTCAAACCTGCTGGCTATAAATAACATTAAATTGTACACCTGTAGGCAATAGAACATAAAAAGGAATGATTGAAGCAAACGTGGGCGGCAGGATTCGAACCTGCGCGGGCAGAGCCCACATGATTTCTAGTCATGCCCGATAACCACTCCGGCACGCCCACGCTGATGACTTGTAGTCATCTCCTCTACTGTTAAAATTCAATTACTTGTTGTCCAATTGTCATTGCTTATCCATCGAAATACTGGGAAATTGGTTGTCCTCATTTTTTCTTTAATACGGCAAGTTAAATCTTATTATTTTTTTTAATTTGTTGAGTGGTTGCAATTAGTACAGCTATACTTCATGCAACTAATTTTAAGTTGGTGTGTACGCAAAATAAGCAAAATTGATTCGAAAAAGAATCCGATCTGCAGAATGAAGAGGAGCCTACCAATAATATATTTCTCTTTCCCGACCTACGTACTTCTTAATTGTTCTCTTTTTTCTTTTTAATTATAAAAATGATTAAACTACTAAATATATATATATATAATTTTAGAGATTAAAACCAAAATATAAAAGAAGATAAAATTTTCAAATAATATCACATATTATTTAGATTATATATTTTTAATTATTCTCTCTTCATTTTCCAATATACACAATGGTTCATTTTCGCCAAGAATCTTTAATTTTAGTAATATTTATTGTTGGCATATGAATTATAATTTTAAAATACGTGTCTGCATTTAATAAATTAGCTATTCTAACTATTATAAAATGGTGCATACTAAGGTACCCACGTGGTAACAAACCCATGCTGATGTGGCAGCATGGAGAACCATTGGATGAGTCTCATCCAATGGTTCTCCATGCTGCCACATCAGCATAGGTTTGTTACCATATGGGTACCTTAGAATTCCCCTTATAAAATACGTATAGTTGGTTTTTGTCCCTGCGCCCCAAAAAAGAATTATAAGTTGCTTCCATATTTAGAATTCAAGTCTTATAGCGTGATTTGTACTTCTTTGATTTAAAGTTTAATGGGTTTTGTTTTTGTCAAACCTAGCACCTTTTCTAATAAGCTTCCCTTTGCTAACTGCGCTAATTTATATTTAAATAGGTTTTAATTATGGGGTTTGTTTGAAAATTAATGTTGGCTTAACATGCTCTTATCAACTTCATTAATTTCCCAATTTCTGCTTATATACTAAACTTTGCTTAACGATGGAGTATAGCCTACGCATTTGGGAAAATAATTAACTTCAGGTAAAAACCCTGAACCCCAGAAAAGCAAACAACAAAAGTAATATACAGTTCATGCTTTATACTTTATGCAGAGACAATTATACAATTCTATCGTAACTAGGAGTTTCAAAATATTTGATGATATAATAATTTTAAAAATTATTAAATTAAAATTATTTAATGAGATTTATTAAAAAATGAATGATTGAGATTAAATAATTTTAATATGAAAGTTTCTAAATTTATCATATTATCTTAGATTCTAAAATCCAACCTGTACCATATCAAGTACCAAAGGACTATGAGTAATACGAATTTCCTTAACCTAAAAGGCTGGACATGAAATAATTAAGATACAAGACCAGAAGATTATCCCAAGATGAGAGGTTACTTCTTGTCGAATTCAATTAATTTTCCTTAATCCTCATAACTTTGTGCTTGCGTCTTTGCTCTTTTGTACTAAATATTGGTGGTTGAAACATCTGTATTTGACAGATGAAAACCTTGTCCATTGCAAAAGCACAATCACGTAAGAGTTGCGAATTACGATAATGCTAATTGAAGAAAAGGGAAATAGTTAAAACAATTAGCAACTTAAAAATGTTTAATCTAGACGTTGGAATTTTAAAAGGAATGTGAATGTGAGTGCTTAGTGCTCTTGTAAAGCAGATAATATGCCGATCGCGCAAATAGTTAATTATCTCATATTTCCTATGAAAAAGCAGTTTAAGTAGTGTAACTAATATTATAGTTTATATTTGATTCATCGCCAATAAAAACTAATTTTATCAATAAAGTATTAGTTTAACAAAAAGTATACTAATATTAAATAGACTTTATTTATAATGGATGGGGTTTCACATCCCAGATATAATTTTAATTGGATAAAATAAATTAATTAATCAATAAGATTTTAGTTTGGTGAAAAATATATTAACTTCAAGCAAATTTTATCTATCAATAGATAATATTCAAATATTAGAGATGATTCTTATTAGATATAGTAAAATTCATTAATGCTCTAATTCTTAAAATGATTATTATACTTGATGATTAAAGAAAAATTACATAACTACTTATATGCATTAGTTAAAAATTGTTAAAAACCTTTTCAATATAATTTATCTTATATTCGAAAGGTCACATTAAACTTTCAAGTGAATTAGGTTGAACCTCAATTGAGAGGAAACTCTCCTAATACTTATTTTCTCCATTCATAATAAAAAAATTTAATTATCCTTGATTTATTGATGAAGTGGTTCCTTTCTATTTACTAATAATATAAAATATTTTTTACCAATAAGAAATCAATCAAATTTAAAATCTGCAAATAAGCGTAGATGCAAATTTTATAAATATCTGTATGTCCTTATAATATGATTAAAATGTATATTGTCATTGATGAATAATGAAAATTATGTAGTTTTATTTTATTTTAAATGAAAAAGTGTTGAATAGATAGTTTATAAAGATGATAAGGATGGATTTGCCAAAAGCAGATACTAAAGAACAAAGATGATTTTCTATGAACAATGCTAATGGGAAATTATTAATTGCTGAAGTTACCCGTTATGCAATTCCATCCAATATTGTCGGTACATCGTGTTTGCTTAGATGTTGCACTAATCTGCAACTTTTGCAAGATGCACTGAAGAAATGAAATTTATCAGTTCGTTTACTCAAAGAGACGTGGATAAATTTTCAAAGTTTTGGTTCGGCAAAATTAATTGTTAAGCTTTTAAATTTATGATCACAATGATAATTTTTCAATGCCCAAAACGTAGATTTGGTTTCTTAATTTTTCTTAACAAGTTTTTTTCACCTCTTATTCTTTGTGTTTTGAACAAATTTTCATTTTAATTTTTGAAAACGTGCACTTTCCCTCAGAACCCTAACTTCGTCCGCGTTATTAACGAAAAAATCATGCCGGTAGACAAATTGACATCCTTTGTGATATAAAATGAGCTGAACGTCTATTTGAAAAGGTCAAAATAGTTCTGTTTCGACTAAAAAACCAACTAAATTTGGTTAACTTTATATTTTTTGAAATAAGATAGCAAAACATCCTTTTCCTTTAATTTCTCAACTATTCATTTCGCTACTATAGACATGTAAAATAATATTAATCAATTAATTTCGATTAAAAAATTGACATATATAATAATATAGTGACATTTTTAAAAATTTAAGCAATTTAATATGTTAGTTCAAATAAAAAATCAGTGTTATGACATTTGAAAAGCTTTTTATATCGATTATTAGAGAATCAATATTAAAAAAGAGAGAAAGAGTTAGATTGAAAAATTAAAATATAATTAATATATTAGTTTTTTTTATAAAATTAACATATAAAGTAATGTCAATCACTTGTATTAAAAAATGAAATCATCTTAGTCATTTTTTTTAAATCAATAACCAATATATTTTCTGCTATCAAGACTTTACATATTGATTTCTAAAATAACCGATACTTAGAGTCATATCGATGATAATATTTTTTAAAAATATGAGAAATTTTTATATATCAACTCTTAAAAAAACTAATGTATTAGATGCTAGTTTTTAAAATAACCAATATTTAAAGTTATAAAAGTGATAATACTTGAAAAAGTATGATGAAATTTTATACATTAATTTTTTATAAACAACTAAAGTATTTTTTTCTTGTAAGATTTTAAACGTTGGTTAATAAAATAATTAATGTTGAAAATTATTAGAGCAATTACATTTTTGCATTATAAATAAAATAATTTTTTTTTCATTATCACTCTCATCCTTCTTCTTATTTGTTTCTAAGTTCATTCTTTATTTACATTTGACTTTTTTTGCAAAACACTTAATTTCACTTTGTTCCTTGCTACATGTCAATGAATTATTGATAATTTTTTAACTAACATCGAGCATAAAGTAGGTTTAAAGTATAAGAGGTGTCTTTTTTAATTCTATTTTTCAAATTATTACCTTTGATTTTTTAAGTAGATTTTTAAAGGAAATTTTTGTTTATATTTTCTTGTATAACTTTTGTCTTTATTTCTAAATTTTAGATACATATTATGTTTTGATAAAATATTGTAAAAAAAATTTAAAATTGACTAAACAATGATGAGAGATGAAAAAAATAAAAAATATCCATAAAAATGGTTTTTTTTCACAATTTCAAGAGGACAAAATGACTTTAACTTTTTGCTAATGAATAAGTTTTGAAAAATTATATAAAATTGATATAAAATTATTTCAAATAAACAACCGAGTATAATATTATCACTTTTCAAAATTTTTAATTTAAAATATATATTTTTGCAGGATGTTAGGTTCATTTAATTTTAATTGTAAATATTTTGATGGGGAAGTGAAAAACTAAGATTAAAAAAATATTATATAATTATTTTACATCAATTTTTTTTGTTAAAAATTGATCTAAAATGTTAAAAAAAAGTTAAATTTTTTTCCAAAAAAAGGTTAATTTTTTAGTAAAAAACTAACGTAACATTTTTCACATTAATTATATAATTAATATAAAATAATACAATATATAATATCATTCATTTATATACATATATATATGATTTGTAATTAACATCTAATTTGTTAAATAATTGATGTTATTTAGCATTCCTATACTAGTGTTACATTGAAGGATCGGCATGGCAATTGGCTCGCTAATTATCTATGGATGGCATATGCCGATGGTTCAACTCCACAGCCAATTTTCTCCGCAACAAAAGTTTCGATGTACGTTGAAATAAGAAAAAGTTATATAATATAATAGAGAGATTTTAGTGCATCGATTGTATTAATATAATTAATATATCATAATCATCACTATAAATTTTTTGTTAACAAAGTGAGTAGAGTTAGTATTTGGACTGAAAGTATATGCTTTCAAAATGTAAAAAATAAATTTGTTCAAACAAATTCTTAAGGAATATGAATGAAAATTGAAAAAAACATGAGGGATTGATCTTCAATTTTAACCTTTTACAATTTTGCACCGCAATAATCATAAATTTTATTTTTATTTTTGCATTTAACTACAACATGTAATATATATGTTTCGTTTAGGATTTAATTAATTCTTGGTGCTGATATCCCCACATCACACGTCGAGATAGAAATCTGATTTCTTTAGTAATAAAAGCAAAGTTTATAATTTAGCCAAAAAAAAAAAAAAAACGAAGTTTCATAATTTCCAACGAATGTCTATAAGATAAATCCATCTTCATTACAACATTAGCGACATAGAAATCTGAAATCATTCGGTAGATTCCCTTGTCATCACATAGTCAACATTATTATGGACATATATTGGCTCGAAAATTAACAGTTAAATATAATTATCAATGTAGATATGTTAATATTAATTTCAACAACTTCTTAATATTAATTCTAACAACTTCTCAGCAGAAATTAGTTGAAAATGAAATGAATGGGGACATCTGTTGAATAAAGAAATAAAGTTGGAGCTGGAAGAGCTGTAATGTCAGCAGATTAACATAAATAAATAAAGTTGGGGTTGGAAGAGCTGTAATTTCAGCAGATTAACAAGCATTGAAAAACAGCTGTTACAGTTAGCATAAGATAAAAAATATTAAAGCCGATACTTTGTTGGGTGCTATACCCCTAAAGTGACATTCTAGCCTATCCTTTTTCCATTTTTGTTAAATATAATATAAAGTATAATTTTATCATTAAATGAATAATTATAATAATATTATGTTAGAATTTGACTCAAATTTTAATTAGTGTGAATTTGTGATTATTTCCTTTTATGAATAACTAGATTGTAAGCCTATGTTATATAAGGATTGCAAATCTTAAAAAATCCTTAATTTTCATATATGATTTTAATAAATTATATAAGTCAATGTATTCACTATATATCAATACAATAATAACAAATAGCAACTTTAATGAAGGATAAAGAGTTCAAAAGAAAGTTTTGTCTATATCATATAATAGAAATAAAAAGATAAGCTTTACTATAAATCAAACTCGGGCAACAATGTAAACATAAGATTTGTTAGAAAACTTAGCAAGTGAAAACGTGGAATCTATTTCAGAATACTTGAAGAACACATACCTCAAAACCATAAGATTTGGATTTATGAAAATAGTTTACTTTGACAAAGAGATTTCCTCTCTCTAAGAATGATGGGATTTATGGAACGATAATATAAATGCAGAAGAAAATAAGGGAACATCATCCCAAAAAGTTAAACAGTGATAAATAAGACACCAAGATAGTTATAGAAAACCTTTGTCCTATTTGGTAAAAATGTCCATGATTGACAAACTAAAGCAAAGAAATTAAACAAGAACATCATCAAAAAAGAGAAACCATCAAAAGAAAGCAAACAACTTAAAATGAAATAGTTCCATGAGACAAAAACTAAGAGGATGGCTGAATCACATACATAGGTGTATAAAATAAAGAAAAGAAACAGAGAACAACAAACTTAAACGTAATAGAGAAAACAAAGGAAACAACTTTGAACGGAAACATAACAAATAAGATAAGATGGCTAAATAATAGACAAAGTACAATAACAAAGAGAGAAGGAATACATGACAAAGAATATAAAAATCATATGTATAAAATCATTGAAACAAATATAGGAATATAGAAGAAAAGAAAAAATGAAGGCAACAACTAATAAGAAAATTTATCCAGATGTGAAAACACATAATATGGACAACTATAAAACACAAATACACTGCAAAAAAGGAAAATAAATGCACAATTTTCATGTTATGTTTGATTGTAATTATCATAATTAACAAAATTAACTCATACAACATGCTATGTTTAAATTTTATAATCCTTTTAATTATAGGATTTAGTTCAACGAAAATTTTCTTGTGGAAGGCAGGGGAAAAAAAACTTTCAGGGTAGATTGTAAACAAACATGATTTGAAGTGTAAAATCTTTTATGATAACCTTAGAAAACAAAGCATGCTCAAAGGGAAAATAGATTTCAAAACTCATAACTCCAGGTATGTCCAAAAAGAAGTTATTTTTCAAGCTATTCAAGAAATAAAAACAAAATCTTGTGCCTTTAAACCTTCTAGCCAACAATAGTGGTGAGATAAAACGAACAAACATTAGGCAATACCACAATAGAGTAACTACATAACTACTAATCAAAAAATAAATAGTGCAAAGCAGAGGTGGCAAATGAATGGGTTGGGATGAATATAGATTGAGTTAAAAGTTGATGGATAATTGTTAATCTATTTATTCATTTATGACTTAATATAAAATTTTAATGGATCATGGATGATCCATAACCCTTAAATATATAGTTAACTTAATCCATTCATTTATCCATAAAATTATTATTATTTTATATTTTATCATTTTTATTGACATTATTTTTCATAACTATTTTGTATTTATTAGTATTATTTCAAAACAAACTTATATTATCAAAATTTTTATTTACTTTTTAAAATTATAGTTTTTTATCTCATTTCCTTAATATTAATTTTTAAAAATTGTTTTAATATTAAATGTAGTTGATTAAATAATTTAATTTTAATATACATTAAATAAAACTTATTTAATTTAAAATAGATATTACAATAAAATTAAAAAAATTCTAAATTTAAATTATATGTATTCTTTTACAATAATAAATTATACTTTTAAAATTGTATATATATTAACAATAAGATTTTAATTTGTAAAGTATCACCTGAAAAATAAAATTTGATCTTATTGATATGTTAATATTTATAAAGTATAGCCAAGAATCTAACATTTAGTTATACGGTATATTACATATAACACGTAATATTATAAGATTTTTTATTTAAAAATTTAAAAAGGTAATTTTATGATTATTTTTAAGTTTTAAAAGTAAAAATAATAAATTATATAGATTTTCGTATAAAATACTAGACTTGATTTTATTTTTTTATTAAAAAAATTGATATTGTCACATATATAATAATATTATAATATTTTATTTCAAATAATTAATTTTAAATATATTTAATTTATATTAAATTTTTAATAATATTTTATTATAATATTTTTTTATATAGTGTAGAAATTTGCCTCCTATAAATATAAATATATAAATGATTATTCATGAATTGACTCAATATAACTCTTATTTCAATGGGTCAATAATAACATAACTCATATTTATTCTAAAATTAAAATGGATGGATATAGATGAATTAAAATAAGGATGAATAAATAAATATGAGTTAAGATTGTCAGGTTTAATGTAAAGGATTTGCTTGCCTTAAAACATGATTACAAGACAAATAAACAACAAGAAGGCATGATTCAACGATGTAGCAAGCACATAAACAAACATGAGAAAAAGTTTACTAGGTTCCACAAAATTTACGGAAGCACATAATGGAGTCAGTTGAAGAACTCAGTAAAGAAGGAAAAACTGCAATAACCTCAATAAAAGTATAATCAACAAAACAAAGATGAAATAGAAAGAAAACGATAAATTATCTGTGCCTTTTAAGCCTTTCAAGACAAATGCCAAGAGATAAATAATTAAAATAACATTTGATTAAAAGTTATTGAAAACCTACTAGCATGAATTAGAAAAATTATTTTGTAATTCTGTCAAATAACACAAAAATTGGAACCTAATAGCATGGATTAAAAAAATGCAGAAGATTAGTACCAAAAAGGGTTTAGGGTTTCAAAGATAAGGTTTTGTTTAAAGTTTCAAATCAGGTGCCAAATATCAAGTATGTTAACCATACAGCAGCGTGAAAGAGGGGAAAGAAATAAAGTAAACAGAGACACAAAATTTAAACAATGTAAAAGGAAAATATAGCAAAATATAGAAAAAATGCAAAAAAGCCCAATTTTAAACTGCATATAACACAAAGAAGGAAACAAAAAGGCTCTAAATAGTGAGTTTAGTAGATGTAAGATATCACAATACACAAATAAGGAAAATAGTAAACATGAAACCATAAGAAAGTAAAAAAATTATGTCGTGAAAGCTGAAATGAGAAACGAATAGATTTACGATTCCTAAGTGCATACTTCAACCAATATAACGATTCAAGAAGCCAAAATCAAAGCAGATGGTAGGGAATTCGATAGCAAACGAAATGCCGTGACTAGAGAAATCCAAATACATGCTAAGAAATTGCCTTGAATTATAATTACTCACTTGAATTCACTATTGTAACAAAGCAACGGCGTAAATTACTAGATTTTTATTAGAGAATGAATTTTCTTATTTAAATTAGGATTTTTAGCAATTATTTATTATTTTATTTTGAATAGGGATTTTTTAATCAAGTAAGTTTTGAAGGCCTATAAATACATTGTATTTGGGCAAAAACAATTGATCAAATAGACTAATATATAAGATAAGAGAATTTATATTTGTAACTCTCATAAAAAATTATCTAAAATCTTATAATTAGCTCTTACTCTTTTGGAGAAGAAAATTTAAGATTTAGAGCTTAAATACTTTTTATAGTAAAATTTGTGTTATGGCAAAAATTGTTATAATTTAACCTAGATTTTAACAATTTTCAATTAATGGTTATTTCCTATTATGAATTGTTTTTCTATTGAAATTAAGATTGTTATTAATTTATAATTATTTTCTATTTTAAATTATTCTCTTATTCAAATTAGGATTCTTTTATTTAATCTTGTGGCTAGGGGTATTTAATGGACGGACCGGACTGAACCAAAATCCATTTTGATCCGGTTCGTTAGGCCCATTTTTAAACAGGCCTAAATTAATCGGTCTAGTCTGGTCCGGTCCGCAAGCCTGTCAAACCGGACCGCGGACCAATTCATTTTTTTTCTTTTTTTATATTTTAATTTATATTTTATCATTTGTCATTTGTTAATTCTTATATTTATTATTTTATTTTTATGTATATAAATTTTATTTTTATATTTATATATATTTTTATATTCATTAATTTTATTATTTATTACTTATTTTTATTATATTTAATTATTTTGAACATTTGTATTAAATTTGTTTAACAATTGAATTGTGTTTTATATTAAATTGTAATATAAAAATAATTTATAATTTATTTTCTTTATTTAAAATGTAAATATTATTTAAATTATTAAATATAATTTTTTTAAAAAAAATAGGGATTAGTCTGTTTAGGCTAGTGAACTAGTTCGGTTCATTTTTTGTTCGATCCATTTTGGTCCGTGGTCCGTATAGACCAAACTGTTTAGGCCCATTTTTTAACGGGCTTAAATTTTGATGTCCGGTCCATATGAAGCCCGGGAATCAATCCATTTGGCCTGCAAACTTCCGACCTGTTAAGCACCCCTACTTTTAGCTTATAAATATATTGCATTGTGCATAAATAAATTTGTCAAAAAAATTAATATGTGTAGTGCAAGATAGTTAGTATTTGTAATCCCCCATGAGAGATTACTTGAGATCCTATAATTTACTCTTGCTCTTACTTTTACTTTTACTTTTACTTTTTTGATAATTACTTTTACTCTTTTGATAAGATTTTTTAGAGTAAATAGTGTATTTATAAGCAAGGGTATCAAACTGGTTAGAACCCATGGGTTGGTCCATATCTGTCATTATTATTTTTTATTTTGAATTAGGATTTTTTTGTCAAGGAAAAAAAACTTCTAGTACTATATTGACACTGAAAACTCAGTACTATTTTTATATAAATGTTGTCAAGTGTTTATTTTTTTAGTTCAACGTTCTAATCTAACTAGATAATAGTTTATTTTTGGTAGGAAATCAACTATTTTGACAAAATTAGATTGTTGAGTTAGAAAAATAATATACTTGATAATATTTATATAAAAATAGCACTAAGTTATAAGTTCTAATGTAACACTACTAATATATGAGATAAAAAGAGCTTGTATTTGTAATTATTATAAGGGGCCACTTAAGATCCCATTAGCTCTTACTTTTTTTATGAAATTATTTGAAAGTTTAAAGTGTATACATTGCTTGTGAAAATATTTATCACTAGTTAAAGGAAGACTATAAAGTATTTTAAATATATTTAGAATGTGGGTTTGAGAGTACTTAGATATTTTGTAATTTCTCTTTTTGATTGCTCTTAGAGAATTTTATTTATCGTCTTTGCCTATAAAGTATATTAAAAGTCAAATCATGTTAATTATATGTGCCTTGCTATTTTACTACTTCTTTAATCTTGATTTATGGCAACATGTTTTTGCATCATTATAGTCATTCTTGAAATTTCCCTAGCACATTATTATTTATAAATTTCATTTAATCCCTAGTTTATGAATGATTTATGATTATGCCTTTCTCAATGGACATTTCGAGATACATTTAGGGGTGGTTAATAAACTTCAAGTTTGCAAGTGTTACACATTTTCTAATTATTAGTAAAATAAAAATTATTTTATGAGAAAGAATAACTAAAGCAACCAATAAATTCGGCTAAGTTAGAAATTTTGTATGTAAAATATGAAATAAAATAAAGTTAATAAAATTAACAATATGGGAAAACAAATTCGGTGAAAATTTGATAAGAAAAACTTATTGGAATCATGAAATATATAATTTTGTATTGATATAAGTGTGTGTGTGAATATAGAAAAGGTTTAGGAGCAATTTTTTCAAAAATGCCCTTGGGGCACTATTTTCTTTATTTTTATCCCTAAAACCCCAATCTCCTTCATTTCTTTTCATTTTTCAAATTCTTCCAACTTTTTCTTACAATCTATTCCACCACTTTATTAATCAAGTAAGGAGAATCTCAATTTTTATTGATTTCTTCACTCAATTAAGGTAAAAATATTATTTTCATTAAAAGTCCCTTTTATTTCTTCTTTGTTAATAAAGAAATTTGAAATTTATTTAGTTTTATTAGATATTCTAAACTTTAAATTCAAAACCCATAAATTTTGATATGATTAGATTGAAAGATTTTCAATCTTCAAACTAACTTCTTAACACCCTCTTCTATATAAGATGAGTGATTAATTTAATTAAATTCATGGATTTTGTAAGTATATGATGATACTAATGAAATATTAGTTGTTTGGTGATTTTGCTTAAAACATATTTGATTTGGTGTGGTGTGAGTAATAAATGATGAAGATAAGTGATATGAGATATTAAATAAGTGTATTAATGATTGTATCAAGGTTTAGGGTGTAATACATGTGTTTAAAAGACATTTATAATCGGATGAATAATAAAACTTTCATAGAAAACTATTATTTTTACATGTGAATTAGGTGTATAATTGATTCTGATGGTCTAAAGGCAAATTTCGGCATAAGAATCAAGTGTGCAATCAATTCTTTTTATGTAGATGCATGTTTAGGGTAGGTGAATTGATTGAACACTTGATTCACCATTCCTATAATTTCATGTCAATTTTAAAGGGGTATAACTTTTGTATCTTATGTTTGTTTCAAGTGAATCACTTATCATTGGAAAGATAATTAAATCTATTTTTATATGAAATTAGTTTCAAAGTAATATCTTATGCATACTTTAAAATATCATTAAAATAGTGGGCAAATGTCAAAGTTCAAAATTCTAAAAAATAAACTTTTGTATTTATCTTCAAAAAGATATAATACTTTCAGATATTAATTGATTTAGGCAAATGACCAGTTTATGGAAAGGTAAAAAAGGTCTACTTTTATATGAAAAAGTTTCATATATAATATATTTATAATTTTTGAGTTACTCATAAAACATCATTCAAATATTATAACTATAATAATTATACAATATATCATATCTAACCTATGTTATATTTTTATAATTTATAATAGTTTAACATGGGGTGTTTTGTCTCCAAGCATTAAAGAAGAGTGGTCTATAATAATAATAAGATACATACATTATTGGGTAATCATGAAATGAAAAATTAAATATTATATGATATAATGTATGTTGTAATGAATTTATTACGTTAAGTGAATGTAGTGGCCATGTAACAGAGTATAGCGATGTTGTTATATATATATGTCCCTTGATGATTAACCAAAGTTAATATTTTGAGTTAAAGGATGTACTTCAAAAGAATTAGAAGATAATATTTTCTAAAGATTTTTATAAGATAAAAATGAGATATGTGTGAAAAATTAAGGAATTGAATTTACAATTTAATCAATTTTTATGAAAATAATAAAAAATCTTGAAAAATATTTGATTGGGTCAGTTTTCTTCCTCTCAAATGGATCACGCTTCTTACGTAGTTATGATTCATTCATTAAGGTTTAAAAAATTATAAAAAAAATTATAAAATCCTCCGCTGAATTTTTTCCAAAATTTACTAGTTGCTTTTTCTCTCACTCCCTGTAAAGAGACTTATTTTTTTCTCAAAACCTACAAAATAACTTCTTTTATATATATATAAACTTTCAAATGGCTCTATTTTATGAGCGGAAGATTTTATTTATATAATATTAAATATAAAAAATAAAAATAATTTTTTAAAAAATTATTTATTATTATTATTTTTAATATTTTTATTACAAATATAATTTATATTTTTATTGATATATGTAAATATAAATAATATTTTATTACAAAAAATATTTTTTTAAGAAATAAATAGAAGCTAAATCATGCTGCAGTTTTTGCGCTTTTGCAACCGACCCAAATGAACGTACTTCTCATTCATGAGTAGGTCAACACACTTGTCACAGGTGAAAAAGCCACAACCACATGAATGAATGGAGGAGCATGTCATCATTCTTTGACCAGTTGTGTAAGTAACCTAGCGATACCGTCCTCTGGAATTGATTCGCGTAAACTGGTATGAAAAGTAAATTAAAATAATGCAGATTTTTAGATATATAACAATATTTGATATTATTTTATAAATGAAATTTTTTTATATATATTTCAATTATACTTAATAAATAAAAATAATTATCAATTTTAATGATTTTTAATATTTTAAAAGTTAAAAAATTATATTTTTAATTTACATAAACTTTACAAAATTGATCAATAATACATAATATAATTAGAGTATATAAGAATTTTTCTTAAGTACTTTATTCTTCAATATATTTAAGATACATGCATATATATAATAAGTGAATTATTGCTATTATTATTGTAGAAAAATTAAAATCAAAACAAATACATTATTTGAATAATCATTAGTTGATAAGATATAAAAAGTAAGATTTTTTATGAAGATTTATTTTTCATGAAATGAAAGGAATTGTAAACTTACCTCTTTTTAAGTATGAGGATTTTTTTCTGTTATTTTTGCATACACTATTAGTTTTCATTATGAATCAAATAATATTAAACACTTTCAAAAATACTGATAAAAAACCTTTCTCCTTAAAAATATATAATATCTTACAAAAGTAACGAAACTAACCTCCGAGGCGATGAAAATCACTCATGAAATTTGCTTCCGGATGCTTTTCCATTAGTGTCCATTGCACTTGCATTGGTACCCCCTCCGATGTACATCAATTTCTCTATTTGAACGGTAATATTTTCATAGATAAAAAAAATTATGCGTTTTATAAAAGTTTAATAAAAAATGATATAATTGTAAATTTTTATATAAAAATTTATGATTTTTTACTAAAAATTATAAATATATATAAATTTTACATGTAGCAATTAGGTAAAAAATTAATAATTTCATCATTTAAAGTTATGTAACAATTATATAAAAATTATAATTATATAAAATGAATTTCAAGCCTTTTATTTTTATATAAAAATTATAATATAAAAAGTTTCCAAAAATGTTTTTTTCCACAAAACTTACAAATATATGAATATATAATTTTCTCAATGTATACATGCATAACCCTTGGTTGAAATCTCCCTGTACCACGTTTTTACGGATAATAATCTATTCAATACACGTATATATAATTTTAAATTTAAATTTAAGACATAAAATAATAAAATTCTTAAAATATCATTCTGCATAGCAGGATACTGGCATGGGGATGCCATGTTTTGTTTAAGATGCAATACTAACAATTATTTAATTCACGAAATAATTTTTTATAGAAAATTAAATTTTAAAAAAAGTAAATTCCTATATAAATTGTCTATAAAGTATACAAAATCATTTGATTGACATATAAAAAATAATATTTTCTAGAAAATATTTTTTATATTTTATTTGGTTAGATTTTAATATTTTAGAATTATTAATAAAATGATTATTATATCATTAATATTATTATAATATAAATTAATAAATTTTAACTATCATTAAGTAAATTTAATAAGAATAATAATATTATTTTATCCATAAATAACATAAGAAATATAATTTATCTGAGGAGGGGTAGGTAAGTTATTTCTCATATTTTAGTGAGAAATAGACTTCTTAAGAAGTCATATTTTTTTTCATTTTATTAGATAATAACTAATTAAATAACTTAATTTATTTTTATTTTTCAGGAAAGAGAATTTTCTATGTTATCGAAATGCAAACCAAATGACAGTATAATTGTTATTACTTGTTAGAGTTTCAATTTTGCCGATGTGTTTGCAAATCAATATCCTAAAAATTGACTATGTTCAAATATGGATTTAAAGGGATTCAATTCGTCGAATTTATGCTTTGTGCAAATCGAATTGAATGATCCTGCAGATGAATTTGTAATTTTTTATATTTTTATTTTTAAATTAAACTAATACATCATATTAATTTTTTATTCAACTAATTTAATATTTAATCTCAAACTATAATTATTTATATTCCATCTAACCTAATTTAAATAAATTATTTTTAAATTAATAATTTTGTTCTTAAATTAATAATTTTGAAGTTAATTAATTTTTATTATAATTTATGTAACCTTGAATTATTAATTTGAATTAAAAATATAATTTTTTAATTTATAATTATTATTTTATACTTAATATTATTTTAAATTATTTTATTTTAAAAAAAATATGCGAATCCGGATTATGAGTTTGCAATCCACAAACATTAGAACTCGGAATGCTACATCAAGGGTTCACAATTTTTGCAAATCCGCGCAATTCAGTTCATTTACAATCGATCCGCAGAAGGAATGGACCGGACATATCTATTTGGCAGGTGTAATTGTAACGGTTTTGTTTCCAATAGAAAAAAGTGGTGGGTTTTACATTTTTTTATAGTAGGGTTTTATATTTGTATAATTTCCTTTGTGAAAAATTATAATTTTTTATATAAATTATTTATGTTTAAAAAGTTTCTATGCTACAATTTTGGTTAATAAAATTTTATAAATTCTTATTTATTACATTTGTACAAAATTATAACATTTCATATAAAATCATCAGAATAACTAAATTGTAGAAGTTTTAAAAGTAAATATTGCGTATGGAAAGCATTGGCTACTTTATATGATTCTAAAAAGACTACTTTGAATCTCCCAATTAATATTTATTATATTGTGAATGAACAACTATTTGTTTTAAGGAGTAATTAGTGTAGTGTTGATTATCTTCTTTTTTTTTTCTGAATATTAATACTTTTATAGAAGTACTCAATTCCTTGTAAAATACTCAACTTGAACAATAACTATTATCTAAAGATCGACTTTGTTACTATAATTTCATTAAAATATTAATAACTTACTAAAGTTTTATTTCTTCATTAATCATGAATTAATGCCATTTTACTTTAAATCCAATGAATGGCTCAATCCCATTATCATTAAACTAATCAATTGGTCAATACTATTATATATTGAATAAAGTTTAATGCATGAATGAACTTACTAATAAATTATGAATTATTAAAATGAATATTTTTATTTAAAAAATATAAAATTTAATGTAAATTATTATATATTTAATATATAAATAAATTTGATGTACGGATAAACTCATTAAATTAATTAATTAATTAATTTAGAGGCGGATGATGAAGTTAATAAAAAGGAAATCCATTACATAGTCTGCCGTGGAATTGCAGCATCGCACAATAAAAGAGATTCTATCTCATCGAGATTAATTGTATCAAAGAGAGTCGGTTCAACATTTCCAATCTCTCAAAAATGTAGACATCATCAGCATCATATTTTATCATTTGATTTAATGTCATAATGTTCAGAATAGAAAGCAAAGAACTAAAAAATTGATTCATCACCAATTATATGAGCCTATGAGGTCAAAAAATTATTGTTAAAACATTTGTTAATTAATAGATAATGTATACCTTGATTATCGCAAGGATTTGACATGAAAAAACTAGCGAAGTTGGGCTGTCAGGCATAGTTGTTGGGGTTGGAAGCCGTTGGCTGCTCACCAAACTGCAGACTCAAAATATTTGGTTTTGCTTTGGCCAATGCTGTGCGGCATAATTTTTATTTATGAAAAAAAATACATTTATCTCTTGTGAATTTTTGTAAAATTACATGTTTCTTTTCCCTAATTTTAATATTTATATCAATTTTTTAAAATATAAAATAATATTATAATTGAATTTAAATTTAAATTGTTAATAAAATAATTATATATTTAAATCAAATAATATATAATGATTTCAGTATTTTTTTCAATAAAGAAATGTTTTGGTTAAACTTAAATAATTAAAAATCTATAACATTTACATTAAAATAAAAAATGTGACTGTAATTAAATTGAATTTTAAAAAATAAGTATAATTTTTCCTTAAAATTATAATAGTTTGGCTACTGTAATGTGTCCTTAATATCCAATCTGAAGAATAGCGAGGCTACTGCAATAATCTTAATTCATGATAATCAATTACATAATTTCATATAAGAAATTTTTTGTCACAAATAAGATGGAAATTTTTGTAAATTTCATGATTATATGAAAAATTCATTGATAGATCATAATTGTTATATGTGATACAACATAAAATATGAGCCATCAATTTGTCACTTGACAAATCTATGCTCTGGATTCGATTGAAGGTGACATCCTATCCCGTGGAGAGTTTTTTTTTTCAAATTGATTTTCTATTTACTTTTTATTTATTTAACTTTTAATTTTGGGTTTAGAGAAGGAGGAGTTGGCTGGGATTCAAACAAGCACCTTGCGATGCTACACTTTTATGCTTTGTTTAGATTGGAGAGGAGTGGAAGAAGAAAGAAAATGAGAGAGAGAGAGAGAGAAAATAGAAGAGAAGCAATTTTCCTTTTAAGTTGTTTACAAGAAAAGAAAATAGAAGAGTAAGAAAATAGGAGAGATGTTATTTCTTTTGTTTGGAAAGGGAGAAAAAAATTATAATTGGATTAACTACAATGCCCTCATGTATGAAATACAAAGATAGTAAACATTTCTAAAAAAATATTTCTAAAAAAATTATATAAATATTTCTAAAGTTAAGTATTTATGTCATTATGTTATTTTTAAACTTAAATATTTCAAAAAAAATAAAATTGAGAGACTGTAAATTTAATTAAAGTAATTTTCAGAAGAAATGACATTTATTATTTGGTTATCTCATTACAATTTTACTTGAGAAGGCAAAATTAACTTCAAAGTCATTATTATTTACTTAAGTTATTATTTACTAAAATTGCTATAACTAAACTTTTATGAAATAATTGATTCTTTCGTTGAAATAATCTAATAATGAATAATGACCTACTAAATAAATATGTAATGGGAAAAGATGTTTGTCATATAAAAAGCACTTTAAACCCATTTATGTTACTTAAGAATTAGTCAAAGAATCCACTATTTGACTATTAAAACTAAAAAAATATATAATTTTACTTTAAATTAAAAAAAAATACAAGCATTTTGTTTATGTAGATGTAATTCATCATCCTGTCTCATATTGTCATATATAATACAAAGTACAAATGATGTTCACTTTTTCTACTAAAAGCAGAGTCTATATATCATATAGGATGAAGAATATTACATCCTTCTCAAATTACTAACCTTACTTGTAAATCTTTATCTATCACATTATCATTATTCCCTATAGTTTTAACTTGAGCCATCTTAGTCTTTGCCGCTGGTGCATCCATAAGTTGTGCACCAAAGCAAACACATTAGGCATTTATTATAGTGAGAAGTCTCTTTCATAGATTGAAAATAGAAGTTGAATGGGAAAGAAATGATCAATATATCTCTTAGCAAACTAATTGGAAATATAGAGTGATAAAAACCAGCACATTCGTAAGTTATAAATACATGTTCGATACTAGTATACAATGTTACAAGACATAAAGTAATTCATAACTTATTAAGCACATTAGCTTGGGGTTCCTCTTCATTTGTGGGCAGAGAAATAGGAAAGAGATATAGAAGATAATTGCCATATTGCACACTACATGGTAACAAATATTTTAATCTTCTAATGTCTAAAAAATGCCCTAGATTAATCTTTCCACACAGGTTATCTTGCAATATGCATAAAAACCACCACGTATCCATTATTTTGCAATACAACAAGATCAATTTTAATTTTTATATCATATAAGCACTTGATGACAATAACATAACATACCATAGAGAAGGCATCAATGTGTTTCATCGTCGATGGCTTAACTAACTCCTACACTAACCATAATCTAATACAATATTTGTAATCATACTTATGGTGAAACTCTAAAAAATTACTTATTCGCTTTATCATTTTTACATGAGAAGCTATAGCACTTCAATTGAAACTCTTGAGGTATTTCTATATTCTCTGACTTTGTCTACACTTCTGCCTCACTATAGTGATAAGGTCTACTATTTTTAATGATCGAAAGGCTTTTTTCAGCTATTTAAATATGCCTTCTAGCCACCTCTCTTATAACATCAATTAAATTGTTAATCCCTATGTTTAATTTTTCATACCCTTTTTCAATCAAATCAACTATTAGTGCCTTCTGCTTAGAACCCTTAATGATGAAATTTCTTGAGATTAATTTGAGTAAGCATACTCATAGGATTGGTTAGAAAGAGCACTTTCAGAATTGAATATATTAATATTCCTTATAAAGTTAAGGGGCATCACTTTCCTAATGAATATCAAAATCAAATATCATATTAAAGCTATCATTTAAGTCCAAGCCTTCTTTCTTGCATCTTCTCATTTTGCTTCTTGAACTCTCAATGTATGCACCTACAGCTTTATCTTTTCCAAAGAGCTCCGATAATTTGTCATAATTATGGATTGGAGTATGTTTCCTTTTCTGGGCCTCAAGTTTCTCTTATAAATGCATATACAATTAGATTATTATACAATAACAACTATTTCATGTAACCTCCTTTTACAAGAACTACTAAAAAAAGTACCATTAATAATTTGCCAACACTAAATACTTTATTTATGTGTAAACATATGTAACATGCATAAAAGTATACACTTTTACATATGTTTGTATAGAATATCATACTGTGTCATATTCTTTACAACACTATAAGTAACAAAGAACTATCGAATGTTTCTCTTCATGCCATAAGAATACACAAAAAGCTTGCATGTTGATTCACATATATGAAAATGAATGCATACATTGTCATCTACATATGTAACTTAAGCTAATGATGAATCTCATTCCAAAATTCAACTATGCAACTGTTATGTGGTATTGCACATGTGTTAATGATACTAAATTCATCACTTTACAAATCTCATTTCATATATCTTGTTCAGCTTTGAACATTAGTATTATTGGATTCCAAACGATTCCATAAGTAATACCATAAGTAACAAAGTGCCATCAAATGTTTTTATTCATGCCATAAGAGTACACAAAAGGCTTGCATGTTGATTCATATATATGAAAATGAATGTGTACATTGTCATCTACATATGTAACATAAGCTAATGATAAATCTCATTCTAAAATTCAACTATGCAACTATTATGCGGTATCATATGTGTGTTAATGATACTAAATTCATTACCTTACAAATCTTATTTTATATTTCTTGTTTAGCTTTGAACATTAGTATTATTGGATTCCAAGCGATTCCACTTTACTCATGGAATAAATTGTAGCACTTAATGAAGTGGTACTTTAAGGTTTCATCATATTTTCTATATGTTACTTTTGGAAGAAATGACTTATTACTTTCGGAAGAAATGACTTATTACTTTCTTAAGCTCTGCAGTGGCATGTGCCATGGAAGTAAAAGTGTCATTAGGTCGGTTCCTTTTATAGACCTCCACCAGTAATAAGTCCAATAACATAACATCTATATCAGACATTTATTGTAATAAATCTTTAGAAGATATATCTCCCCTGCTATTAAGCTTCTTGTTCTTTGGCATACTTTATTTAGGAAAGTGTTACACAACTAAGTAATATATGATAATACAAGCTATACATAACTATGCAATACATGCATGATAGTAAATTTCTATTCACAAATAACTCACACACATAATTGTGATAATCAATTCAGTGTAATTGAGACATTCTATTGATTTTAAGTTTTACACAATATATAATGATATATAAGAATACATAATATATAACTTATATGTGGCAAACATAAAATACAATTTACAAACCTATCTGTGGAACAGGGATCACAAGCATCATATTATAAGGTACAAATTTGTTGAATGAAAAAAATAATATATGACAAGCTTTTCTCATTGTCATTCCACATATAGGCTACTATGATTTCTCTCAAAATGAATCCATGCCTATAGTCTTCTTTAGTATTATATGATTTATGATCCCCTATATCTTTTATATTATTATCTAATAGCTCACGATCCATCTCATTAATCAATCGTGGATCAAGATCAACATTTGTTAAAAAGTCATGCAATATACAACAGGCAAAAGTAATATCTGTCATGGTCCTAAAAGAGTAATGTGGTTCTATACCACTAGTTATTATTAAAAATCTCTTTTTTGAACCCTGAATGCTCTTTTAATTACATTTCTTAATGATACATGCTGATAGTTAAATATTTCCTTTGCATTTTGAGAACTACGTATTGTGTACTCTTTTAGGTGATAATGCATACCTCTATATGCTGTGAGTAGTATCCCCTTTTAGAAGAAGACTTATGTCTCCTAGGTAGAATTTGTTTATAATATACAACAATGATACAAACATATATTAGAAAACATAATCATAATGAGAAACACCTTATAGGAATGACTTTTGAATTTTTATTGTGCAGACAAATCACAATTAAGCTTACTTCTCAAAATTTTCAATCTATCCCATCTTTTATTTAAAGTATGCTTAAGAACTCTAAAGTTAGATGCAACCCTTTTCTAACCAAACAATACATAAGTAAACTTAATATCAAAAGAACCCACTGCCAATATATTTATGTTGGATAATATTTTCTTCCTCCAAAAGCAAAGGGCATCTTTTCTTAGAACTTTAACTCGTATGTGTGTTCCATCTAAAGCTCCAACACAGTTCTATATTTTAATTTTTTTTAAAAATTTGATATACAATATGACAATTAAATCGATTCATATGAATTAAGTATTAAAACCTACATAACTTATTATATTACTTTAAAATAAAGATAAAATCTACTGTTAATAAGTATTTGTAAAGGAACCTTTGATATAAAAAGTTGCACAAAATACTCATTCTCAAAAAATATTATAACTTATAAAATGTTATAAAAATGATGACTAACCGTTTCTCTTGATTGATGAAAGAAAAAAGATATAATTCTATTTTTTATGTTATGTGTCAGGATGTGCAAAAATTTAGCAATTTATTCCTTTATTATAGAATATGTGGAATCTTTCACTCTACCATTTGCTTTTAATTTCTCACGTAGTCGTAAAAAAATATGAGGACTCATGCGCATCGCATCACAACATTTATTTACTTGTAATAGGTTTTTTAATAGTAACTGTCGCATTTAATCTCTTCTTTTAGTTGCACCATCAATGGGTTTATGCACTATATTTGCTTGCAAATGCAACAAATACATAAAATAACCAATGCAGCAGATAAGTTGCACAACATATTTGACATAATTAGTTTCGTTCCTTCATTATATCAACATTAAGCACTTTGTCCAATTCCAACTTCTTTTTGTATACATCATCCCTGTTATCTTTCATAATCATGCGTAGAATTTTTCCAAATGGTAACTATCACATGGGTAAGGTTACTAGTCATCACATAAATCAATATATGTTTTTGGAAAAAATGAAGAAGTGCAATAGACATTGCTAACTTGAATTTCGATATTTGAATAGAATGACACTATTACTAAGAATTTAATAAATAACTCTCCAATACCATTCAATGTTGCAATAGAGATTGACAAATTAAATATGGATATTTGAATAAAGTGACATTATTACAAATAATTAAACATACAATTTTTGTAATACCATTATATGTTACTATTTGAATTGTACAAGTTACACTCAACGACAAATGCAAAAAAAAATTATGAACTTCATAATCAATAGATTAGGGCAAGATAACTAAGAGAAGGAAAATGGAAAATGCACATGATTGAAGTTCACAACCCTAAGCATATACATAGGGAAACACAAAGCCGTCAATAAACGTACCTTTGGGATAAGAAAGGGTTTGTATGGGTTGAAGGGAAGATTTATATAGATGTAAGTCCTCTCTAAAGTGTATCCTTGTATTGGTGATTGCCCTATAATACTTATTGAGATGAACAAGCTATGCCTATTAAATCAATTTCAACATACTGATACTCTGTGTATGGTGAATAATGTGGTAACGTGATTACAAAGGCCTTTGTTAATAGTTGTAATTTGATGCGAACAATATTTTTTACTTATTGGTATTTTGTAAAAATTATGTGAAAATTTTATTGCATTCATATTTATATGAACTAGTAAATAAAAAATGCATATTATATAAATCATACATTAACTCATGTATAACAAAATCATAAATTTAGTTAGGATTATTCATTATAAACTTGTATATTAGAAGGTAGGCAACTTATAAATTGCTTTTCCCTATATACAATTATGTGGTTTTGTGCCATGCAATATAATTAAAAAATTTTGCAATTATGTTTAAGAAGAAAAAGTTTCAAAAAGGGAATTAGAAAAAAATTTGCAATTACATTTAAATTGAAATAATTTCAAAAAGTAAAGAAAATTTGTAGTTACATGTAAAAAGACAAAATTCTAGAAAGTAAAAAAATGCAATTACATTTAAAAAGAAATAATTCTAGAAAGGAATTTTTTTTACTAGCAATTACAAAGAAAAAATTGTAGAAATAAAAAAATACAATTACATTTAAAAAGATAAAATTCCAAAAAGCAAAAAAAAAAACAATTTGCATATTGGGTCGAGTATCCAACAAGACTAAGTCATGAGCAAATTAGATCGGATTTGTGCGATTAGAAATGTTGGATGCTAGACTTGGAAATGTTGCCTGGACAAATTACATTGAAGGTAATCACCGATATTTTCCAAATAGCTTCATCGACGTCTTTCACCACCAACCATAGCTCCGAAACTATGCAATGTAACAACAAAGTTATGTTGGCCACCCTGTGCACATTTGAGCTAGTCGCTAATCTTTTCTACAAAATGATAGGAACATTAGAGAGAAAGGCCAAAAACTAACTCCTTTACCTGATTGGAACTTCTCTAACTAATGATAGCTTGTCCTTGTTAGTGATAGCAATGGATCTATAGTAGGTTATAGATAAGGGTAGCGACTAGAAAGTGTGAAAAATGGGATCCCTTTCTCCTAATTTCTCCTTCTAATTGAAGTGAAAAAATTTTCGTAGGCCTCACTTACTATTTTTCCTAACAATTTCTTTCTCCTTACTTTTCACTACCCGTACATCCAAATAGGTGAAATTTGAAATCCTCCTATTTCTCCTCCCATTTTTCTTTCTCTTCACACTTATGCTGTTCTAAACACAAGGTTAAAGCTTACTTACAATTTTTTGCTTGGGTTAAGTATATATTTTTGTTTATGGTGAAGCAATTTAATTTTATGTTTGCCTTTCCAACTTTCGAAAGTATTTGTAAGTGAAATTTTCAAATATTCTAATTATAATACATGTTTTGAGTTTTACCTAATAAATAAAAAATAATTATTAATTTTAGGATAAAATTTAGACAGAATTTATTATGTATTCAATGTAAGGTGATGTTTAGTTCACAAAATCAAATATTTTTCAAAATGTGACTTTAAGAATTTAATTCTTGAAAACATGATATTATAATATTTGACTCAATTAAACATATTTCTAAGAATATTATAATATTATATTTTTATTATTTTAAAATTTTTAAAATATTATTAAATTATTAAAAATATTCTCATAAAAATTTGAGTGGTTAACAGGAATGAGTAGTGACCACTAGTAGTGAGCGATTACTAATAATAAATAGTGGATAGCAGTAGTCGTTGATTATGGGTGGTGATCAATAATAGTAAATCGTGGTAAAATGAAATATTAATAGTAGAAAGACTTTAATAGAAGGGTTGGAAAAAATAATCTATTTATATCGATTAAATATTCTCATGTCATGAGAATTTAGGATATTCATCTCCTTCCATAGGAATATTTTGAGGAAATATTAGATTAAAAATATTTCTAAAAAATATGAATATTTTTAGTAATATTCTTTTTAAATTTAAATTAAATATAAGAATCTCATAATCCTTTAAAATATTCTTGGAAATGCAAGAAAAATTTTGTAAATCAACCAACACCTAAAATTTTCCAATTAAATTCCACTATGTGTGCTAAATATTTTATTTAATCACTATTAATAATTATAGGTTAATAATTTCAATAATTATCAATATATTAAATGTTTCCCTTAAATAGGATAATTAGCATACAAGTTATAGAGAATCTTATGACAATCACTTAAGAAATTTTATTGTCCATTTGTTACTTTTATAGGATTTGTACACATTAAAAATTTTTTTTTTTTTTAGTTTTCAACATATATATTAAAAATTACAAAAATTGAAAACTTGCTATTATTTATTGAGTAAGACTTAGGGCAATTATTATAATTAAATAATATAAGAACTTCTTATATTTTTAGTCCTATCATAATACTTCAAAATTAATACGTGGTATTAAGCTAACTTCACATGTTAAAATCACAACCTTAATCACATTCCAATATTATTCATAATTTTATTTATAGGAAATCGGTTACCGCTTACTTCATTTAATATTTTAAAATAATTTTTTAAATTTAAAAATAATTTACATAAATAGATGGAGAGAGAGAGAGAGAGAGAGGTGTGGGGGATTTTAGATTTATTGGACCTACATATTTTTAATTTTTAAATACATATTTATCTTTTATAAAGTATTTCAAATAAAAATAAAT
The DNA here is from genome assembly GCA_020226215.1 of Sindora glabra. NCBI lineage: Eukaryota > Viridiplantae > Streptophyta > Magnoliopsida > Fabales > Fabaceae > Sindora > Sindora glabra. Next base: position 56,202,859 of record CM035230.1, on the reverse strand, counting down.
ATAAAATTGATTATACAAGCTAATATATTAATCAAGTGGAGTTTCTAGTTGAGAAATAATTATTACATTAATTATGATTATAGGACCGTGATGTAATACTTTTTCTAACGAAATTAGATTAAAAACATTTCCCTAATTCTAGAATTTTTAATTTAAGTGATATTTAATGTCTTTTCAAAATTTTATTTATATAATAACAAGTCAATAAAAAATAGTATTAGAGTTAATTTATAATGACTAATAATTTTTTTAAAATAATGAATGCATTTATTATAAAGATAAAAAAATAAGTACAATTAACTTAAATATCTTAAGTTTATAATTCTAGATTAAAATATCATTGTTTATTATGGTTTTTTTTTGTCAAAATGGTTTTATTATGTTACTTTTGGGAAGTAATAATTTTTTTTGTCCAAGATTACTTACCTCCAGATCTTATATCTATATATATATATATATATATATATATATATATATATATATATAACTAAAATTAAATAAAATGGAATAGGGATCGCAGACGGACTGCCTTATGCTTTATTTCATAAAAGAAAACTTACAAAGATTTTGGGAGAGGGTGAGAACCAGCAAGAGAGAGAGCTTATATGAAAGACTCGTCTAAGCTAATGCTTAGTTCTGAACAAAGGGGATGCTGCTTAAATAAGTAGAAAAAATTCCTACAGTAGACTTTTAAAGTTTTTACCCGTGGGTAAACAGGAAAAGAAAACAGTAAAAGTGCTACAATAAAGTTAACTTTCGGTCACTGAAAGAGGAAAAGTGACAAAAAGAAAGCAACTTTGTCCGGAAATCACTGAAAGATGTCTCCACTAGCAGATGTCGAACTGTCTTCTAGTGCCGACACTTTGATCTTGACCCGGTAGCATGATCTAATGGCTTAAGTTAGATCAGGAGAATCTGGTGGACTGCTGCGGTTGAGATCAATTCCGAAACAGTCATCTTCATTTGATTGGGCAAAGTCTTCATCTTCTGAATTATCATCAGACTTTGCAGGAGAGTTGGATGAAGCTTCAGACTTGGTATCTGCCTTTTGCAACATCAGAGTTCGAATGTCTTCAATTTTAGAAAGCCATTCGTCAAGAGTTGAGGCGGTTGCCAAAGCAGCCATGAAATTTGATCTTGACTGAAGGAATTAATTCGTCCCTTTCCTTGGGTTCTTGTTGAACTCAGGATGACGTTTGAACCATTTCTTGACTTGATTTTCTTCAGCCATATGAGCAAATTTAAAATTTGCCCACCATTTAACAGACCCATGCCTTTGGAGAATTGGGTAATTCCCTTCAGGATTCTGAGCAAGAAGATATTCCCAGAAATAGCACCATGGAAGGCCTATTCTGACAAAGAACTGTAATAAAATAGGAAAATTTTCATGATCTTCAGAATTAAAGTTTTCACGGAAGAATTCCCATCCCTTTTTAATATTTTTTGGAAAAATTTCTTCAATTGGTCCAAAGATGTTCCACCATCTAACAAACCAACTAGGAATTTGATACTTGACATTACATTTGAAGAAAATAAGCCAAGTATGTCTATAAATTTGGTTTTGAAAGAATAGAGTATTCATCCAGGCTTCCTGGTAATCCCAGTATGAATATCCTATTAAATTTGAATTGGAAAAAAGTTTTGAAAATTTCTTGACTTTGAATGGCTCCAGGCCCCATTCATTTGAAGTAATAATTTTCTCAATCCTGAAACTCGAATGAGTTACAAGATTAGAATTTTTTGAGCTTTTCTTTTGCTCGATTACCACTGAGCCAGAATCTTCTAAAATATGCTGATAGAATTCTCTGGTGTGGAGAAAAGATTTTGGAATAAAATGCCAATTTTTTGGAAAAATTTTAGGTATAAGATCAATAGGATCACTTGCCTAATATTTTGGTTCGGTGTAAAGCAGATTTTGGCATTCTGGCTTTTTGACATATTTGGTAATTTTTGGTTTAGATTTCTGTTTGGCTGGAACAACAATTTTGGAAGTTCCTGGCTTATAGATTTGCTTTTTCTGGTTAGTTATGGCATCCAGAATTTTAGATTGGCTTAAGATCAAAGATTGGGCCTTTTGATCTTCTTCGGCTACATCAGCCAAAGATTTTTTCTCTATCTTGAGAGGTTTTTGAATTGAAGTTTCAAGAGCTTGCAATACTTCAATTGGGAAATCTATTTGCTGAGATTTGGTGGAGGAGGGGGTAGCAATTTGTTTTGCTTTCTCCTCAGTGGTGGGTTTCCGCTTATTTAGATCAGGAGGGTCCTTTTTGCCTCTTCTCATGACAAATTGCTGGATTTTCCCTGTAAAAATTCTCTGGTTAGAAAATCAGGGAGAGAGTTTGCAGATCCTTTTAAATGTTCAATTTCAAAATCAAAGACACTTAAAAGACCTTGCCATCTAGCAAAAATTTGTTTTGAAGCGATATTTTGAACATCTTTTTGAAGAATAGATTTTGCTGAACTACAATCAACACGGATTAAAAATGCAACTATATGCTCTTTGCTGAACTACAATCTACACGGATTAAAAAGTAATTCAGACTGAAATTTTTGAACACACAAAACTATTGCCAAAATTTCCTTTTTTGGAGTGGAATAATTTTGTTGTGCAGAATTCCAATGTTTTGATGCAAATGCAACTATATGCTCTTTGCCATGTAAAACTTGTTTTAAAATTCCTCCATATCCTAAATCAGAAGCATCAGTTTCAACAATTTTAGGAGCAGAGGGATTTGAAATTTGTAAGCAAGGAAGGCTTTTAACTTGGGCTTTAACTTGTCTTACAATTTTTGTATGCATGTCAGTCCAGGGAGGCGGACTCTTTTTCAAACGTTCATGCAAAGGTTTTATAAGATTTGAAAGGTTTGGGAAGAAATCAGAAACGTAATTCAAGCAACCCAAAAACCTTTGAAGTTAAGTTTTTTTAATTAATTGATCAGGAAATTTATCAGCAAACTCAATTGATCTTTCAATTGGAATAATAGTTCCCTGATAAATATTATGACCAAGAAAATGAATTTTTACTTGGAAAAGAGAATATTTAGTTTTAGAAACGACTAAACCATTTTTCTGGGTTACATCTAAGAATATATTGAGATGTTTGAAGTGCTGTTCTATATTTTCTGAAAATATCAGAACATCATCAATATAAACTATGATGAAATTAGAAAAAGGATTGTAAATGTCATTCATAATCCTTTGAAATTCTGAGGGCGCATTTTTTAAACCGAAAGGCATTACATTCCATTCGTATTGGCCAAATGGAACAGTAAATGCTGTTTTGTAGCGATCCTCAGATTTTATCTGGATTTGCCAGAAACCAGATTTCATATCAAATTTTGAAAAGATTTTTGCCGAATAAAGTCGGTTTAAAAGATCTTTCTTATTCGGAATAGGATATCTGATCCATTGAAGTGCTGTGTTTAAAGATTTGTAATTGATTACAAGCCTTGGTGTACCACGCTCTAACTCAGCATTTTTATTGACATAAAAAGCTGCACAAGATCAGGGACTCTTAGATTTTCTAATGATTCCCTTATTTAAGAGATCATCAATCTCTTTTTGGCAATAATCCAAGAGTTTATGATTCATCTGGATAGGTCTTGCCTTGGTTGGAATTTCTCTTTCAGAAAAATCTTTTTCATATGGTAATTCAACCATATGTTGTTTTCTATTCCAAAAAGCATTAAGGAGGTCAGAACAAACATTACTGACTAACCTTTTTTCTAAATATTTGATACGAGATTGGACAGTAGGCATTTGAAGCTGCTGTTCAATTCGTTTGTAAGAAATTTCTTCAGCAAGAAAACTTATTTGGGTTTCTTTACAGTCTATCAAATTAATCTTTTCAGAAGTTTCGATAAACTGGAAAATAATTTTTTCTCCCAAAATTTTTGTAGAGATTCCTTTATCTGAGACCTTATAAGGAATTAAGGCTTGGATGAAGGGATTCCCTAAAATTAATTTACTGGATAACTCTTTGACTAGTAAAAACTCTTGATTTGTTTGAAAAGAAGAATTTACTATTTGAATATCTGATAGTTTGAAATTTATTTTGAGGAGGGAACCGTTAGCAGTTTTAATCCTAGCCTTAGTTTTTTCAAAAAATTTTGTTGGAACTAGGCCTTCTTGAATACAATTTATATCTGCTCCGGTATCAAATAAAGCAGTAATTTTCAAAGTCCAATCATTCTTTTTCAAAATGACTGAAATATGATATTTAGGAACTAAAATTCTAGAAATAAATCCTAAAAAATCACTACCTTTAAGATCATCATCTCCATTAATTTTTTCTTTTCCTTTTAAAGATACTGGAGATTCAGGAGGATCTTGAAGGGAGGCTATAATCTCACCTTGAAGATTTTGAATGGTTTTAAGATTTTTGACCTCTTTTTTGAGCAAATTTATCTCAGATTGTAAATCCTGTAAAGTAACAGGCTTACTAATTTCTGATTTAAATTTGTTCAGAATATTTTGAAAATCATAAATTATAGGTTGAAAACCATGTTTTGAAGCCGAAGATTTATCCAGATTTTTTGTCAAATTTTCAATCAGAAATCGTTGTTTTTCTTTGTCATTAGGATAGTCATTAATGATATCTATCCAGAGTTCTTGATTTTCACTTGAAAGCATATTAACTTCAAAATTAGAAGTAGTTTCTGAGGATATTTCATCATCTTGAGGAAGACTGTTTATTTTCTGAACTTTTTCTTCATGTTCAGAATCAGAAGAAGATTCTTCTTGGGCAAGAAGAATGACTATTTGGTTTAGGATGGTATCATCTAAACCTAATTGTCTAAGTTTTTTGTTGAGTTTACAAAATCTAGAAATGTGTCCAGGTTGACCACATCTAAAACATATAGGTTTAGCATCTTGATTCTGCCCAAGTTAGTTAGGAGGAATGTTTTTGCCTCTAGCTTTCTTCCTAACATACTTACTTTCATGTTTAGATTTTTCTTTGGAGTCAGATTTGGGTTTTTCTTTTCGATGTTTGTGACTCCTAGGCTTTAGATTTTTGGTGCAAGGAAGACCAAATTGTTCACAGAAAGAACCTAATTCTTTTCTGTTTTGGGCTTTCTCCTGGGCTAATTGATGCTGGATTTTATCATCCTGGCAGATTTTCATGGCAACTTTATGGACATGGCTGACTAACTCTCCATAAGTTAATCTGTCATAAGGAATTCTATTTCCATAAAGATTTCTAATTTCTGTCCGAACTTTATCTCCTAGGGTAAGAGGAAGTCCTGCTAAAAATTTTTCTTTCCAGAAAGGCTGATTACTATCTTCCCTATAGAAGATTCTTGAGAAAAACATATCTTTATACCATCTAAAATCAGAAAGTGATCTACATCTGAGATTAGATAAGAGTTCAGCAGATTTATCTCTCCAAATATTAGGATCACCTAAAAAGTGTCTTACTATGGTGAAGATTAATGTATTTGTGGCCTCAGGAATTGGATTATCATCAGGTCCTAAAATAGGTTCTCCATTTTCATCTACTTTGATGCATCCTAAGATTTGTTCTTTTTCAAAATGTGTAAGATGATCATCCCACCAACCTTTAAGCTGTCCTGAAAACCCAACTATAAGGTAATGGCAAATGACAACATCATCACACTAATAACTAGTTTGATAGGCCATACAGACCATTCCCATTTGTTGGAGCATATTTACAATATCAAATTCAGATTTTCCATCTATGTTCCATTCATAGATGTGGTTTTCGCTGTAAGAGTTTTGGATAATTTTTGGTTTTTCTTCTAAAATCATATCTGGAGGAGTGGCTCTAGGGTAATATAATTTTTGGGGTTGTCTCCAATTATTTTCTCTAGGTTCTCTTTTAACAGGATAAACATGATAATCTTCAGAAGAAGATACTGAACAATTATCAAGGACACCTAGATTTTTCGCACTAGATTTAGTAAACTTTGGTGTGTCAGAACTATCATCATTTAGATCTGCTAATCTTTGGGTGAGTTCTGTAATCATCTGATTAACAGAATGCTTGGGTTTGGAGATTTATTTTTCAGGAGGTATTTGAGGTGGCTTGAATAATGGATTATCAAACCTAAAAGGGGTTCTAGAGGTTGAAGGTTCACCTGCAGGGTTTACAGAAACACCAGAACCTAAATTTCTAGCTAAAGTATTTCTATTCCTATCAGATACTAACTCAGTACCAATTACTTGAAGATACCTGTTAGTATAGTTATTCTGTTCTATTACAGCTGCAATATCTTTTGGAGAGACAGCATCACCTTCTTTGGACTCCATTGTATTGAAGGGTGAGGCTATCACTGGCTTCTTTGGGTTAGTAGTCGAAATTTGGAATGCCTTCTTAGGTGGAAGCTCTGATGAGATCTTTTCGCCTTGAGTTGAAGTCCATTCCGAAATACCATTGACAAAACTCATATTTTTGAAAGGAAAATCAATCTGGTTTTTCTTAGCATAATAGCCAAACCAGTAAAAGAAATGAACATTTTTCTTAATGAGATTTAAATCAGCATAAAATTCTTCTTGAATCTTTTACCTTTTCTGACCCTGGAATTTTTTAAAAAACTAAGTTCTTTGATGGAGGAGTTTGTCAGAATAAAACTCCTTTCTCAAAGATTCCTTGTCAATTACAAAACTGGTTTTAATATTCATCATAAAATGGTTGGATCAGGGCAGATTTGTGAGGCAGTAGGAGAGCCAATGGATCCAATAGTTTCACTGTCAGGATCTATTGCTTCGCCATCTTTCTCATCTTCAAGAGTTTGGCTGGTTTGACCATATACTGGTCTTGGAATATATGTACTATTATCAACGCCTCGTAAATCAACGTTAATAGTAGAAGCTGTTTGAAAAGATTTTCTTGAAGAAATTGATCCTTTTGAAGATTCAGTTTCTGAAAATGATTTTGAACTGATTCTTGCAGAACAAGATCTTCTTGGTCTTTCAACCAGATTTCTTTCCAATTTTTGAAAAGATTCAGACTCAATAAAATTACTAAGCCTATTTCTATTTTCAAAAGAAATAGAGACCGAACCATCTGGCATGGTTTCGATTCTCGAGATTGGTTTTGCTGCAATCTCTTGGGGTTTTATAACTTGCCTAAAACCCCAATTATCAGGCCAACTTATTCTTTCCCAAATTGTTTCCATTGGAATAGATAAGTTTACCTTAGTCGCGTCAGTTTGAAAGAAGATTGTTTCTCCTTTCAGTGAAGGTGGCTTTACGCAAAGTGATGCGTAAGAATTGTGCAATTTATAATAGATCCGGTAAATTATCACAACTAGAATTTGGCCGGGTTCCATGGTATAATTATACAATTTGACTTGAAGCTTTAGAAGAGCTTCTGGAAATTGATCTGTGTCAAGGACAATCTTCATTTCTGGAAAACAGTTGAAGTAGATGGGTCCTTGAGACAGACTGGTTTCAATTACTCCGAGGAGAGAGTTTTTAAAATCCGTATCCCTTCCATCTTGAAGACAGAGGAGGATAGCATTATCTAAACCTCTTCGGAGGGTTGAAACTGCTGCAATTTGGATACAGCCAATATGTAAATAATTATACCTTTTTCGAAGCTTTTCAGCTTCTAGGCCAGAAAAAAGTACAAAATTTTCAAATTCTGGATTTACTTTGATTGTCTCTTCAACAGTTTTGATTACATAATCAGTTCTGTTGAAAATACCTTTTTTCTCAATTTGATAAAGATCTTGATTTGGGATATTCGGCATTTCCCAATCATCAATTTTTTGATTGATATTTTCAAATCTGATTTCTTCAGAGAAAATTGGTTTTTTGCCCAAATCTGAGCTAGATTTCATAGATTTTTTCGGGGAAAACCGATTTGAAAAAGTTCTAATAAATTTTTCAGCCATGAAGGAGCAAGAAAATTGAATAGTGAAAATATAAATTGCAGAGGAAGAAGATGATAATCAGTAAATGAGTGCAGAAAATAAAATAAGCGAAAGATATGCAGATGTATGACCAGGGGGCTGATATCTACCACAAGGTTTCATAAAGATGAAGATATCAGCTTGTACTACTCATGAGAAGATCTAAGTGTTCAAATCTGGGTTTGAATAGTAATGTTTTCTGGAAAATTGTTCTTACGTCTTACTTTTCACATGTAAGCTACCTGGTGAAAGAGGCTAAATCCCTAAACGCCTTCACATGGCTCAGCGGGAACAACATGCCTCATGCATCACTTACATGCTACTATGCGCTAACCTCATTTTCCATGAACAAATTCAGAACCAGAGATCCACACAAAGTTCCCCTCATGAGTGGTCTAATATGATTACTCTTCCATTTATCAAAAATAAAAAATGACCATCTCGACTAAAATTTGCCTCAACTTTTTAAGAATTTAAAATTAAATTACTATTGATATAAATAAATTTTATATTATTATTTATTTATATTATATTATATTATTGAAAAATTCATTAAATTTTTTATTCATATAAAAAATTTGTAATTATCATTTTTTAATGATATATTATTTTAGTTTTTTATTGATAATATAAATTTTTTATATTAATAATGAATCAAATTTAAATTTTTAATTTTAATATTTTTATTTATTATCAATATAAAATTTTTCATACCGGCAATAGAAAGATGTCACATATATCATATTAGTAAAAAAATAATTAATTTTTATCAAAAATTATTTTCTTTTAAACTGTTCAATAACATGTTAAGATGGGGTACCAAAATTGTTTTCTTCGGTTAGGATAGTGACAAACTGAATGAGGAACATACTCCCAAAAAAATTATGTTTATTAATCGGATAGGCTTTTTTTTAATATAAAAATGCAACATAATTTTGATAGTCCTTTATGGCTACAGTATCTTTAGGTGAAGTATGAGTTTAGAATCCGAGCAGATGAAAAATTATACTAAAAATAGTTGAATAATATGCGAAAATTATAAAAAAAAAATCCAAATCTAAGAGATGAAAATATATAAGATTACAATAATTTCCGACTGATCTCCTTCTTAACAAACCAGTCATCTTCCACATCAAATTAAAAGATTGGGAGACTTATTTGAGAATTTAAGAGGTAGAGAATATCCTTTCAAGAGTAACTTTTGAGATAATGTTTATTGTTAGATCACAAACGGTCACAATGCTATCTATTGTCATCATTCCATAGGCCATGGTGAGCATTGGAAGATTTGGCAATTTTGTGAAAAAATTTCATCTTGTTTTTATTTCCCATATTTGGGTTTTAGATGATGAAAGGAAGCTTTGTGATTAATTCTTTATTGGGTCTTTTGCATGTCATGGATCAAATTTTCATGGAGGTTTGCCAAACATCAGTCACACAATTATTAGATTTTGTGAATGCTACTGCGACTAGTAGCCATTCCATTGAATGTTTGTTTAAAATCATTGACATGTTTGACACATTAAGAAGCATAATGATTGAATTCGAGACACTATTTTCCAGCTAGTACCATGTTGTTCTTAAGAGTGAGGCAGTTACCCTTAGAAAGGATGAGGGAAACAACTAAAGGCATTTTCATGAAATTCGAGAATATAATTTGTCAAAACATAGAAAAGGCACCCACAAAAACATCATTCTCAGGAGGTTTTCATCATATTATTAAGTATTGATGAACCATCTTGATACCTCTTGTAAATCTTGGCAAGTTCTTGAACATATTTTTAAAGATAACGAGTTGAAACTTGATTAAATTTCAATTTTATCTTCACTATCTACCCAAATAGTTTGAATCGTGAAGTTGTTGATGATTAACTTAGAGGTCAAGTTCAAAATCTATGAAAATTTAGCTTTAAGTTCAGTTTTCACGATGAAAAATTAGATGTATATTATTCAAATATCTAATGATAATCAATTCAAAATGCTCTTAGGTGATGATTAGCTATTTCTTATATAAATGCTAGCTTATGCCAACCCTAGCCATTTCCTATGTAAATATCAAGTTAATATCGATGTGCAATTTTCTATTTTTATTCTTGGGTCCATTTGCAATTTTGAATATATTAAGATCTATTTTAAAGTTCACCACGAACATTAGAAATACTTTATTTACAAGAATAATTAAGATAATAAAATAAGAATTGAATGGTTTATTTTTTACCATATCATTTGAAGTCTTAAAACCCCAGTTGCCTTAGAAGCTACCATATTATGAAAAAAATATTGGTTTGATAACTACACCACTGGCATAATCTCTCTCTTATTAGCTATTTTTTCATATGTTATTTTTTTTATTATGAACAACAATTCTAATAGTCACATCATCGCAACCCAAAAATAAGTATCATTCGGCTAATCAAACCGTACATTTTGTTACAACAAACACCATCTCCAATCTCCAAGCACAATACGATATCACGAGGGATTAAACAAATACAAAAATAATTTAATTAGTATGTTTAACATATCACTGGAAAAATTAGTTTTAAATATTTGTGAAAAAAATAATTAATAAATAATTCTTTCATATTTAAATTATAATTATAAATATTGATATTCTAATTGATAAGTTAATAAAACAATAATATATGAGATTTTTAAATTAATTATTTTTTATAAATATTTTAAATTATACTTTTAATTTTAATTTAATTTTATATTTTTAAAAAATTAATATTTAAATAAAAATAAGTTGGACCAAAATTTTTTCTTTACACAAATTTAAAAAACTCTTGTTTAAAACGTTTCTTTTTTTTTCTCTTTTTGTTTCATAGGCACATTATTAAAATTTATATTTATATTTATATTTAATATTAAAAATATATAGTTAAATTATTATTTTACTAAATACAATAATATATTAATCATTGTCAAAAATTAATCAAAAGTTAAATGTTGCATGAACTTAAAAAAATAATTTTTACTATTTAAAACTACTCATTTATATTAAAGCAAATGTATGGAAAATCTTGTATTTTTGCATTAAATGAAAAAATATTATTTATTCAAAAATTAAAAAAATTGTATACTAAATTCTTCAATACTTTATTTTAATTATTTTATTAGTAACATTATTTTTCCAATAATAAAGTTTTTACCTACAATAAATTTGTTAAAAAATATTGTTACATGTAATGTAATAAAATTATATTTGGATATTAATGTATTATGACCAAATAATTTTTGAATTTTTTTATTTTGACCAATAAAGTTTTTTTAATATATATCATGTTATTATTTTTTAGTATAACATAATGTTTTTTAATTTTAATTTTTAAATTATTTAGGTTTGTGTATAAAATCGAACAATATCAGGAAGTTGGTAATAAAGAACTAACATATATATGTACAAACTTACCTATATAGGTTCAAATATGTCTTCCCTAAAAAATTGAGACTAAAAAATATAAGTATTTTATTATTATATAATTTTTACTTAATACAAATAATTCATTTTCATATTTGATACACTAAATTATTAGTTATATTTTTTATGTTCATCTTTATTTTTTTTTACAATTTCACACATTATAAGAAAGACTCAATTTTGTTTTATTTATTTTTATTTTACCTTATAAAAATTATTAATAGTATTAAATTAAATCAATAAAATAAATATTTTTTAAAATAATAGAATGTATATTGTAAAAACATGTATTTAATATAATTTATAAAATCAAAAAAGTAAAAAAATACAAATATTATATTTTTATAAGCATATGCGTAATACTTAAAATTTTAAATAAAAATTGCTCAACATTTTTTAAACATACTCAAAAATATTAATTTTAGATAGTGATATGAAGAAAAATAATATATATAAATATCACCTCTTTCAAAAATATCAATAGATATTAGATTTTTTATTGAAAATATTACTAAATTTTATTAACTAATTAAGTATTTTGAGAGATTCTTTTATATATTAATGTGTAAAAAATAAGTGAAGAAGATTATTTAAAAAATTTAAAAAATAAAAAAATTAGCTTCTTAAAGTAAAAAATTAAAATTTTAATTTGTTAACTATATTTTATATTTTAGAATGATTATGTGATAATTTTTTAAAAGTATTTAAGTTTTGAAAGTATTAAATTATAATTGTAATATATTGTAAAAAAAATTAAGTTAATAATTATTAAGTTAAATTTATTATACAGTGAACTGGTGGAAAAATATATATAAATTAATATAAATAATTTACTCATATTATTTATTTTATATTATTAATATATTTAAAATTAAAATAAAATTTATGATTGAAAATATAATTATTATATTATCAATTTTTATTTATTAAATAAATTTTAATTATTTATTTTTATATCATTAAAATTTAATAATTCTCATTTTATTATAAAATTAAGATATAAATACTCATTTTCGGTCTAGGTTTGATTACGGTGGATGCCAAACAGTGCCTGAGTCCCCACTTTGTCGACAACCAACATTTTATGGTTAAAAATGTAGTTTTGTGGATTCCCAATGCAGTCTCAACAGTCAACATGAAGATTCTCTTCTCCGGTCTATAATATAATATTTTCGGCATCGACTCGAAAAAGAAAAGCAAAACACGTAATCAATATCCTTTATTTGTTATTTTTTTTTCCCCTTCTCCCACTCTGATTAAATTATTAAATATCATTTTAATTAATATGTAATTTCCGATTCATTTATATAGACAGCGCTATGCTGACCTCTTTCTCTCATTTTCTTTATTTCTGCTGTGTAGGAAATTCTAACCCACCCTCCAAGCAAAGCAGCTTTAACTTTAATTTTGTGTATCTCCATTTAGTTTTTTGGCTTTCTTTCTCCCTTTTCTGGGTTTCTGTGCTGTTTCTGGGAACTACTTCATAATGGGATTCTCCCAAAGAGCGTGCACTCGCTCTACAGAGCCTGGCAATGCACCAGATGCTTCTCACGCTTGGGCTGTAGTTTCAGATCACTACAGTGACTATAGCAAGTTCAAATTCAAATCCTTTTGGAGAAAAATGACTTGGGAGCTTGGGTTGGCCTGTTCGGTTCCAACTCGCCGTCGTCGGCGCTCCGGGAAGGGTCAGGGTGAAGGAAAAAATGATGGGTACAGCCAGGCGTGGCTCCTGGCAGAATCTGGTGGTTGCGCATCAGAATTGATAAATGCTGATCCTCAATCGGTTCACTCGTCTTTCAGGTTCAGTTTCTGCTCTCAGGTTGAGCTTGAGTCCATGAATATGAGTTCTTCTGTTGCTGCCACTGTTTTGATGGTGAATTTGGGCAATGGAGTGAGAGAATCTCGGGCCAAGGAGGTGGAATGGCGGAGAATAGAGTCGTTGGAGAAGAGCATTTCTCCGGTAGCCAATACTTTGATCAGATTCAACTATGGTGAAATTCTATCTGCAACTCGCAATTTCTCCAAAGGTAAAAACTTTTATGGTTTTGGTTTTGTGGCTTTGAATCAAAATTGAACCTTTGTACGATTTGAATTCATTGCTATGTTTTCTTGTGTTTGAATCAAAGTTGAACCACTGAATAATATTTTAATCCATTGCTTTGTAATGAGTAGGCAGAGTATTGGGAAGAGGGGCTTTGAGCTGTGTCTTTCGGGGAAGAGTTGGGCTATTGAGGACTGCGGTAGCAATCAAACGGTTGGACAAGGAAGATAAGGAGTGTGCAAAGGCATTTTGTAGAGAATTGATGATTGCAAGTTCTCTTCATAACTCAAATGTTGTTCCCCTTCTGGGTTTCTGTATTGATCGAGATGAGGGTTTGTTTCTGGTGTACAAGTATGTCTCAGGCGGCAGCTTAGAGCGTCACTTGCATGGTACTTATTTTTCTGGTTTTTTTTAATCCTTTTTTGTGAGATTTTTCATTTGAAATTGATGAAAGTCACTGATTTTAGCATACCTGTTATGCAGGGAGGAAGAAGGGTAGTTCGCCACTTCCATGGTCTGTGAGGTATAAGGTTGCTGTTGGAATTGCAGAAGCAGTGGCTTATCTTCATAGTGGAACAGAAAGATGCGTTGTTCATAGAGACATTAAGCCTTCGAACATTCTTCTTTCCTCTAAAAAGTCTCCCATGGTGAGATGCTTTCTTGTGGACTAGCTGTGAAGTATAATATTTATGGAATTTGTCTCAGAAGCAATTAACTTATAGCTAGTTGCAAGTCATCCTGATTGTTTGTATTGTTACATATGGTATTCTCAGTTGTGCGATTTTGGATTAGCTACATGGACTTCTGCACCTTCAACTCCTTTTCTTTGCAAAACTGTCAAAGGAACATTTGGGTAAAAGCTTAAACTCTTCCATACGTCATGTGAAGTTTTTGTATTATTTGATTATTTGCTTCCATTTTCAAATATGAAACTAGATTTTCAATTCAATTTTGACCTCTTCCCCTGCAGTTATCTGGCTCCTGAGTATTTCCAACATGGGAAAGTGTCAGATAAGACTGATGTTTATGCTTTTGGAGTGCTGTTGTTGGAACTCGTAACTGGACGGAAGCCAATTGAAGCAGAGAGGCCACCGGGAGAGGAGAACTTGGTCTTATGGGTGAGCTGATACATTAAATCTTGTGAAGTTGCTGATTCAAGTTAATTGTCTCCTAGTACCTTGTACCTGCTAAAGAAGGACACTTCTCTTATTACTTCTACTTCAGAATAACCAGATTGTTCTTACCATAACTACCTCTATCTACATGATAGTACATTAACTTTGAACAAAGCCGGCATTTTAATGTTTTTCTACAATTGACTTTTGGTTGAGAAAAGAAAAATGTTAGCAGTTTAAAGGGAAGCCAGAAAAAGAAAATTGATGGTTGGCCGGTTTCTTGGGTTCTATGATCAAATTTGCTTATTCTAGTTTAAAGTATAACAATTAGATTTCTGTATATAAAAAATTATTCTAGATAATAGATTGTGTATGAGGAAAAATAATTCAGTTGCTACTAATGGTGAAAATGTGATGAATTCTCTGAAATTTGAAGCAAAGTCACTCTGATCAATGAATATACTAAATGTTTTTGGATATTTGTGTAACTAAAAATGAGTTTTTGTTTGTAAATAATTCTTTGTACCTTGAATTTCGAAATTTAAAAAACCTGATTCTAGGCTTTGCACAGGATCCATACAATTTAGAGGTCTTTCTGGCACTTTATGACATTCATTTGCAGGCTAAGCCATTGCTTCAGAAAGGGAAAGGAGCCATTGAAGAGTTGCTTGATCCTCAACTCAAGTGTAGTTTGAAAAAATCGAATCAGATGGCTCGGATGATTGAAGCCGCGGCTGCCTGTGTTACAAATGAAGAATTTAGGAGACCAGGCATACGTGAGATAGTTGCAATACTGAAAGGGGAAGCAGGGCCTGAACTTACTCTCTCTAAAAGGAAGAAATCTAGTTTTCGTGGGAAAATCGATTGTTGCTCTCAAATACAACAAGCAAATAGTGAGTTGAGAGGTCATTTGGCTTTAGCGATGCTTGGAGTATCAGAGTTTGAAGATGATGATTATCTCTTTATTCGGTAAAAACTTGACAAATTGAAACATCCAGGTCTTATACCTTCTTGCCATGATTCTCACTTGACTGCTAGTGATTAGATGTGAAAATGTTAGAAGTGTAAATAGAAATAGATGATTAAAGGAGGGTTGCTTTGTGTGTACATAAAATCTTCCATTTACCTTGCCCTTTTCTCCAAAGGGCAAAGCGTAATAGATTTTCATTTGATGTCTATGGTTGCTGTTTTATTATGTTAAGGAAACTCATCCATTTGGTTCTTGTAAGTTTTTGTTCTGAAGCATCCATGTTTTTGGAGGGATAAGAGGAGTATGCATTTCATCAAAAAAGGTGCTTGGAGGGAAAATTGGTCGGATTGCCAAGGTATCAAACCACGCACTATATCTAAGGATTCGTTTGGGATCAGATTTTTTTAAATGAATTTCATTTTATTTCAATAGAAATAATTTTAATTTATTTGTAAATAATTTTTTTGGAATAAATACAATACAATTAAAAATTATATTTTAATAGTATCATAATAAATATACTGTTAAAAGGAGGGTAAAATTTTGCTATGATATGTATTGAGGCTAAATGAAATGAATTTTAATGGAATTCTTCATAAATTTAATGAATTTTATAATGAGATAAATATAATTAAAATAAAAATTATAAATGAAATAAAATATCTTTTTATTTAAAATCAAATATCATTTAAAATTGAAGTGAAAAATTGATTTTAACCATTTAATATGGGGCAAATATTTTCAATTTTTGCTCCCATCTTTTTCGTTTAAAATCAATATTTTATAATTTAATTTATTAATAGAAGTAATTTTAATTCATTTATAAAAGAATTTTATTATTTAAAAATTGTGTCCAAATTAATGATTTTAATTTATTTATAAATGAATATTTTTGTAATTAATATATTGAAAGATGCATGCAATTTAATTAAAAAAGTAAATTTTGAGAGTATTATGGTGAATACAATATAAGGGAAAGAATAATTTTTTTATATAATATATTTTAAATTAAATAAAATGAATTATAATAAAATTTTTGTTAAATTTAATAGATTTTATAATGATATAAATATAATTAAAATAAAAATAGTAAATAAAATGAAATCTTCTTATATTTAAATTCAAATACTAGTTTGTTTAAGGTCGAAAATCCTACTTGAATTCGACATTTTTAACGGAGAATGGGTTGCTGTGGCAATCGAGGGTGTTCTAAAACCTTTAAATGAACACAAGAGTTAAAAGTAAAATGCATAAAAATGCGGGATACATTGCATAAAACATGCAAGTAAAGATTGAATTAAAGGTAGCTTCGCTATGAATGCAAATGCAAAGACCAATTGCTAGAGGGCACAAACAGTGCAATTTCGAAGTTTAGAATACTTAGGAAAATTACAGTTTAATTACAAAGAAAATAAGAAACAACTAAGTGGTATTGGATTGCTGGTAGAGTTGCAGAGGCGTAATTTGCTTGAGCTGTAAAAATGGCCAATGAGATCGGGTCACTTGTCTGGTTTTCTCATTTATAGGGTGTGAAAGAATAATTACCTGACTCAGGAATGGTTGCACACCCTCCAGATATCGACTAGTGGCATGCCTTGTGTAATGGTGGGCAGCTATCCGTAACTAAAGTAGGGCCGTAAAATGGACTGAAATTCATGGGTTTTTGCAAATTTGTGCGGATTCAGACAACTAAAAAATTGGTCGGTTTTCAATACAAGTAAAACGGATTAAATTGTGCGGACTCGAGCTCAAACGGATTTGTACTATAAGGATCCGGACCAGTCTGCGGATCAATCCTACAAAAAAAATGCAAGCAACCCACCCCCACCCAAGCGGCTAAGCCCAACTCAAAAGACAACAAGACAGGCCTACCAACCCAATACCAGCCAGCCTAGCCATGATCCGTTGCAATGCTACCCAGTACCCAGTCATGCCCCAACCAATTACCTAATAACTGAACCAAATTAAAATTATCAATCTGCAAATTGCAATCAATTAAATTAACCTTACCTTAATACCTTATTGTACGTGCCTTCACCTTAATCTCTAGGTTCCAATTTCTGAAGAAAAAAATGCTGAATTGAAAGTCTGAAACTGAAAGCCTGAGATCAAAAACGGAAAACCCTTATCCTCACCACTCACTCAAAGCCTCAAACCGACAAACTTTAAGATAGAGACAGAGTTGTAGACTGAACGCATCACACAGACCACACCACTCATCCACTGCAAGCTCTAATTGGTGATGCGACGTCTCAGGTTTCCAGTGACAATCACCGACTCCCCAATTTCCAAGATCTGAGGTTCTGTTATGAATTTCTTTGCAAAATCTTATGTTTTACGGATTTTGAATGCGGACCGATGCCGGTCTGGTACTTTCACGAATTTTTTGTTGAATGTATAGGTTGATCATATGGACTGTAAAAACGGATTAATCCGTGGGCCAATCCGGTACTTTTGCGGACCGAACCCGAACCACTTTAACATATCCCACATTTTTATGCAGGTAAAGTAGACCGATCTGTGCAAACATGGTCCGATCCGGACCGGTCCATCCGTTTTATAGGCCTAAACTAAAGATCCTGTCAAATCCTAGCAAAGTCGCTCAATTGTATTATCTGTCGCACAATTAATCGACTTTTTATTTATATTAAAAATAAAAAAAGAGAGATTGTGGTGCACCATCAAAAAAATGGTACACCGGTGCGCCAGGATATGGACGGTTGGCATGGGATCTTAGTACTGTTTCACGCAATCCTTCAAGTGGATGTTCGAAGTTGGGCAAATTGCAATACGACCCTTGCATTGACTACTTTGCGTGATGGCTCACTATATATACTGGAGGAAGAGAAATGTAATGGTGAACTGAATACTGATGGTACATGTGATGTCGTGAAGGACTCTGATTGGCTAATGAAATTGAAACTGGACCTTGACCTTGATTTGCTAATCCGGCGCCTGCCGATGCATCACCGGAATGTTGAACTTGGATGTCATTGCCAATATTATTATTCGCTTTGTCACCTTTCTTTCTCTTTTTTTTACCTTGATCGCCACCGCCTTTGTTGCCACTGCTTTTTTTAGTGCTACCTGGTTCATTTTCATCGCCACCTTGGATGGCGATGGCTACCTTTTTCTCCTGTGGCTAGTTGCCGGCAGTCATAGTTTGCTTGGGTTCTTGTATCTGCACAACATCGGTAGGTCCTTCAATGACTTTGACAACGTTAACCCTTCATTGTTTTGACTGGCATGTCCTCCTTCTCCATCCTGCATGATAACTTTAACAGGTTCTTTTTCAGTGTCACAACTGCTTTCTTCGTTGCTTTTTGTGTTGTTGTGTTTCTCTTTGTTCTCTATCTTTGCTTGCTTTTTCTTTTTGAATTGGCTTTTTTAGGCCATAGCTCTGCATGTTTGAAGCCGGCCTTTATCAATTTTTTTTATCGAAGTTTGGCCATCTATTAGATTTAAACGATTGTTACCTGTCTTCCACGATTTGACAATTCTTATGGTAAAAATATTTGATCGATTTCCATTGAAATCTAGGGCAATTGCACACTCCTCGTCGCCCACTGCCTCGTCGTCAGCTTTGCCGATAAGGTCTAAAACCACAATTGCACAATACTCTAATTCTTTCCATGGGCTGCACTGTTGATCGAATGAGGCCCAGTTGCATATTTACAATTTATCAATTCATGGGGTCATTCCAAAATTATTATGTTTCAAGTTCTCCCTTCCCACATCTGTTGGCTTAACAAATCTTAACCGTCCATTTCTTGGTATACTATTTTTTTGGTAGTGCACCATAGTCTGCTCTTAAAAATGATTTAATTTATTTATTTTTAAATAAAATTTTAAAATTGTTCTTTAATCATTTATTATGTATAAAATTTAAAATAGTTAAAGATAAAAAAATAATGAAATAAATACGTTAAAATATTTTTAAAAAATAATAAATATTTATTAATAAAATAGAATGATAAAATTAAAAAAAATCTAATACTTTATTAAAATTATAAAATTACACAAAAATAAATATTTTTAAAATTCGATAAATAATAAAAAAACGAAGAATTACATTGCAAACTGCCTGTCCTCAACTGCTTCTCTCTCAATTGACTGCTATAGCCTCGATGGACATATTTGACCGAGTTTTGAGTGAATTAGATGACTCTCTGTCTTTGCTTGAAAATCATGTGCTGGTTAACTGATAATACTCATCGGAAAATAAAATAGAATTGTATATTTAATCATTTGGTATAAAGTAATTGATTTCAGTTTGGATATTTTTTTTCTATTTAGAATTTCCTTCAATAATACGAGTCAAATTAATCCGCATGTTTTCATATTCACCTACGAGAAGATCTATAAATAGATGGATGGAATTTCGGTAGGATATCCTTTCATTTTTACTAGCCACAATTTGATGTTGATCAACTACCCTATATGTCTTTATTGTACTATCTAAATTTGGAGGCACCAACCTCTTTGCCAGGGTTAATAGCCTTCCTATAATAATCCATTGAAGAGAATAAGTATGTAATCTTAATTGTAAGACATAACAGCCCAACTATGAAAATGATTTTAATCTTAGAAAGCTCCAAAGAGGTTGACGTCACTAGACTGCTAGAACCTCCCATTCTCATGTACATCAAATACGTGTTTAGACATGAACAATCATACAATCATTTTGTGTTTTAACTATGGGTAGTATACCACATTAAAATTGACAAATATCAATGGGGATTTGGTGACGTGCTAGAATCAAAGTCGCTAACATGGCATACAAGGAGTATGAAGTTGTTATGCTTAAATGGTAGAAATGATTATGGCTTCATTGTGCACAAATATTTGATAAATTAGTTAATAATTGATAATTGATAGTTGATAGTTGATAAGTTAACTGATGTATTCATAAAATTAACTGTTAAATTAACTGAAATTATAAAATAATATATTAATAGATATAAATATATAATTAAAATAATTTATATTTATTTAAAAATTAAATTATATTAATATAATTAAGAAGTTTAAAATAAAAATATAATATTTAATATTTAATTAATTATATTTTATAAACATATATTTATTTACTTATATAATTTTTATTTTATTATTTATTATAAAATTAGAATATAATTATGTTAAAATTAAATTAACTATATTTTATTAAAAATATTTAAATTTATATTACAAAAGGCATGACTTATAAATTAATAAAAAATAATGATATATTTGAAAAAAATTTAAAAAGATAGTAACTTATAAATTATAAATTACTCTAAATAACTTATTAAATTAAAATTTATTTTTTTAATATATTAGTACGAGAACTTATTTTTAATATTTAAAAATATTTTAATTTATATTATAAAAAATATGAGTTATAAATTAATAATAAAATAATAATATATTTAAAAAAAATTAAAAAAAATAATTTATAAGTTATAAGTTATTTTAAATAACTTATTAAATCAAAATTTATTTTTTTTAATATGTTAGTACGAGAAATATATCTAGAGAATAGTTTATAATTTATTTATTAAATTAATAAATTATAAATTAATTTATTTATTCGCAAAACGGAACTTAGATCTTGTGTCCAGAGTAAGCGACTGTCTATCAAATTGAACCATGATCGATTTATACTTGAAGGATTGGTTGCACATTTAATAAGACTAGACCAGATGATCATCCTGCATTCAATTACATGCTTATTTCCGTTGGTTGTAGGCCACCGCACATTATTATAAATAGTCCAAGTAGGTTTGTATTGAATCTTTAATAAAGCCTTTAAATGGAACCGGATTTGTGGGTGATTTTGTGAGTCTAAAAAAAAAAAAAAAAAGAATCGATCAAAATTCATAAAAAGTAAATCTATTTAAATGAGAACCTAAAATGTTTTGATTTGTAGATGAATGTAATCTGTCTCTTTTTTTTATATATATATTTTTACCTTCAAGTTAGAATACTATATTATATAAATTTTTATCCAATTAATCCAATACGCACTTTTAAATTTAATTTTTTTATATTTCAAATCAATTTAATCTAAATAAATTATTTTTAAGTTAATAATTTTGATTTTAAATTAATAATTTTAAATTTAATTAATATTTATTATATTTTATTTAATATTAAATTATTGATATAAATTAATAATATATTAAATTTAAATTTATTTTTAATAGAAAAAGAAAAAATTCACAAATTTGATTCATAAATTCATGATCCGTGAATTTTAAAATTTAAGCTCTCATTTAGAAAATTTATAATTTTTACGGATCAAACTTAATTAAATTTATTTATGGTTACTTCGCACCGAGAGATGTTCGATTTAACGGTTGTAATTTTTAATACTCATTTCACATGTTACATCCACCACTCAAATCTTTCTAACTTTAACGTAGGACTGACCTCGACGAAACCGCCCCTGAACATATAGATCACCATCACAAACCATCATCTAAAAGAAGGATCAATATAAAAAATTAACAAAGATGTACTGAGGCTAATGAAATTCAGCATCTTTAGTATCGATCGGCGGCTCCCCTAGAAAGTAGGTCACGAAATAGCATTCTTAAATATTTTAATGTTGTTGGCGGTTAGTTGAGCTCGAAAATATTCTGCCACTCATTTGAGGGTCATTAGTAACGTTTTCTTTATCTAACTCAATTTAAACATTTACCTATAATTATAACAAATATTTAACATGTGGAGTTCCTAAAATGCAAACATGCATCATACGTTCGTAGTTCGAAGAATATGCAAATTACTGTAAAAAAAAAATACCAAAATTCATCCTGAAATAGTAACTTGAATTAGGGTTGTAAAGTGTTATGTATCAAATTAATATTTATGGTAGATTAAATAAATAAAATAAATAAACCAAATGTTATTATTGATAATGGTATTATTTCCTCTTCTAGTCATGGTAGTAGTTTTGTGTTAATTATATGACAAATCTTATACGCCACTCATCAACATTTGACACTGGGAAATATTTAGTGCTACTGCAATGCTAAAATTTTCAATATTATGTTTATTTATATTTTAACAAATATTTCTTAAATTTTAATAGTTACTCAACCATTATATCATAATATCTTATCTACCAAAATATAAGTGACGGTAACGTCGTATGAAATTTTAGTAATACCACGGGACGAAAATATATCCTGCTTTTTGTGCGCCTCCACCTGGGCCTTTGACTTTACGTTAAATTTTTTGCTTCAGAAGCATGCTTTCTCATCCTCTTTTTCGATGAAGTTGGGTCAGCCCAATATCCAAGCTTCGGGCTTTCTTTCCCTCATCATTCCTAGTTGCGCAATTGAATGTATAAGTTATGCCTTTCTTTAAAATTGATACATTCTCCAAAATTTGATAAAAAAATAATATGTTGAAAATATCATGGCCTACATACAAGAAAACACATTTAATAGGACTTAACAATAGAACGTGATGAACAACAAAGACATAGAATGTAGTAGAACACATTTGGTGTCCTTCGGGACTGAACTGGTCCGTGGATCCAAAGTTATAGTGTGAAATGTGAATTGTGAAAGATGGATCTGGGTGTGGTTGCTGCAGAATTTTGGGGCATTTTAGAAAAATTTGTGTTGAGTTAGGCTCACTCAAAGTTGTTCTACTTGTGCAATATGGGCGTGACCCTATGAAGCACCGATATTTTATCTTTAGTGAAGTACTCGTATTGTATCAATATCCAATACTTATATTCAATGGATGCTTTTTCATACGTATTTGAAAAGGAATCGAAATTTAAAATTTTTATTTTTATTATTTTAGAAGTTGGGTACAACTTGGAATCTATAAGATTTTGTTTCAATTCTTTAAAATTCAATTCTTTTACTGGTATTCGACCCTTCTATTTTAGACTTATATGTTTTGTGATAAAGAAACACAAACAAAATCCTTTTATTTAATCTCTAAATTCAATTATGTATAAATATATTATTAAATTAGTCATTTGATATTCCTAAAATTAAAATACCATCAAGCACCTTCGTTAATTTTTTCATGTTAACGATAATATATATTTTTAGTTTTTGAATATTAGTGTTCCTGAATAATATTCATATTTTTTATACGTATCTTAATTGTATTTGCGTTGTAATTTTTTTTAAAAAATCATCATATCTCTGCACCTTTATTGTATCCGTGCTTCATTGTTGGCCCTTTTTCATCCACACAATTTATTTTTTTTGGCCATTACAAAATCAACAAAACAAAATAGAAACAGACATAGCAGAAACACAGAAACAGGACCAGAACAAAAACAAGGCAAAGCAGAGAACCAAAAACAGAAGAAACTGACGCCTGCAAAACAGAGAAGAAACAGAAGTCTAAGAAAGGTAATCATCCAGATCCTTGAGTAAAATGGACAGTAAAGGGGAAGGGGGATTTTGAACTCAATCCAAAGGACACTTCTCCTTGAGAAAATTTGTGGCCTAGCCAATGCGCAACTTTGTTGGCTCTCCTAGATATGTACTTGAAGGAGATAGACTGCTGTTCTGGTGAGCTGACCACGGATGTCTTGAAGAACTTGCTTGATATCCCACGATGGAGGAGCTGCTGCAGAAGAAAGAGAGTTAACTATTTTAGAGCGTCTGATTCTACTACTATATGACCATTATGAAGATTAGAAGCCATTTGGACACCCAAGAGGATTGCTCTAAGCTTCTGCAGCTGCTGGAGACAATGAAGAGGCCGTAGTAACCAGACCAAATTGGACAGAACCAGAAGAATTCCTTGCAATGGCCACCATGGCAGATTTCCTAGATGTTGGTAATATAGGCAGCATCAACATTAACCTTTAGACAACCAATAGGAGGGGGTGCCTAATGAAAGGAATAAGGTGATGTGATTGGGAGGACTAATATAGTCGAGCTGATAAGAATTCACCCATTCCTTGTAGGCTTTAGCTATATTTAAGGAGATAAAATTTGCATTAATCTCCTTTTTTTGAAATATAAATTCATTTCTAGCCTTCCATATAAACCAAGCAGTGAAGACCATAAGAGATATTGTATTAAGTTTTTCTGAATAACTCTAACTTGACTCCTCCCAGAAGAAATTCAACCAGTCTCCCATGGAATATTGGACCTGATTTGGTCTTAAGCTTTGAGGGAGATTGAACCATACTCTTACTGTCCAGGAACATCCGAAAAGAAGATGATTCACATCCTCCTATTGCTTGAGAGTAGATTGAACAGATAGGACTATGTGATCTAATTCTTTTGTGAATATTTGCAGCTGTGGGAAGGGCATTAGTTAACACTCTCCAAGAGAAATGTCTTACTTTGGGCAGAACTTTAAGTTTCCAATTGAGGCCCAAAGGGATGGGGAAAGAGGAGAAGAATTAGCTAAGTCAAACCTTGAAGAGGATGAAGAGTTGTTTAGTAGCATTGAGTAACCCAACTTTACAGTGTAACTACCATTAGAAGTACCATGCCAAATAAGAGTATCCTCTTGATCACCAATTGGAATATACAATCTTTCTATGGCCTGTTTTTCCAAAGGAGATAACCATTGATCAATAGGGTCAAGGTTCCACTTTTTATGAATGGGATCAATGAGTTCAAAAACTTGATTCACGGAGTGATCGAATGAGGGAGGAAGGGTAAGGAGTGAAAAGTCATAGAGGTTCGGAATCCACTTCTCTTATCAGATATTAACAGAATGCCCATTTCCAATCTGCTAGAAGGAGCCTTGTTTAATCACTTGCACACCTTCCTAGAAGGCTCAACCATCCCCATGATGATTTACTTTCCTTTACTAGCTGATAGAATGGATGAGTTTGGAAGGTATCTTGCTTTCAAGGATTTGAGAGCATAAAGTATTAGGGTTATGGATGATTCTCCAGACTTGCTTGGCCAGTAGAGCTAGATTGAAAAGCTCCAAATTCTTAAAACCTAAACCACCATTTTTCTTATTCCTCGTCATGGTATGCCAGGATTTCCAGTGTATCTTCCTCTCTTGATTAGTATGTCCCCACCAGAATTGAGCTATTTGTGATTCAATCTAGTTGCAAACTGATTTTGGAAATTTGAAGTATGACATTGGGTATGTGGGAATAGCTAAAGCCACTGACTTAATGTGCATCTCCGTTTCCTGCTTGTGACAACAGCTTTTGTTTCCACCCTTGTAATTTTAAAACAATCCTATCTTTAACAAAAATTAAGGCTTATTGTTTAGACCTGCCCTAAATTGAAGGAATTCCTAAGTAGGAACCCGAATTTTGAACTCCTTGAGATTTTAAGAATGGAGGTGATATTTCTAATTGAATCTGAATAAGCATTGGCACTAATAAAGATAGAAGACTTCATGAAGTTAATACGTTGACCAGAAGCATGATTGTAAAGCTCAAGGATTTTGATTAAATGTGATAGAGATTGAGATGAGGCTTCAAGAAAGAATAAAGAGTCATTTGCAAATAGAAAATGGGAGATAGAGGGGCCATCTCTTGAAGTTCGAATGCCTCGAATGTTTCCTTCCTCTTCTGATTTCTGAAGGAGCTTTAAGAGCACTTCTGTGATTAGTATGAAAAGGTAAGGAGACAATGGGTCACCTTGACGGAGGCCTCTTAATGGATTAAAGGAAATTCTAGATTCACCTTCTAATGTGATATCGTATCTTACCTTTTGAACACATTCCATAATCCTCTGAACCCAATCTGAGCAGAAACCCAACTTCAACATAACCTTTTCCAAGAACTTCCATTCTACCCTATCATAGGCTTTATTCATATCTAGCTTTGCAGCCACATCCACCCTCCTGCCCTTTTTCTTGTGCTTGATATAATGAAAAAATTCATGGGTAATCATAAGATTGTCTTGAATCTGTCTACCAGGGATAAATACCCTTTGAAAGGGAGAAATGCATGAAGAAAGAGATTTCTTCATTCTATTAGCCAAAATCTTAGAAATGATCTTGAGACAGAAATTACACACATTGATAGGTTTAAAATGACTGACTTCTTCTGGGATTTCAACCTTAGGGATGAGAACAAGATTAGTGTTGCTGAATGAAGGGTGAAGAAAGCCTCGAGTAAAAAAGTCTTGAACTGCTGTACATACTATATCTCCACTATATTCCAGTATTTTTAATAGAAAATACCTGAAAATCCATCAGGCCCCGTGCGCTTTTAGAGCTCCTAAATTAAAAACTGCATTCTTTATCTTTGATATGGATATTGGAGCCATTAAAGCTTAATTTTCTGCAGAAGAGATGACCTCGGGCAGAACATTCAAGGTATCTTCTTCCCAATCAGCATTTTCAGTTTTGAATAGATTTTTGAAAAAAGAAGCAATATGATCCACAATGGATTTATCATCTTCTATCCAAGATCCATCTTCTTTTTTTAATCTAAAGATTTTGTTCCTTTGACAGCGTTAGATAGTAGTACTGTGAAAAAATCAGAGTGTTTTTATCTCCTTCACGCAGCCAATTAATTCTTGATCTTTGTAGCTAGTACATTTCCTCCTGTAACCACAAATTGTCTAATTAGGATATGAGGGCTAGCTTTGAATTGATGACATTTTAGGATTGAGGTAACTGATTGAGTTCTTGAAGCTGGGAGAGGATGCTTTTTGTTGCTCTATGCGAGCTAGTTAGATGGTTTTTACTCCACCTTTTTAAAGAATTTCTGCAAGCTTTCAGGTTTTATGGTAGAGAATCATGAGAAGGAAAACCATTCTTTTGCTAACTATTTTCAATAACTTGATTGCAATCCTCATCCATAGTCCACTTCAGTTCAAACCGAAATGGTTTAGACCCCTTCCTTTCTTGAGGAGTTATATTTAGTAAGATGGAAGTATGATCAGATCCAATCTGAGGGAGTATAAATACTTGGGAATTTGGAAACAGGCTTCTCCAGTTAATATTGCAAACAGCACGGTCTAACCTTTGTCTTATATTGGCAGAGCCCATTCTGTTATTAGACCATGTGAAGAATTCTCCTTTGGCCTCCAAATCAATCATATGACAGCTATTTAAAAGATCTTGAAATTTTTTTAATTTGAATCCTGCCTTCGGAGCTCCTCCAATTTTTTCTTTTGATGTCAGTATTTCATTGAAATCCCCGAGCTAAACCCAAGGGCTGATGTAGATACGACTTTGGTTTTCCAGAAAATCTTATAGTTTCTGTCTGAATTGATAATTCGATGGAGCCCACACAAAGGTTGTTCTAAAGGAGCACCCCGAATGATTAAAAGAAACCTCAACATCAATGAAATGGTTGCCTGAAGAAGTAACAGGTAAACTTGCTTAATTATTCCACCATAACACCAATCCTTCACTTAATCCATTGGGATTTACATAAAATTCATTCTTAAAACTAAGCTTGTTTCTGAGCTTTCCTAATTTGTTTGAAGACTGTTTTGTTTCCATTAGGAAAAGCACTATGGGTCTGTAAATATTGGTGAGCCTTTTGAGAGCTCTAACTGTCAAGGCAGAACCCACACCTTGACAGTTCCAAGATAAAAGACTCATGGCTCCCGTGTAATTGTTGAAGGCTAGCCACCACCGCCTTTAAAATTGGATAATGAAATAAAAAGAGAATCAGCTTCCACAATTGGTACCTTATGAAGAGAAGAATGTGAATTTGGAATGGATACCTTCCTAGGTTTCGGAGCTCTATTCCTAGATAAAGGCTTCCTTTTACTGAAGGAATGACTGTCCTCATTTGATTGGCTCACTCTACCTTTCTTGCTAGATGGAGGGAGAGGGTGGTTGTCAGCTTTTCTTTTGATCTGGAGACGAGTTAGGATAGATGAGATTTCAAGTTCTTTATATGGGGAGATGATTGTTGGGGGAGTCACTTTCCCGTCAAGGGAACCCTTTGGAGATGTTTCTTCAGGGAATTCAACTACATAAGGGCACGCTTTAGGCAAAGAAATCTATTGTCTGCATTTTGAAATGGAAGATGGGCTGAAGTTTGTGTGAAGATGTTCCTTTTAGAAATCAGGAGCTGCACTTGGGCCAGCTACATTGAGTTGTGTAACTGGGCTCGGAACATCTATTATAACTATTGGGTTAGCCAGACCAATATTTTCCTTTTCAATAGCTAAAAGGTCAAGTGAGGTTGGTCCCAGGCCTGGATCATACTGATGACTTCCTAAAGAAACCACGATAAGGTTGAGATTTTCAGACCTTCGGTTTGGGTCAGGCCCATACTATTGTTGGTCAGGAAGGGGTTTCTTCGATCCCATGTTAGAACGTGGCTCCTTTACAAATGGGCCCGGAAGGTTAGGTTCCAAAACTAATTTATTTGAATTTTGGCTTCGCATTACTTGCACCGAGGAATAATTCAAAGTGGAGTTTTGGTGGATGTTAGGACTCTGTATCTGCTGGCTACTCTGGAACGCGATTTGCACGCCATTACCTGCACCAGACTTGTCCATCTCTGAGAAAAAGTGCTGAGGATGGGATGTCGTTGGAGACTGTGGCGTCCTAGGAAGATCAGCGTGGGAATGGGAAACGGGTCTCCTTGGTCTAATGAGATTATCACGTTCTTGAGAATCACACGCCACCGTTTTCACTCCTTGTTCGATTGGAAGCTGAGTATGGGATTCATCCATCTTCACTAAGGGCTAGTTCCTGCGGGGTGCAGCTCTTAAATTATGAGAGTATCTAGCTTAAGTTAGATCCAACACAGATATAAGTTTATCTTTATTAAAAAGTTTTTGATCATGACCAATAATGCCACAATTGAAGCAGAAGTCTTAAAGTTTCTCATATTTTAGGGCCACCCAGGATCAGTTGTTACTGCCTCTTGGAATCCAAAAACCAGTGAGGAGTGGTTTAGAGATATCAACGACGATCCTGATGCGCAGAAAACCCCAACTACTTATGATTCATGGGGTCTTCTATTTCTGGAACTTGGCTAATCCGTGCTCCAATGAGATAAGCATTTTTTTGGGTGATAAGCTCCAGTGGAAGTTCATGGACTTGGATCCAGAATGGGCATTTAGAAAAATCTAGCTCTCTGATTGCCATTTGGGGGCGCCAAGGTTGAAGACATACCAATGCTCCCATTACATGCCATGGAGCATCTTGAAGGATCTTCTTGGGGTAACTCTGGATTATGGAAGTTGAAAACATAGGTATAAGTGCTGAGTTCTCCGATTGTTAACTCTTGAGGATTGCCCCAACCTTTTCTTAACATATTCAGAGCGGTAGTTCTATTGAAGTGCTTAGTTGTGAGGATTCGGCTTACAAGAGTGGTTTTTGAGAATAGGTTCGATTGTGGCGAATCTGCTGTGAGAGGGAGGACTTCTTCATCCAAGGGAGGAGGGCAATCACTCTGACATAGCGAATGTGGGGGTTATGGAGGAGTCATGGGTTAATCTTGGAAACTAGCAATACTTAAGAAGAAGTAACGAGAAGAGGGAAAGCAATCTTCTCGGTTATAGTTACTTATGAAGAGACATAAGGGGAGGTGGGGAAATGGATAAACCAAGGAGCTGGCTTAAACAATGAAATGTAGCAGGAACAATGGAGGATGGAGGAGGGAACGGGACTCGAAAACCTGAAATAGGTTCAGGGAAGGGTTCCTTTAGATAGGAGAGAGAGCTCTCACTCGCGGAGAGAATTCAATAGGACTTTTCATCCGTACAATTGGTATATGCTATTACTGATCTTCTAGTTCGAGGGTGACAAGTACAAATCGCTCACATTCACAGGAAATAGAATGCAGTTACTAATTGTCTAGTTAGAGCTGCTTTAAAGGATCCTCATGGTTTGCGTCCTATAGACTAGGCATCACAGTTATGCTATACACTTTACTTCTTTTGCTGGTTCTGTAAACTATTTCATAGAGTTTTGGTGGAAATGTTCACTATCATGTAAAGGCTTTGCCTTAAAAAAAAAAGGGTATCTAAGATGTCTCAGTGGTGCATGGCACCTCAAATCAAACGATTCGAATTTATTATTTTGTAAAATGAATAAATTTAATAATTTAAGTTTATTAATATACTATAAAATAATACATCTTAATTTTAAAAAAATTGCAACATATAACTACAGAAGTAATTAAGTTACGTTACTTATGCACTACGATCTTTCACAATTCCTTCACCAAATCAATTTTGAGTTTAAGGAATTATAAAGAATAATATTGTAAATGAAGTAGGGTATTTAGTGATCATTGAGTAGCATGTCACTAGGTGATTTTGCTGCTTGTACCTGGTAGCAAAAAAAAATAGGGTACTCAGTGGTCATTGAGGGACCTAGTTGAAACACTTTAAGACGTGTCCCATAAAAGAGAAAAATTACAGGGGAGAAAAATTACAGGGGTAGGGAAAAAAGAAAAAAAAGAAGACATCAAATAATATGATATGCCTGTTAAGAAAAAAATTTATTATTTCATTAATACTTAGATGCTTATAAATGAGGGGAGGAATTTATATAGGTTTTCCGAGTGATTTTACAAACTTCCCACTTTTTTAATGGATGGTAAAGATTAATTATATCCAATGGTCCATATTAATTCTTTAAATTATTTTATTAGATATTTACATGAATATTTTTAAAAAATTTTAATTACACATAATTTTAGAATATTTGAAGATTATCTAGCATTTTTTAAAAATTTGTATATAGTTTCAAAGTTTTCAAGGATTTTTTACAATTATTTAAAATTTTTTAAAATCTTTTGAAAATCTCTGGTAGCTCTTGAAAATATTTGAAAGTTTTCAAAATTCTTTGGAAGCTTTTGGAAGTTTTTAAGACTTTTATGAATTTTCTAGATTTTTTGGGGAAGTTCCAAAAACTTCTTAAATTAAACCTCAGTCGTGGGTCATTTCACTGCGCTGTATGTACAAATCGTAGGAACTATGCGTAAAATTCTCCCAATATTGGCAATACCGTATGACAAATCCAGCTTATTGATGAGCCTAGTTGCAAGCAGCTATATTACATTTCTAGGTTGCCACCCTAATTTATTAATGAATATCACACTAGTGAGTATTATTATTTTTTAAAAAAAAAATAAATTCACATTTTTGTAAATCACTTAATGAATAAACAATATTCCATGTTCAAACAACCGGAAATTTGCCACTGAGCTGGCCTCCTTAGATAGCCAAGATTGTGTGGCGAAAGTTCGATCCCCTCTTATAATTCCCCCCCCCCCCCAATTTAAAATTTCCTTGTACAAAAAAAAAGGAAAATTTTGGCTTAGACTTAATAAATGAATTATTTAAGTAATTATAATATAAATATTACAATAATAATTATAAATAAATTATTTAAATAATTATAATATATTATTATATAAATTAAAATTAAAAAAATTAAAATATGTTAAAATTTGTCATGAATTTTTTAAATTATATATAAAATTTCTTACATAGATATTGTATAATTTAATATATAAAAAATACAAGGAGACTTAATAAATTAACAAGCTAGTTTAAAAAAATGGCATAGCTTATTTTCTAAAACAAATCAAAAAATTAGTCCAAACATGACCCATTTTATAAATATGCTAAATTAGATTAAGGAAGATTTAAGCCGCTAATTACATCCCATAGATCGGTGGTCCACTTGGCTCCACCGATGTTCAAACAGGACTCACCACACCAAAGAGGAGAAGTCGCATTTCTAATGGTTTTTTTTTTTGTTTTTTTACGTTTTCCAATCAATAAAAAAATTTTATAATAAAATATATAATTCTATTTTTAAAATTATGAAGCACTGATAAATTTTTTTAAATTATATAAAATTATAATTTTATCTCTAAATAATAATTTATTTAAATATTTTTATTTATCCATATAATAATTTAAAAATAAAATTATTTATATAAATTTGTATAAAAGTACGGAATTATTTATATAAATTATTATTTATGAATAAAATTATAATTTTATATAATTTAAAATTTATTTTATTAATATCTAATAATTTTAAAAACAAAATTATTAATTTTATGAAATTTTATAAGAAACCGAACTGTAAATATAAAAGGATGGGGAATATAGTATTATTCATTTCCGGTATAAACGGCCTCATTATCACCACTAGTTGCACGAGGCAGGATGCTTGATGAGGACTTCTGTACCGGGTTACGCGCATGTATATGTGTGCCGCTGATTTGGTCCTGTCCACCAGCTTGTTTGCTATGAATCCTGCGGCCAACACCCAATGAAAAGAAAGGTAATCGGACAGTGTGATCTGGACATGTGAAAGGAGACGGACACTGCAATCTGGCCATGTGGTTCATATTCATCTCCCTTAAACTAGGGGTCCTACCCCTACTAAATTACCTCTCAATTAGGCATCACCGTATTCTTCATTCTAAATTAGATTTACTACTAATTAAGCCGTCAGGCTTCCATAACTGGGACCACAGCCAAGAGAGCTAAGCCGCCACAAATGTAAGATTAGAGGTACAAATAGGTGGCGGGACTTATTAAAAGTTTATGACGTAATTTATTTAAGATTTATTTTAATCAGATGTATTTATTTAAATAAATTAAATTTAAATTAATAAATTTATTTATTTAAATAATTAAATTAAAAAAATTTAAATCTAATTTATAAATTTATAAGATTGATTTATTTAATTATAAATGTATTCATATATAATATAATATATTATATATATATAAATATTTTGATACACACATATATATATATATATGTATGTATATAAGTCTAATTAAGTTATTGAATAATTTTGAATCTTAAGAAAATTTTAATTTATTAATAAATTTAAAAATCTATTTATATAAGAAGTCTTTTAAATAAGTTAACAAACTCACTTAAACTTTTTTAATAGATTAAGTCAAGCTTAAATTTTAACTTTATATAAGTTAATAAATCAGATTCTAATAATTTAAAAAATAAGCATAATCTATTTAGGATAAAATGTAGCTTATTTTAGCCTATTTATACTCCTATGTAAGATGAAATGTTTATTATGATATTTTAAAATTTTAAAATTTAAAATAATATGATAAATTGTAAAATTATTAATTAAATTTATTCAATTTTAAATATTTAAAATTTTAATAAATATAATTAAATAATTTTAATAATTATTATATTACTCTAAATTTTAAAACTATAATATCATGGAATTCTCCATAAAATAATCAAGGCTTCAGACTTTTGATCCTCGTAACTGTGATGCCGCTGCATTCACGGCTCTGGAACTTCCTGCCCCCCGTTTGGTATTCATTGAACTATAACAAACCTTCCTTCCTTTATGATTCCTTTTGTTGGTTGAATTAAGGACATCAACAAAATGGTTTTATGCATTAAGTTAGTTTTGAATTTTATCTATTGAATACCCAAACATACGAGTTACTTCCTTATCTAAACTTCAATCTTCACGAATATCACAGGAACACCAGAAACACTTCTCATACGACGAATTGTAATAAGTTAAAAAAAACAAAAATTCATACGATACATATTTGAAACTCAGTTTATTTTAAGATGAAAAAGATTATGATATATTACTGATACATCATTATATTTAATCATACGTTAAGATTAATTTTTTTCAAATTAAATTTGACATATTATACATTAATATATTTACAATTATATTTGAACAATGTATTAAATGTATGCATACTACTAAATTAATAGTACATGGATGTATTAGGATAATAATATTACAATCATTCATTCAACTTGGAACCCATTAATAAATCCATAGAATTTTTCATATTTATGCGTGTAATTTTTACTTCGGGTTAATTTTTTTGTACTCGAAATTTCTTCATACGACATAAATAGAAATCTCATCATCTCAGTCTCGCATTTCATTTTCTGTATAACTTACAAAATGAAAAAAATGAAAATGAGTAGGAAAAAGAATGCGGTGTACACGATTTCAGCGTTGAAGCATTTCCTACTAAAATAAAACGGAAAAGGAATGAAAAACTGACGAGTACCTTCCACTTCACGCGTGAGAACAGGTAGGAATCTCAATCACAATTGTCCAAACACCACCAAACCATGCTTTCGCTTCTACGCTCGGACTCCTTTGTATTTATTTACATCATCGCAAAACAGTAAACAATCCCGTGCACTCCTTCGCGTATATCTCGTCACGCGTTCGAATCTTATTGGCCCATGTCCATCTCGCTCCTCTGACTGAAATTCAAGGTCACGCCACCTACTTGAGTACTCTACACTCGACCTCTCTTGATTACTACCGCATTCATTATTGCTTCTAAGTTCTAACGCGTTTTGAAGGCCTGGAAAAACGCGCAAACTCCCTCTCTTATATGTATATATAGATTGAATGCAGTGATTCTTGTTTCCAAGGAGAAAAACGGATACTTGACAGTAGACACTCACTCTGCAGCTGGAGTTTCTGCCATGGATGACGAGGTCCGCCTGATCTTCAACAAGTTCGACAGGAACGGCGATGGCAGAATCTCCAGCGCGGAACTGAAGGAGGCACTGTCAAAGCTTGGCTCCAAGACGACGTCCGAAGAGGTCAAGCGCATGATGGAGGAGATTGACAAGAACGGCGATGGCTACATTGATCTGAAGGAATTCGCTGAGTTTCATTGTCACCGCGGCGCCGACGGCGAAGGTAGTAGCACGAGTGATGATAAGGAACTACGTGATGCGTTTGATTTGTACGATTTGAACAAGAACGGAGTGATCTCCGCGAACGAATTGCACTCGGTGATGAGGAAGTTGGGGGAGAAGTGCTCGTTGAGTGATTGCCGGAAAATGATCAAATCCGTCGATGCCGACGGCGATGGCAACGTGAATTTCGAGGAGTTCAAAAAGATGATGACGCGATCGACCAATGGCATCAAATGAAACGGTAGGTTTTGGATTAGGATAAGCTTCATCATTAGGCTTTAATTCAGATGCAGGCGCATCAGTGGAATGATGTTCCGGTGTCGTTTCACCGTGTTAGGTCGATGGAATTCAAGCTTAGCAGAGCCATTAACAGAGAACTAGTGTTAGTAGTTAGTAGGTTTAACTGTTTAAGCTGCTAATTGTTACATCAGATAATGAAGTAAACTGAGCTGACTTCCTTTTTTTGCATTGTAATATTAGAGAGTTCAGAAAAAAAATGAAAGGAAATCTGGTGGGAAGTTTTCATCTACTGTTTGTTACTTTGTTGCTGGAATTGTAAATGTGAAGTCGTAAATTGAGAAAAAGGAAACGGATGGAGAGACTCGAGAGAGTGGAGTGACAGAAAAACGAAGAGACTTGATTGGTTGGCTTGGCATTGACGATGACGTAATTGGTGGTTGTGGACATGCGTGAGGAGTTAGGGGTTGGGAGTGGGACCACTACTGGCAACACCGATGGATAGCCACGTATGTGTCATCTGTAAAGTAGAGAAACGGAAAACAGAAAAAAAAAAATTTCAGGAAGAGCGATGTCATTTTATTTCCAGCAATACTGTATTAATTGAAAATAAAATTTAAAATTAAGTGCTCAATAAATATCAAAAATTAAATTATTATTAAATATAAAATAATAAAATAAATTTATCAAATTTATTTTAATAAGTTAAATATGAACAAATCCAACCAAGAGTCTAAAAAATTGCCAGATCTGGCTATCACTCTTTCTATGTTAACCGTAGAAAATACGATATATTTAACAACAATTAATCATTTCTAGTTGGACAATATCCTTTGTACATTCATTATGAAGAGAATAAAGTTTCAAGTAATATAAAAATTTAAAATTTAATTTTAAACCTTTGATACTTATAACACTTTCCTTCTGTTTCATCAGTGAAGACTCATTTTCGTTCTCAATTTTTGTTATTGTGAAATATTATTTTATATTTCCAACACTATAATATAGAAATAAATTTGAAGAATGCGCATAATTGAAAGAGTTGGTCACATTACTATTAGATTTTAATGATTATAGGGACGTGTTCTGTCGAGTGTCAATTATAGGATGGTTCAGTTACAAAGCAAAATGATTTCAATGGTTATATACGTTAAATTTTCAAGACAAAATATAGATAATTATTGTTCTATAATTTTAAATTTATTAATCTAATTTTTAATATAACAAATATGAATTATCAAATTTAATTTGCACATATTATATAATTAAGGATAAAATACACTTTTTGATCCTCTAATTTTATTTAAAATTTTGATTAAGTCGCTCCTTCTTAATTCAAACAATATTATCTTTTTCATTTTTTTAAAGTTGAAATTGAGTGATTTCATTCACTATTTATCCAAAAATAGATAAAAAGTATTTACGTAATCAATTTTTAAAATGATGTGACAATATTGGCATATATATAATTTGATTATACATTTTTAGGACACCATTGATTAACTTTTAAAGGGACTAAAGCTTACAAATTTCAAAAGACATGAATTAACTCATTGGTCCATGAATTTTGAAAGATTCAAATTTCTATTTTAGAGGTTTTAGGAGTCACAGGTTGTAACCAACATCACCTACGAAAATTCATGATTTGCACGGGCTAACCCATAGATGAGCTGGACGATTTGTGAATTTTTTTTATATTTTTAAATTTTATATAAATTAATATTTTTAATTTATATAAAATTATTTTTTTATTTTTTATTTTTAATTATGAAATATTGTATTATAAATAATTTGTAAATAATAATTTTATTTTATAGGTATTTTATAACTTATATTTTATATATATAATATTTTTTAAGATTATATATAAATTTAAAATATATTATAATTAATTTATAAATAAATATGTAATACTTTTAAATAATTTTAATTTTTTATAATTTAAAATTAAAAAATTATAAAAAGCTTGTAGATTAGCCCGAGCCTCCAAGAAGCAGACTAGGCCTTCCAAAATTTTTGAAAAAGATGGATGGATCCGACTTAACTGATTTAATGGTTAGCCTATGTAGGCTAGTTGAGGAGCTGGATTAGCCCATTTGTTCCACAGCTCTTCATTTGAAAAGATAAAAATGAGTAAAAATGATGAAGAAAAATAATTTATTTATAAATAAATAAATAAATCTGAAAAATGCACAACCAACTTATATATGAGTCATTAAATATAACATCATTTGAAAAAGGAGTTAGATTGGCATTTTTCATCATTTTTGGATGGATGGTAGATCAAAAGACTTAATTTTAGCCTTCGAAAAAAAGAAAAAAAGAGGGTCAGATTATTCAAATTAAAAAACAAGGGTCCAAATTAAAACTTTAAGTAAAATTAGAAAATTAAAAGCATATTTCGATCTCTCTCTCTCCAATTCTTTCTCAAAATTTTTGTTCAATTTATTTATTTAAATTTATTTTTCGATATCAGTTAGCTAGACATACATAATAAATGAACGAAGTTGAATAAATTTAAATAAATAAAAGATAAAATTAAAATAATATCTTCCGAAAACAAAATTGATATAAATTACAATGTAGAAATTAAAATAAGTATTTTCTTTTATTTAATTCAACCTACTTATTTAATACGTAATGAAATATGAGTAGATACAATCACAAGATAAGCTTAGGTCAAATTCTGACAAATATGTATGAAGAATATTGAAATAGAAATCATGACAAAATTAATAATTTTGCTCTCGAAATTGAAAACTGCAGGTAAAATAATTTATAAGTTTTAGCAATGATTATAATAATTATACAATAAAGCGTTGTTCTTGCAACTTTGTTTATTCACCTTGTTATTCAGGTAGGACTAATTTTATGTATAAAGTATTTAGACGAAATTGTTGATTTTATGTGATTAAAAACAGTAATGTCACAATTGAGAATAAGAATATTTAGCTTAAATAATATACGATGTCCGAGATATATGATGTTAAATGAGGATTTTGACTTTCTCTGTATTTGAAATTTGATCATAAGATTAAATGTATATAATTTTAATAATTTAATTATTCTTCTTATTATTAAAAAATTTAAAAAATTATTTTATCAAATTTAAATTAAATTTTAATTGTTACTGATGGTAAATGATTAGTAAATATCTCCTATAAGTTATTTTTGTAATGAAGTTAGCCTTTTTTGTGTTAAAGTTTTAAGATTGAGATTTCTTATTAAACAAATATGAGAAAAATAATATTATGAATGTTTATGAAAATTATACAAAAATTCTAATTTATTAATATAAGATTTTATGTTCAAGACTAATTCATCATATTCTCGTAAATAGTGCCTCGCTTGATTTGTTAGATATAAAATATATATCTATTCCATTTCAGTGATGAATTTAAAAACTACTTTTAAAAATCATTGTATTTATTTTTTTTCAATAAATTTATCGCTAAATTGAAAATATTTTTCACACTTAATTTTCGTTATCTTTGTTAGATTTAGTGAGGAAATATGATGTTCCGTCCCTAAAATTGATGCATATCATATTTTTCAATCTTTATATTGCAGAGAAAGATTATCATCGTTAATTAAGCCCGTCACTAAATGCACTTCTAAATATATCTTCTAATTTCAATTTATCTTCCAATTAATTAAGAATCAATTTATGTCCTCTAGACACAGTTAAATGATTTATCAAATTTTGAATTAACAGCTTGCATTTACTTTGTGTATATGTATCTAAATATCTGTATATATAATCGTGTATGCACGCACAAATTGAACTCAAATTTTTATTTCAAAACTTTAATCCAACACTCAAAAGCTAGCAAAACATTATCCTCTGAAACAAATTAATATTACATAACAAATAAAATAAAATGGAGACAATTTGCCAACAATAAAAAAACTAAAAAAAATAAAACGGAGACAGTTAAGCGAACCATAACAACCAATCCAACCTGAAAAATATATCGATACACTAATTAACCGGAGAATAATTAATCCGAATAATAACTCACTACCGAAGTATATCAAGCCAAGTTTTAACTAGCGTAATAGCGTTGTTTTTATTTATCTCCATTTTTTTTACACCTTAGTAATGTTTTCAAATCTCTATTTATATTAAGCCCATTTATTTTATTAGAAAACATTATTTATAAAAAATCTTATTTATATATATAAATAAAGAAATGTCATAATACTTGTATATTTTGTAATTAAAAAATGATGTATAATGCCATAAAAGTAAGAGAAAATAACCTCTTCCCCAAAATATAAGATATTTTTTATCACTTTTTTTTATATTTAACATTGATTAAATAGAACATATTTTATTATCTAAATATTTTATAATTATAAATATAAATAAATAAAATTATTTCTAAAAATATCTTCAATCCAAACAAACAAATCCAATTTTATTTATTTATTTGTATTGGTAAAAGTGCTACTCTACTTAATGCACATGTAAAATCTTGATATTTGAATTCAAGAAATGAAGAAAGTAACAACTTTGGATGGTATTTTACTCACGAGACTTTTTTTACATCTTCAAAAATGTTTTAAAAGATCGCAATTTTCTTATTTGGTTTAAATTTTAAAAAATATTTTTGAAAATGTGAACATTTTCAAGAATAGTTTTAATTCAATATTCTCTTAAAATATTTTTATTAGGGGAGATAAATATCTTATATTTTTATAATTTAAAAATATTTTAATAATATAAATAAATTATTTTATCTACCTTTCTATTAAAATTTTATCACTATCAACACATTATTTTATCATCACATATCATCGTTGAATGTCATCAACTATCATTCATTATCATTAATTACTATTTTTTATTATCTATTATTGGTAATCATTGTATGTTCAACACTACTTTATTAGTTATTATCATTAGTTATCACACATCATTAATAACTACTATCAATTACTAATTATTGATGACTACCGTTGGTTACACCATTTATTGCCAACCATTACATGTTCCTAATAATCATCATTAATCATTATCTATTATCGGTGATCACTGTCAATCCTTACTTATTGTTAGTGAGTTGGTGATTATTATCTACTATAACTTATTGTTAGCCTCTACCAACTACTGTTGATCATTGCTGCCACTATCGTCGCTGCTATCATTGATTAGTAACTATCATTGACTATTATCTAATATTAATAATTACTATTTATTGAGGGTAATCGTCAACTACTATTTATTTTTAGTAATCATTATTAATCACTATTCATTATTCATTATTGATAACTATTATTTATTATCACCTATATTTCTAATTGCCATTCATCTCCATTAACTATTATTTTTTATTAGTAATTATTATTAGCGACTATCCATTATTATTAATTATTTAATTTTTAATAAAAATATTTTTAATAGTTTAATAATATTTTAAAAATATACAAAAGAATTAAAATATAATATTATAATATTCTTAAAAATATTTTCAATTAAATTAAATGTGAGAATATCTTGTTCTTAGAAATTAATTTCTAAAATTATATTTTAAAAAATTATAAAATTTTTAAAAATATTTAATTTCATGAACCAAATGAAATTGTAAAATGATACCATAATATTACTAAAGATGCCAGTAAACAAACCCTTAACTTTTGCCTCCAAATTCCACAGGGGAGAGGATTCTCAGCTTTGAAGGGCTTTCCCCCAAGGTTTGGAAAATTATATTTTTATTTATAAAAATTCATACATAAACCCCCCGAAAAATTAAAAGATACCCATAATAGTTTCTACTAAATTCTATCCTTCTCTCACCTCGTTCTGTCGGCTCGAGTTGGCCGACGAGGACTACTCTCCCACTCATGAGTCACGTCTCTGCGTATTGCAGCCATCCACTCCCTTTCGATATTCACGAATCGAAGCATGAGGAGGGAGAGCGATATTTCTAGTCTTAAACCATATTCAAATCTTAATATTATTATCTATTATATTTTAGTAAGTTATGTATTTCAAATAATATGATTAGATGCATTTTAAAATAAGAAAGTAATTTTTAATTTTTTAAGCTGTAAAAAAAATATACTGAATTAAAATTAGAAATATTTCAACAAGAAAGTAAACCGAAACATTAATTTTCCAGACAAAATGTAATTTTATATATAGTCATCATTTTTAAATTAATTTTATAATTGTCATAATTTGAATCAACTTAATCCCTTATTTTAACGTGGTGTCTGTGCATGTAGAATACAGTACATTATGTGGAATATAGAAATTGATGAAATTATCTTGAAGGAGCTTGGTGAAGAAGAGGAAAAGCTTCGGCTCTCCTCTAGAAGCAAAATGGGTTCGGCCAACATTGAGAAGATATTAGGGGAACTTATATATTTTTAGGGATGATTTTGATATTCCACATATTTCTAAGGATAAATTAGAAGAAATGGCTAATAAATCTCTTCTCTATACATCTATTCGAATTTAATATACCATAATTTATATCTAATTTATTTCTTCTTATTCATTTCATAAAATCATATTTTTTTTAAATAAAAAATTATTCTAAATACATCTACAACATTTAAATAAATTTCCATTTAGACAAAATATAAATAAAATTAAGATGGAAATAAGGTAAATTTATAATTTTTTGAAGGGATGTAACATAAACTCACGTCGTGTATTTATATGTTCTCTCTCTTGCCAACACACACATTTGATTATTCTTACTTGTCTACAACTAATATCATCCATCTACTTAATAAAGCAATTACTCATTCATCTAAATAGTCCAATCTTATCCAAAATTTTGTTTCATGTCCTTATTAACATCTCTTGTAAGTTCATTTTACCCCAATAACAACACAAGTTTACAAATCTAGCACTTGTATTGGAAAATTTTTGAACCTAATCATCTATTTTATCATCCTTGGAAGTGAATCTTTAAAATTATACAATCAATTATGTCATGCCATTCTAGTATCATTTACGTTAATAGTTTCACTTTT
Organism: Sindora glabra; assembly: GCA_020226215.1. Taxonomy (NCBI): domain Eukaryota; kingdom Viridiplantae; phylum Streptophyta; class Magnoliopsida; order Fabales; family Fabaceae; genus Sindora; species Sindora glabra. The sequence goes on along the minus strand of CM035230.1, from coordinate 56,160,630 downwards.
ACTTACATGCTCACATTTTCGTCAAGCACTCGTGTGTCACCATTAGGTTTATAGATCATTACATTTGTGCTAACAATTGCATTATACACAAATTAATAGTCCTTATAATCACAAATCTCATCCTTGTTATTCTTACATTAAGTGATCAAATTATGTTAATAATGCTTTACATAGTACTCGATATTATTGCACACACATACTTAGGGGATTATAGGTTTTATAAACTCCTATCTTACATGCATCCACACAAGATGCCTTATTTAATTATGCTACCTAGAGGTTCAACTTACATCCAAATAGAACAATTAAGAATTTTAAACTTGTGCCACTTTTTATGTCATATTGTACTAGTCTCAAACAAAGCACATAAAGGTTTGTGCATTAGAAGTGCAAATTCAATGCTATAGTTAGGAAACCCTCAAGCAACCAAGTTGTATTACTCGTTTGTTGGTATTTAACTTAGATTATGGTTAGTATTAACATGCATTATGAAATAAGAAATGATAAAGGACTTAAGTGCTATGTAACCACAATGATGGTAACCTTTCATGTAGTCATGAATACTACTAATTCTCTCAAACCACTTTACTCAAAATATCCATTTCTTGTCTCTATTTTTTTGAGTGACCATTGCTTATCCATTTTTCCATTGTACTTTTGTTTTCATCTTATCCTTTGTTTTCATTTTTGAAATTGTGCAAGAAGCGATGTTTGATAAGATGATAGGATTATATATCGATGACATATAAGATTTGGTTTCTCTACCTCCTGGCAAATGGTTGAATGTCATTAGGTATATTAAAATTGATCTTTATAGGAAAATTGATAGGTTAAAGAGTCAACTGGTAGTTAAAGGTTATACTTAGATTTTTAGCCTAAATTATGAGAACACAATCTTTCTACTTACAAAAATTGCTTTAGTTCGTCTCTTCTTGTCTATGGCTATTATTCATCCTTGACCATTAATTAGATGTTAAGAGTGCCTTCTTACTTGACAATCTTAAATAAAAGCTTTTTATATGAAGCAACCTTTAAATTATATTACTAAGGGGAAGATTTGTCTAGTATATAAATTGAGAAAATCTCTTTAGAGTCTCAAACAATCTTCATGAGCTTGGCTTGGAAATTTTGGCAAAGTTATATGTGATTTTGACATATAACAAAATGAAGTTGATCATTTTATTTTTTTTCATTGCTCTAATTCTAGCTGTATATATCTAATTATTTATTGTAATGATATAATAATTAAAGAAAATGATCATAAAGAAATAGATTAGTTTAAACAACATTTATTTCATCACTTTCAATTAAAGATTGAAGAAAGCTTTGATACTTTCTTAACATTGAAGTAGCTTAATCACATTTCAGATCTTTACTTGTTAAAGGAATTATACTTTTAAAATCCTAAGAGAAATAAATCTTTACTTGTTAAAGGAATTATACTTTTAAAATCCTAAGAGAAATTGAATTCTAAATTGGTTGATATGCTTATGGAGCTAAATATAAAGTTTTAGTCAAATTAGGGAAGCTATTTGTAGATCCAAAAAGATATTATAATTTTATTGATAAATTGAATTATCTACTAATCATTTAACTTGATATTTTCTTTGTTATAAATAGAGGCAAATCTATTAACATGCCCCAACAATCTTCGTAAATTTTTTTACGTATAAATTGTATTTTTACCCTCCGTTAAAAATGCAAACTTGCTAGGAAAAGTATTACTTTTATAAAAGACACTGATTTTTTTAATAAATAAAAATATTGAATGTGAAAAAGTAATAAAATTCTTAGTTATTTATTTTACAAGATGACAAGTTCTTATTTATTTTGTATTTGATAAAGTTTAGTTAAGATTGGTCTTATATTTTAATTGGTTTTACTTATTTTGCATGCATAAAAAATAAGTGTGCTTAAATACATAGACTTTATAATTATTATTTATAAATTTGTTAACGTAGAACGATGTATGTCCTAGTTAAGTGAAACTCACTAATTTTACAATCATAAAAAAAATAGTTTGTTACATCACATTAGACTTAATATTAAAAAAATTAATATCATTTGAAATTAATAATTTTGAATTATTAAAATAAATTATTAAATTCATAAAAAAATACATTTCAATCCAAATCCAATCACATGTGTTGTAAATAAAAATATAATTATTAATTATAAACCATATAATTATGACTAAATTTAATATTACAATTATGTGATTGATAGCACCTTACGTTGTTATGTTCTTATTGGAGGTAATACTTTTTCAGGAAAAGTAAAAAGTAAAGCGGTGGTGAAATCAAGCCTAGATATTGAGTATGATGTTATGGCATCAACTACATGCAAATTTGTATGGTTGAAGTAATTGTTACAGAAAGTAAAATTGTATGAACTTAGGAAACTTGTGTGCGATAATTAGGTAGCGATATTGCACGTTCCATGGAATCCTATTTTCCATAAATAGATCAAGCATGTTGAACTTGATTATTACTTGATCAAAGAAAAGGTTACCTCAAAGAAAATCAACACCATTTTCGTCAGTGATCAATTGGTTAATGTGTTCACAAAATCCTTCCGAGGCCCAAAAGTTAATCACATAATCACATATATAATAAGTATGATGCATATGAAATATATGCTTTAATGGGAGGGGGAGTGTAGCTAAAGTTATAATAGAAAATTAATTTTTATGTATTAGAAAAACAAATATAACTATTATATATTGATTTTAAGATGATATTTCGTTGGTTTTGATTGATACCATTAAACTATTTGAATGAAAAATTATTTACAAGTTTTTTGTTTGCATTATGTATCCTTATACTTTTTGACAAGAGATTAATTTCAATTTAAGGTAGGAATAAGAGTGCTTAATAAAATAAAAGTTTATGGGTCAACTGAACCATTTTGCGGAATTCGTGTGAATTGAATTAGAAAAATTAAGTTTGTTAAAAAATAAGTGCGAATGGATTTGATTTTACAAATTATGAACTAAAATGAACCAAATTGATCTACTAACTTGTATAGGCCTAGATTACGTTTTTTTTTGTATTTAATGATTTAAATAGCATTTATATTTTAAAAAAAGTAATCTATTAATTATTTTTACATAACAATTCAATATAAGATACACTATCAAAAAACTAAACTCAATTATTCAAAATAATTAAATATAATAAAAAAATAAAATTAATGTACATAAAATAAATATAAAAATAAAATATTAAATATAAAAATATAATAAAATATAAAATTAAAATAATAAAAAAAGTCAACCCACAAATTAATCTAATTCATTTTAAATAAACCTAACCGTTTAAAATGAGTTCATTAAAAATGTAAACCTCGTTGAATTGAGTTATTTGGACTTTAATTTGCTTCAATTTATTTGTTAAATGTTTCTAGACAAAAATAATAAGCGATAAATCTTTCTTGACAATAATACTTATAGGAATTGAGAATGCTTTGCAAGTTTTTGTATATTAATAAATCATGATGTTAATCAATTTTGCACAACAATTTCAACATATTTAAGTTCTTCAAGTGATATATGTAACAATTATATTGGATTAGACTCCGCGTATTATATGTGATAACACTTACTGTGAGTACCACAGAAATCACTCACACACGTATATTTTGAATTTGAATGATCCATCTTTGTTTATATCTTCTTAGCACTTATCATTATACAAATTAATATAACATATACCATGTATAATATATTTAAAAGGGGGAAATAACATAGAGACAATTTCACTCTTACTCCCATGTTGGTCAGTATAAGGCTGCTAACACGTGATCCTATTCTTATAGTCGTCGCTCAACAAAACAACTGGGAGAACCAAGCCTTGAATCACGGGAAAAAGTAAGGCAATCAAATAAATTTGACATTATGAGACAAATTTAAAAATCTTTTTTAACAAATTAATTTTTGAAATTTCTCATTTGAAATCATAAAAAAAAAGAATTCATTTTATTTGATAGTGAACTTATATATAAAATTGGTAATAAATTCAATTTCAAAACAATTGAATTATATATATATATATATATATATATATATATATATATATATATATATATATATATATATATATATATATATATATATATATATATATATATTTGTGTGATTCCAAATGAGGGGTACGTAAAGTAATACTCCATAAAGATCTTTTCAATCACCCGTTTTTTGTTTCTTAATTAATGAATCCATTCTTCTAGAAATTTCATAAATCGAGTATATATACAACAGCTGGAAACTACTCTAAAAATATCAATTCATATCGATTATTTTGCTAAATGAATCTGGTGTCATTCTCCCTAACAATTATATCCGAAAGTCAGAGAAAGCCACCTTATGTAACAAACATGTAAATAAAGGGCCATAAATACAATATGTGAAAAATGCAAATTACCACTCTAACATTGAAGTAACTGTAACACTTGAAATTTTTTATTTTTACGATCAATGATTTAATTTATTGATAAATTTCAATTTACACCCGATATTTGTTGTCCATTACTCCTCTATTTCTACGATTTCAGTGGACGTTCCTCTTAATTTAACACTTCCTTTTACAAATTTAAAATTTAAAATTCCAAGTAACATGGATTTACAGAAATTTTTTTCTCCTTAATTAATCATTGATTGTATAGTCACCAGTAGCAATACTAAGTCCCCCGCCGCCGCCGCTATTATCAAGTTTTTAACTAGAGGGGATGTCGGGTGTTATTTAAAATTTATACATTATTTTAATTATTAATAAAAAATTAAAAATTATGAATATTAAATACAACTACTCCGAAATAAGAGGGAGTGATTTGCCTTTTTGTTCACATGTAATATGTGTAACTCCTAATTAACCAAGTCACCCTGCATGAAAGCCCCTTCACCACATGGTAGGTTCGTGCCTCTATGTTCCCGTCTGCAGCAATATATATATATATATATATATATATATATATATATATATATATATATATATATATATATATATATATATATATATATATATATATATATATATATATAAAAGAGTGATATATTATTTATGTTGATAGTTTAAAAAATAATAGATATGTAATAGTGAAAAAAAATAAAACTATTTTAAAATAAAAGAAACTATCTTTTTTAAATTTTAATATTAAGTAAATGTTGACACCTAATTTTGTTCAAATAATAATATGATTAAAATAAAAATTTTAAAAAAATAAATAAATAAAATTTTAAAAAAATAAAAATAGTGCAACTAACTACTTATATTTTCTCATTTTGGGCGGCTACCTATTTAAATTATTATAATTGACAAACCACCGTTAATCACGGGGTTATGGTTAGCTTATTTCCATCCTTACAATTAGAAAGGAAGAAAATTTTATACAGCAACAGCCAATGTTGAAAAATAATAAATTTATTGTTGAATTTCTTTGATTGCCGGCAATATTTAGATAAAATGTAAATTAAATGTATGCTAAATGTAAATATAATTATTAGGACTTCCTCTATAAAAATCAGAGCAATTTCATTTAGAAAAGGATAAGAAGAAAAAATCTAACAAAAAAGCGAGGATGCAGAGAAGAAATGAAAAAAAACAAAAAGAGAGACATAGAAGAAGAGAAGCATGAGGCAAAAAAAATGAAAAAAAGGAGGAGAGGTGAGATAAAAAAAAAAAAAAGGAAACTTATTGAAGAGGGAGAAATATTTTATAAAAAAAATCTAATAAAGGGAGAGGGTGAGACATAAAAAGAAGAAAAAGTTATTTAGAAAGAAAGAGAAAAAGGTAGAAACATCAAAATAAAGAAGAAGAAGAAGAAGATATGAAAAAAAAAGAGAATATTTTTTTTATTCCATCCTATCTCCTTTTTTATTTTTTTCTTTATTTTTATTTTATTCTTTTTATTTTAATTTATTTCTATATTTTTATTTTATTTTATTTATCTATTTATTATTATTTTTTTAATTTATATTTTATTTATTATTTAAACAAATAAAATATAAATTAAAAAAATAAAAAAAGGAGGACATCCTCCCCCTACCCCTTTTAAATAACAAATAATAAGGGGGATGGTATTAACTGTCTCACCTTATTCATTTTTATTTTTATTTTTATTTTTTATTTATTTTTATTTTAAAATTAATTAATCAATATTTATTTAATATATGACATTAAAAGTATGTTATGCAATTTTTGTGATGGAATAAAAATAAAATAGTTTGGAGGTTCAAACTATTTAACATTCTTGAGAAAAGAGATATTTTTAAAAATCGAGTAAGCAGATTAAATTACAAGATATTAATATTTTTGTACATAAAAATTATTATATATAATTTTGTGATGATGGAATAATATTGAAATTAATTGTAGGTGTAATAAGTATAATTTCAATTTTTCTGAGTAATTATCTAATCAGATTTGATATTTCAAAAATTATAAAAATAATATTGAATTACGATTTTAATTTTTTTGAGTAGTTATATACTCAAATTTGATCATGAAATTAACAAATTTAATACTTTAAAATTATGAAATAATATTAAAATTATAATTTCAATTCTTTCAAATTTTTGTTTTAGATTTAGCCAAAAGTTAGACAAATATCACAATTTAAATAAAAATTATTAATATAATATTTTTAAATAAATAAGTGAATAAAATTACTTTAAATAATTTTGTTACCTAAAAAATTTATATTACAATTATTTTATTAAAAAAATTCTTTTAAAAATAACAAAATGAAAATCTTTATAAAAAATAATAACATTTCATTAATAATAAAATAAAAATTCTTTAAAAATATTTTCAAATATAATAAATAAAAATATTTAAAATAATAAAATTTATGCCTATGACATATTGAAATTAAGTAATCTGATTGCAAGTGTGATCATAATGGTACTTAATATTATTGAGGCACGTTATTTTATTCAGATCCTATCATGAAGTTAAAAGGATCGAACAACTAAATTAACTAATTATCTAAAAATATTTTAAAAATAAAAATATTTTAAAAATAATAAAATTTATATTTATGACATATCAAAGTTAAGTAATCCGATTGTAAGTACAATAATAATAGTACTTAATATTATTGAGGTACTTTTCATTCAAATTCTACCATGAAATTAGATAAATTTAAATTATCAGATCAAAAATTTAACTAAAATTAAAAATTATACTTTTAATAAAATACATGTAATATAATAAGGATTATTATAATTTTATTCATAAGATATAATTAGAATAAATAAGCAACCATTCTTTAAACGAATATTGTAGGGTATTAATACCTTCCCTACATGTAACTAACTCCTGAATCTAATTTTGGAAATGTAGATTACTTTTGATGTTCCAATTACATCATAAAAAATAATTGGTGGCAACTCCTTTTTCTTTTTATTCACACATACTAAAAATCATGTTTTTGGAGGAAACATGGAAGAGCGCTCACCTTTCACGGATCCTGCTACGAGTCACGTCGCGATAATAAATAGAATATTTTCTTACATGTTAATATTTTATAATTATGTCTTGAAAAAAATAATATCCATCGAAACAGATAAAGCCGAAGTTCCGATACCTTTACCAATCTTTCATTTTATTGATACAAGTAAAAGATTGAGGGCAATTCAACATTATCGAGTTTCCAAAATTATTCCAAAGTGATTTCTTTTATACTATATATATAAAAAATTAGATTCAAAATTAAATTTTAATTATATATATTAAATTAAATCTTATAAATTTATTTTATTATTTTATATTTAATTTTTGAACCTTAATTTATATTCAAAATTTAATTTTGAATCATACTTTTAGTAAATATAGCATTATTGTTTCCCTTGTGAATTGTGAAAGTTACAACCAAAATTTGATATAAACTATTAATTAGTCATATCATAATCACCCCAAAAAAATATATGATAAATTTATGAATTGATTTCTCTCATCATTACCATAGAGTTAATTAGAAAATGAAAAGACGATATCACATGCTATAATAATAATAATAATAATAATAATAATAATAATAATAATAATAATAATAATAATAATACAATTAAACTCAAGTTGGTAGGAGAGAATATAAAGCTATGGGTTGTTAAAAAAGATATAGCTAATATCCATTTGCTTAGTTTGAATTTTGAGATTTTGACCATGCATGAGTATATATACCTTATTAGAAGGAGGATCCCAAAAGTTGACATCCAAAGAATTGTCCCACTTGCTTGTCCAGGAATTCGAGTGATCTTCCATCAGATCCTCAAGTTTTGAGAACTCCTCGTCCCAACTTTCCGTGAAGGATTTAGTCCCAGGTTGTTCATCCATCAAGACCATGCGCTGTATCCTTTATCTCCATTAATGTCTGCCTCCAACAAACTTTCCCACCAATCTGACTGCTCCATTACCATTGTCCAACACAATCTCTTTACTAATGTCGCCAGTAGATTTTGTTGATTCATTATGATCATTTGCAGACAGCTGAAGTCTGTTATTTCTCAACCATGCTGAGTCTTTCGAGAAAGTCCGAGCTTGGAGCTTTACTACTACTCTCTACTACGTGCGATTTCATCATCGTCTTCTCTATTTCCTTCTTGTTAACATTAAACGTTAATTTTCTGCGTAAGTTGGTGTGCCAATAATTCTTCACATCGTTTGCAGTTCTTCCTGGCAGCCTTCCAGCTATCAAAGACCATCTACAATTTAAATTTATGGCAAAAACAAAATGATATTTTTCTTTAGTATTTAAACATAACATACGAGTGTTCTGCATGACGGAAAGCATATAACAATGGCAAGTAGCAATAACAAATTGCTCAACATATACATAAAGTATTAAATTTGAATTTAAAATATAAAAAATATTTTAAAGATAATATTAAATATTACTATACTAAAAAACATATAGGATATTATTATTAAGTTTTCCTTGTGAAATATCATATTATAGTCCTGTCGACCACAAGAGGGTTGAAATTGTCATGTGGACTTAGGCTGCTTACCTGTTTCCCGATAGTTTATGGAACAACTTCATCATATCAACTTATCCTCAGTGAAGTTTTCTCTCTTGATATTTGTGTTCAGATAATTCAACCATCTCAGCCTGCAACTTTTCCGGTACCGATTCAATCCTAAAGGGAAAATGCAGACAAATGAAAACAACGATAATTTAAACAAGAGTTCCCATGTAATTCACGCATACATGCATGCATCAATTTCAATAAAATTGATGAGAATATACAGTTATTTTATAAAGTAAAATCACAGAAACCTATACTTACGAAGTAAAATTAGATGTATTAATTATTAACATCCATTACTTGCTCATCGAAGCACCAGATGCTAATGTGGTGGATTTCTTCTAAGTAAACCTATAATTTCTTTATATTTATTATTCTTGTAAAAAAAGAAAAAAAAAAGGTGTGTGGAGCTATTTCATATATATGAAAGGACAAACATGATCCAAAATAAGTATTTCCATGTGTGAGAAAACATAAGGAATTGAAAAAATTAAAAGGATACTTCGATTGACATGCAAAGTTTGGTAGCTTTGTGATTGTGAGCGGTCAGAAGCCAATTTTTTTCTCTTTCTTTGTTACACAGAGGAGTAATTTTTCTCAAATTGTGTCAAAAGAATAATCACTTTTTTACTTAGGTTTATATTAAATTTGGGTATGTTGTTATTAGTAATTTGGGTAGTATTGTGCATTTTTTTGTTGATTTTTTCTTCTATATTAGCTGATTTTACATAGTAATTTGTGTTGATTATTTTACTAATTTTTTTAAGAATTTTACCTATTTTGGTAAAGAGTTTTATACTAGATATTTCTTAAAATTTCTAGGAAGACATTGTGTCTATTATTTTATTAGTAATTTTTTTTAGATTAAGTTTTGTGATTTTTACTCTTACATCGAGAGCTTTTTCATATTAAAAATTACTAGTTTCTTGATTTATTTTTCTTACAATATTTTTTGATGATATATTTAATTATATATGTGGAAAAAGTTTATCTAAGTGAATAATTTAATTTTTTTTTTTGCATGTTACTCTGGTAATTTTCTTTCCAATAAGTGGTATCAGAGCCCATATTCTGGTATATTTTACTTATGTGAATATGGAGGCTAATACAAGTAGAATGATATGTTTGAATGGTGAGAATTATGTTCTTTAGAAAAGGAAGATGAAAGATTTGTTTTATGTGAAATATTACTATTTACCAATATTTGCTACTAAAAAGCTTAAAAATAAATTAAATTTAGAATGGGATCTGTTGAATAGGCAAATTTGTAAATATATCTAATAATGGGTAGAAGGGAATATTTGAAATTATATTAAAGAAAAAACACATACTTATACATCGTGGATTAAACTTGAAAAATTGTCTACCAGAAAGATAGGAAATAATAAAATGTTCTTGATAAAGCAAATGATAAGCATAAATTATTAAGATGATACTCTGATGATAGATCATTTGAGTACATATCAAGGGATTATTAATTAACTTTTTGCTATGGGTATCAAATTTGAAGATGAAGTTTAGGGTTTGATACTTCTTGATTTTTTGCTAGGCTAATACAACTGTTGATCAATTTCTTTTAGTTCTTGAAAATGCTGTTGTTAACCTCATTGAGAATGAAACCAGTTAGGTAATTAATAGTGGTGCTTCTACTCATATATATGAAAGGGCAAACATGATCCAAAATAAGTATTTCCATGTGTGAGAAAACATAAGGAATTGAAAAAATTAAAAGGATACTTCGATTGACATGCAAAGTTTGGTAGCTTTGTGATTGTGAGCGGTCAGAAGCCAATTTTTTTCTCTTTCTTTGTTACACAGAGGAGTAATTTTTCTCAAATTGTGTCAAAAGAATAATCACTTTTTTACTTAGGTTTATATTAAATTTGGGTATGTTGTTATTAGTAATTTGGGTAGTATTGTGCATTTTTTTGTTGATTTTTTCTTCTCTATTAGCTGATTTTACATAGTAATTTGTGTTGATTATTTTACTAATTTTTTTAAGAATTTTACCTATTTTGGTAAAGAGTTTTATACTAGATATTTCTTAAAATTTCTAGGAAGACATTGTGTCTATTATTTTATTAGTAATTTTTTTTAGATTAAGTTTTGTGATTTTTACTCTTACATCGAGAGCTTTTTCATATTAAAAATTACTAGTTTCTTGATTTATTTTTCTTACAATATTTTTTGATGATATATTTAATTATATATGTGGAAAAATTTTATCTAAGTGAATAATTTAATTTTTTTTTTGCATGTTACTCTGGTAATTTTCTTTCCAATAAGTGGTATCAGAGCCCATATTCTGGCATATTTTACTTATGTGAATATGGAGGCTAATACAAGTAGAATGATATGTTTGAATGGTGAGAATTATGTTCTTTAGAAAAGGAAGATGAAAGATTTGTTTTATGTGAAATATTACTATTTACCAATATTTGCTACTAAAAAGCTTAAAAATAAATTAAATTTAGAATGGGATCTGTTGAATAGGCAAATTTGTAAATATATCAAATAATGGGTAGAAGGGAATATTTGAAATTATATTAAAGAAAAAACACATACTTATACATCGTGGATTAAACTTGAAAAATTGTCTACCAGAAAGATAGGAAATAATAAAATGTTCTTGATAAAGCAAATGATAAGCATAAATTATTAAGATGATACTCTGATGATAGATCATTTGAGTACATATCAAGGGATTATTAATTAACTTTTTGCTATGGGTATCAAATTTGAAGATGAAGTTTAGGGTTTGATACTTCTTGATTTTTTGCTAGGCTAATACAACTGTTGATCAATTTCTTTTAGTTCTTGAAAATGCTGTTGTTAACCTCATTGAGAATGAAACCAGTTAGGTAATTAATAGTGGTGCTTCTACTCATATTACATATAGAATGGATATTCTTTTCATCTTATATTTCTAGTGATTTTGGAGATGTAAGATTGGCTGATGAAGGTGCAATGAAATGTGTTGGTATTGGAGATGTCATTCTAAAAACATCCAATAGAATCATATTAACACTCAAAATTGTGAAACATGTTCTAGATATTTAGTTAAACTTACTCTTTATAGGTTAACTTCGTAATGAAGGTTATGATAATTTCTTTTCACATGACATGACTAGTAGAAGCCTACGAAGGGTTTTATAGTTGTGGCTAAAAAATTAAGGTATTCTACACTTTTCTTGACTCAGGCAAAAATTGTCAAAAACATTGTTAATTCTACAAAGTCAAGTGATGAGATTGAGTTATCGTATAAAAGGTCATATCATATGAGTGAAAAAGGAATTGCTATTTTAGCTATGTGGAATGCAGAGTTCAAATTTATAGAAGTATGATCATTGTTTAGTGAGAAAACAGAATATAGTAGTTTTTAAGAGTCATCACCTTCTAGAAAATCAAAGATACTTGAAGCATGTTATTCAATAGCTGGAATGACAATATTTCCCACTTAGTTAGAAATGGGGATTTGTTATGAGGGGTTCCTCCTAAATGGACCCATAATTTCTTCATATTTATTATTTTTGTATAAAAAAAGAAAAGAAAAGAGGTGTGTGGGGGTTGTAATTAGCCTTATTTAAGCTTGAAAAGCTAAAAGCTTGGCTTTTGGTGTCATATAGCTTTTCCTCAAGCTATTAGGATTTCGTTACATATATATATATATATATATATATAAGGACAAACATGGTTCAAAATAAGCATTTCCATGTGTGAGAAAATTGCGGAATTGAAAAAATTAAAAGGACACCTTGATTGGTATGCAAAGTTTGGTCGCTTTGTGATTGCGAGCGGTTAGAAATCAATTTTTTCTCTTCCTTTGTTATACAGGATCACACAGGAAGAAGGAGTAATTTTTGTCAAATTGTATCAAATTTGTGTATGTTATTGTTGATAATTTAGGCAGTATTGTGCATTCTTTTTGTTGATTTTTTTCTACTAGCTGATTTTATACAATAATTTGTGTTGATTTTTGTGTTAATTTTGTTAAGGATTCCACCTAGTTTGATGAAAAGTTTTATATAGGTTGTTTCCTAAAATTTTAAGAAGACATTGTATCTATTGTTTTATTAATGATTTTTTTTTAATTAGATCCCGTGATTTTTAATTTCACATTGAGAGATTTTTTATGTTAAAAATTATTGGTCTCTTGATTTAATTTTTCTATAATATTTTTAATAATATATTTTATTATACATATGAAAAAAATCAATCTAAGTGAATAATTTAGTTCTTTTACTGCATATTACTCTAATAATTTTTTCCCAACAGATGCCGTTTTCCCTCTCCATACTTTTGAATGCAAGTTTGTCTTCCCCTGACGTCCATGCGCCTTTCCTAACGCCTGGAGGCCCCTCTATCAACTATACCCTATTTGTTCGTTCTTCCCTCGCTACTGAGCTACCCCATGTATATCGGATTTTGCTTTAGATGGAACAGTTTGAGTCAGGTACCAAATCAAATAAATTGAAATATTTCGATCTAATACTGTCAAGACTTATTAAATATAATTTAATGGTAAATATTTAAACAGTACATAGGAGTTTTTTTACAGAAGTATAAAATGATGAATCGGAACGATACGTATAAATTTACGAAAAGAAATGAATTAAATTTTGAATATATAATTTGATCAGCTGATTGTTATCTGTTTTACATGTCTAGTTTCTTATGCTATCTGTTTTGCATGTCTAGTCTTCTATTAAAGAAGATGGAAAGATGAAGTATATAATTCGATTGGGAGGGTCTAAGATACTCTAATAGTGTCATGCATTATTTAATCTAATAGTTCAGATTTGTTGATATATACAATATTTGAAATGATTTTATCCACTACTTAATTTGTAATTTAAATTTATTTATTTGCACAATATTATATAAATTAAATAAAATTTAATAATTTAAAATTATTAATATGTCATAAAGTAATATTTTTTAATTTTTTCCAATTTGATTACTTCTTAAAAATACATAAATATCTAGAGAGATGGTGACATGACTCGGAGTGTGTTAACGTGCAACATATGCAGTTTACAAACAAGAACTAATGAAAGCCAGCAACGCCAAGCGGGGTACACTGAAACTTCTTTAAGGAGATGATTGTGATGACTTATTACTAGTACATTAACACATTTAATTATTAATTTATTATTATATAATATATTAAATTTAATATTTTAAAAAATAAATTTAATATATAATAAAATCTAATAATATATTAATATATTATTAGATTATTAATGGATCATAATCTCTTCTCTTCTTTAATGCATGTAATTGTCTCCTTGCTACAAGTCCAATCATGTTGGACAGAGTACTTCACACAAGTAGGCAGAAGATTCGATGTTTAAATTGGAATTAAAATTCAAAACATAAAAGAAAACAAAAATTTGTTGGGTCACTCCCTTAAAATAGAGAATACTAAAATGATATCCGCAGATTTTTTCATATTGCAATCATCATTGTTTATATTATAAGTTTTATAAAAAAATAAAAATTTTAAGATTTATATGCATAATTACATCTATAATTTATATTATTATAAAAATTACAAATTTTATGTAAAATATTAAAAATTTTATGAAAATTTTTTATAAAATTTGTAACGAACTCAAATTAAGAACGCATGGAAGAATTACCCGATTTTGCTTTTTATCACTTCCACAGCCCTCTTCCCCCGGCAAACTGGGGCTCGTAGTCAGCATCGCATGCAGAGTATGCTTAACCCCTGATAAATGCACCAATTTGAAGCTCGTCCGCACGACGGCAGTAATAATGAACTGTCCACATATCAAACAGACCATGGCTTCGGGCTGTATCAGAACAGAAAATTTCGTAAATGCTCAGCGTGGGGGAGTTGTTGTTTCATTGCGATAAACAAAATCATTGATATGTGCAAAAAATAGAAAAAAATATATAATCATTATCGTATAAAATTACAAAAAATTTATAAGTATAATAGGTTCTACATCAATAATATTGTGAATAATATCATATTTACGGATTACAATTTAAAACTTACTTGGTAACTTTGGATTATGCATTGAGATATATATAATTTTATAATAATTATGGCCACCAAGTTTAAGGAAGCCATTTTTACCTCTAATTATGAAAAGGCCTCTTGGTAAATCAAAAACATAGAGAAAGAAAGATTATATTAAGAAAGAAATTAAGCCCCAAGATTCCACATAGATGAAGAGGAGCTTTATTGTAACTTATAGCAAATATGATAAGGATGGACATAATTATAGGACTTGCAAAGGTGCACTTACTCTTAAAAATAAAGAAAAGGTAATGCTTTAACATGTTTTTACAACTATTTATGTTTTTATATGGTTACCTTATCAAATTTGCCTTTTAACACAAAAATCAAAGGTTGCTATATCTATTATCTCACAAGCTTTTATGCCACATCCTAGTTCACAGGTTCCTTTCCACCTGTTACATCACATAATTCAATTTTAGCTATTACATCACAAGATTCTAGATTACATTACCTACAATACAAGCATCCAAGCAAGTTGTTGTAAGTGCTACAAAAAGAAACTTCTATCTAAAAAGGTATTAAAATAATTTTGATATATGTCATTTCACATGGTGTACTCTATAGATGTAGAACTTTTAATTTTTTAATCTTCTTATTCCAATATGTGGGCCACTATATTATCAAGGAATAACAAAAAAATGGACTTAATATGTCTCAATTATCCAATTCAAGGCATTTATGCAATTCCAAAAGCCAAAAAGCCACATCTCAATAATTTAGTAATGTTAAAAATCTGTGAATAAAGACATCATAAAAGTGTCTTCTAGTGTCTTGCTTATGGCTACCAAAAGTGTAAATGGGCAACATTGAATTGTCTTGTTGTTGTGTTATGTCAGATATAACTTTGAATATGTAAACAGGGCTTCAATTATGTTTTTAACTACTTATTTTTTATGCACTTGGCTTCTAGATTTAAGTCACTTTTAAAAAGTACACTTTGCTACATAGACATACTAGCAAGTTGGTGCATTTTGCTATATTTAAAAATGTAAAAATGTTATGCTTACACTGACATTAAGCTTTTATAATAGTTTCAAAGTGAATGGATTAGTTTTAGTTTTTATTACTAGTGTTTTAAAGTTTCTATTCCAAACTTTATTTTAGTCATTTAATTCATTGCAAATATATAACTCTATTTATATCATCTAACTCATTACAAATATTATTGCTTCTAAATTTATTATAGCATTTTAATATTTTATATTGAATTATTGCTTTTAAATTCAAAGAAAATAATCAATTCAAATGAATTATAAATCTTTATTAATTATCATAATAATTATACTTGATAATTTTGTACAAAAAATTGTTTAAATTATAATTTCATTTAAATAAAATGGATCCTATATTATAAAACACACTAATCAACATGAACTTTTACATCACCATTGAATAATTTGATACATATAATACCATTTTTCTTCCTAAAATGTCTTCTACCAACTATTACAAAACAATCACTATCCTAATCCACTTTGACTCTAATTATTGCACCTTTCAACCCTAAATTATGCCATCCATAAATAAAAAATTACACCAACATTCATATTTAAATTGCACCTAAAACCCAGATAATATAAAATAAAACTCTTAAAATTATAAGCAAACCTAGTAGCAACTTCATTAATATCCCCAACTTACTACAATTTTTATCATTCCTAATGAAAATATTTACAATGTTATCATTTATTTGTATTTAGGGTAACTTAAAAATTTCCTATTGATATTCATTTTTATGGAAGAGATGAAGAGAATAAGTTTTAACCCACAATCACATATAGAATAAGTGGTTACATTAGTTGAAAAAGAGGAAACTGAAGAATAAGCTTTGTTAAAATGGTTATTATACCATTCATCTCCCCCTATTGCATTATTGTGCAAATGAAAATAATTTGTTAACTTTTTTCTTTGGCTGCTATGTCATGAAGGCCAAATGAAACACTAGGTTTTGATGGTTTTGTTTTTCTTCTAATATATGTCATAAAAGTGATGTCATTCTAATGTGTAAAGTTTTAGGTTTTGTTAGGTTAGGCCACACAAGCATAAAGATGTCCATATAAGCTTTCCATTAATAACACATTAATTAAAGGATAAAATAAGATAAAATTGAGACAAACTAAATATCACACTCATAAGGATAAAAATAAGTGTTTATTCTAAAAATTAATGTTAATATAATTGGTTAAATTAGTGACTTAAAGTGATGGATTTTATTAGTACTTAAACCTAACCTAGATAAATCAGCATACATCCAATGATGGGTAGAATTCATGATTCATTTAACATATGAATAAGTCCTTACCTCTCTAACATAATACACAAACTATATTCATTCAATCAAAAGTAATAAAAGTGAAATTATTCTCCCAAATAATAGTGTGAGGTTAAGCTAAAAAATGTTCTTGTTTACATTTTGCTTTGTGTTTGTATTTTCATATGGCATTCTAGGAATTTAAAATTGTTCATGATTTGGAATTTCAATTGATATTAGTCAGGCTAGATTTGAAATTTGAATCCTTCTTTTCCATTAATATTTATTAATTTCTTTAATCCTACTTATAATTTATGCCATGATACATAATTAATGATATGGAAAAATAAGAAAATTGTAAAATTTATTTTTTAAACCTATACCTTGTTACCTAATTGAGACTATTGATGTTTTTTTTTTATATAAAGGAATTATTTGTTATTTACTAGATTCTAACCTTCATAAAAAATCAATACCTCAATGAAAAAAGGTTAATATATTTAAAATTAGACATATGACATATAGCTAATTATGTATTACATACAACATCTAGCTAATTGTATGCATTTGTAGCACCTCAAAAAAAGTGTTTCCAATCTTCATTTTCTATAATCTAATACATTAAGAGCTTAAAAATACATCTAAAATTGCATTTTGACAACCTCTTAGAGAATAAATTGTATTTTGTGTTATGATTTATGACAAAATAGGTTAATAAGCAATTGGAGTATATGGAATATTCATTTTTTATGATATAATATATTAAGAGCTTAAAAATACAATTGAACTCAGAGAACAAATTATATTTTATGTTATGGTTTATGATGGAATAGGTAAATAAGCAGTTGGAATGGTTTAACTATCAGAGAGTGATAATACTAGTTGACATACTCGTTATTCTTTGGCAAAGTGGATTAGAACCTTGACTTACATATTCACTAGTTTCACTATTTGATAAATCATTGGATAAGATACTTTGTTATAATATTTCACTTAATAATAAATAAGTAATTATAATTTTTAATGCCTTAAAAAATTTAAAAAATAACTTTTAATGTATATGTCTTATAAAATTAATATTTGGATAATAAAATTAAAAATTGCCACCTTCCTATTGAATAAGAGTAAAGACATATGTATTACATCTTAACTATTCAAGTATTTCTCATTGTTGGATTACATCGATTTAGTCCACAATTTTGTCCTTTTTTAGAAAGATAATTAGTGTTTATTATATGCTTATGCATGGTATCACATATAGGTGGAAATAAACCAATTTGTTCATAGGCAATCTATGGTTTAGCTTATTAATGACATAATTTGACTTATTTATTTAACTAAATAAACTAGGCATAGGTCAATATATTAACCTATCTATTAAATAGGTCTAGCCTATCAAACTTTAGACCTAACTTGTTGACCAGCTAAATGGGCATATTTGACTAATATATTAATCTAATATAATCCATTTAAATTATGATAAATTGCATCGTAATGTTACTTCTTGAACTTATTTCAAAAGAAGTGCTAGCATTGATCTTTATTTTAAATAGGTATCGATTTTATGAATTATTACTATTATATTCTCAAAATACCTTTTTTAAACTATGAGAATGCGATTATGAATAAAAAATTTATGAAAAGCATAACTTCATAATTAGTTAACTAATTTTTACATCTGACCACTTATTTTCATTCATCTTCTCATGATTTTTCAATAGAAAATAAGAAAATTTAAGTTTGGCGAAATTCACCTAGCTAGAAATGTATAAATTGAATTCAAAACTTTGAACGATCATAACTTTGTAGTTGGTTGTCCATTTTAGGTAATTTTTTTTATTCCATGTAACCTTTCAAGATCTATATGCTTGAAATGTCAAAGGCAATTTACTTACTTTGGTTGATGAAAAAAGGACTTTTTCAATAATTTTTTTAATTTTTTTATTTTCTTATTATTTTTTCAATTTTAATAACATTTTTGTTAATTCAAATTTGTTCGAATCCCACATTAAACTTTTGCTCTTCAATTTTTTTGGTATCCAGTAGTATCATAATAACTTTTTTAATAAATAAAATTATTAAATAATAATATATTATTATTTTTAGAATAAATACTAACATATTATTGTTTCATCTTCAAATAGTAATATTGATAAAAAAATTTAAATAAATGGATAAATTAAATCTAATTAATAACTAAATTATTAAATAATAACATGTCATTATTATTATTTCATCTCCAAATAGTAATATGTTACTATTTCATCTCCAAATAGTAATATTAATAAAAAATTTAAAATAAATAGATAAACTGAATCTTATTAATAATTAAAATGTGAAAGAAAAGCATGTTATTATTTGTCTCTAGATAATAACATCAATGAAAAATATAAAATAAATAATTAAATTAAGTCTAATTAATAATCAAACTATGAAAGAAGAGAGTATTATTATTTCATCCCCAAATAGTAATATTGGCTAAAAATTTAAAATAAATAATTAAATAAAGTCTCATTAGCAACTAAATTGTAAAAAAAGATGGTATTATTATTTAGTTTTAAAATAATAATATCGACTAAAAATTTAAAATAAATAAATAAATTAAATCTTATTAACAATTGTACTGCTAAAAGAAAATGATGTTATTGTTTTGTCTCCAAATTATAACACTGACAAAAAAATCTAAAATAAATGGATAAATTAAATCTCATTAATTACAAAACTGTTAAATAAAAAGGTATTACTATTTCATCTCCAAACAGTAACATATTACTATTTAATTTTAAAATAGTAACATTAATAAGAAACTTAAAATAAATAGATAAATTAAGTCTCATTGACTACTAAACTATCAAAAGAAAAAAGTGTTACTGTTTCATCTTCAAATAGTAATATATTACTATTTAATTTCAAAACAATAATATCGATAAAAAATCTAAAATAAATGGATAAATCAAATCTTATTAATAATCAAACTACTAAAAGAAGAAAGAGTTACTATTTCATCTTCAAATAACAATATCGATTAAAAATTTAAAATAAATGGATAAATCAAGTGTTATTAACAATCAAATTATCAAAAGAAGATGGTGTTACTATTTCATTTTCAGACAGTAATATGTTACTGCTTGATTTCAAAATGGTAATTTATATATGATAATTATTTTTTAAAAAGAAAGGTAAAAGAAAAAGACTATTTTAGACACCAAACAATAATTTATATATGATAATTATTTTTTATTTATTTTTATCTTAACTAAAAGTTTATTTTAATTCTTAAAAATTAAATTCTTATTAATTTTATTAATAATTAAAATTTTATATTAATTTTATTTTTATAAATTTAAAAAATTTTTAATTTTAATTCTTATAAATTTTTAGTCTTTTATTTTTTATTTTTGTAAAATTAAAAATTCTCTAATTTTTATATGTGATAAAAGAGAATTTTGTTTCAATGCTTTTAGTCTTTTTAGAACAAGTTATAAGTATTTCACTTTATCTTTTAGGTATTGTGGTAAAT
Organism: Sindora glabra; assembly: GCA_020226215.1. NCBI lineage: Eukaryota > Viridiplantae > Streptophyta > Magnoliopsida > Fabales > Fabaceae > Sindora > Sindora glabra. The sequence goes on along the minus strand of CM035230.1, from coordinate 56,139,782 downwards.
TTTCATACACGGATGCACTTAAATGAAAGAAAGTAAGCGCTTAGTACCTTACTATAATAAATTGTAATAAATGATATCGACCTAATTTTTTTTCTTTTAAATTAATTAATGATATTATAATTATTACTGCTCCTTGATTATTGAATCTTCTTTTCCTTTTTAATTCAATCATTAATATTTTAAAGTTTTAAAGTCTGTAATGAATTGATATTATTGTATTATTTAATCTTTTCATTTTAAGTAAATATGATTATAGTTTGTTACATTGAATTACTAAAACTTCTATAAAAGTAAAGATAAAATTTTATTTAATACTTTATTTATTTAAAAAATTATTATTCTTCTTTTTACTAAGGAACCTATTTATGATATATATATACTTAAGTTTATAAATCTATCAATAATTCATTTAGAATTCTAATAGTTAGGCATAAATAGGTAAACAAGTCAAGTCATACTTTTTAAATTTTATAAACAAATTAGATCAAGCTAAAATTTTAACTTATAAATAGGTCATAAGCCATGTTCAGATTAGCAAATTTTGAAATGGACCTGGCCTATTTATGCTAAGGTCTGACTTATTTGACTTGTTTTAACTCTTGTTATCACCTAAAAAAATGTACTTATGGATAAGCATTAAAACAAGACTATAAAAAAGTTATAAATTTTTTTGTTAGCTATCTCATTTAATACATTCTTTATAAAATTAAATTAAATTTTTTTATTTCTTTTACCTCTATTATTATGGTTGGTTTGATTGAGAATTAAATGGGAAAGAGAATAAGGATAAGAATAAAGTAGGAATTATACTTAAAAGTGAAGTCAGAATAGAAATTTTGAAGGACCAACAATATAATTTATTAAGGATTTTAATGACAAAGTTTAAAATTTTAGGAGATTATATATAATTTTTCTTTTAAAAAATTCAAAATCGTAAGGAAAATTTCATAAATTTTCTTAATTTTACGGTGGTTTAAGTATCCTAAACATACCCTTACTCCTAATAATACCAATAATTATTTACTTCAATAATAGTAGGTTGACTTTCAAAATATTCTAAATTTAATAAAAGATCTTAATTTTAATTCTTAAGAAAGATTTATCATTTATTACTATTTTTCACAATGATTACATAACTCAGTGTCAAAATGGTTATATAGAAATAGAGCATTGAATCATCAATGCTTATAATTGTGATATATATCATTAGTGCCTTAATTTTTTTATGTAAAAGCCTTCTTTTTAATTGTAGTGTATTTATCAAGTTGAGGTTGGAGAGCAATGAAAGAGATGGATAACTCAAGCTCTCAATGAACAAACCCTAATTTAACTTAGGCTAAAATAGAGATGTGATTATAAATATAAGTATGTACTAATATTCGCACACTTGGAAGCCTTATGTAAGATGTAAACAATGCAAAATGCGCACATGTGCAATATAAAGGATGTTCCTGTAGTCAGACAACCTTAGTTAAAGTACATAAGGTAAAATTCTCCACCTAAACAAAATAATTTTGATTTTAATAATTATTATAATCATTAAATTATAATAGTTAATAATAATAAATCAAGGAATTAATATATGTACTATAATTTGAATGGAAAATCATTTTGCAAACATTTAAAAAAATTCTAAATTTTTCTTTTAGTAAATTAATGGATGTAATTCCTTTATATAAAGAGAGGATATCTAAGTTCTAGAAATGGAAGTGTAAGTATTAAGTATGGGTTTATTAAAAGTGGCTTAAAAACTTAAAGAGTAAGCAATTTAAGTAAAAATATTTTTAATAGGACAAAAAGAACTCATTATGTGATATGCAATTTCTTTAAATGGGAGCAACAACAAGTATTTATAAGTGATGATGGGGATAAAGGACTCACATAGAGTACGTATGATAGTGGTAATAATCTAAAGCTAAGTTAGTAGAGTTGGTTATTTAGACAAGGGATAGGCAATATAATAGGATAAGTGGCAGTAATGGCCAAGGATATAGTTATGACTCTGTAAAGGCCATAAGTAGCTATGGTTTAACTGGATAAAAAGGTAGAAGAGAAGTTATCATAGTTTCCGTTACTCACTTCAATTTAAAGGACTCATGATAAGAAGGTTAGGGAGTGACATGCTTAACATTCCTATGTACCAAGAGTGGGCCTTCATTTTAATCCATCCAAACCACTTCTAAAAGAATTCCTAATGGGTGGAAAAGAAGATCTCCATTTTTTGTAACTAAAGCGGCCCTTCCCTAAGTCAGATAACTACTAAAAGGCTTTAGACTTTTATAAGATCCTATTTATTTAGATCCCCACAGCATTTTGTGGTCATGGTACCTTTCACTTTTAGACCTATGTTTTAAGCTAATATAAATTGGACTTTGGTTTACTTTTGATTCTCTTTTGAGGTGCATTTTTGTATTGACTCATTTTTTGGCCCCATTGAACTAAAGTATCTATACCTTTCTTACATAAAATTATTTATAAATCTATCTAATCTTTAAGAAAAAGATATTGATCCTTCTTCGAGGTGGAAAATGATTGGCTATGAGTAAAAAAATTTGCAAGATAAAAAGATTACTTAACACATGATAATAAGCAATAAGGATAGTTCAATGTTTGAAAATTCGGTTTGACCATTAACTTAGCAAAATAAGTAAATTAAAGTTAGATTGGTTAAATTGCTAAAATATTTTTGTAGTTATAAATATTTATATATGGTAAAAATATTTAATATATCATATTATATATCAATGTTTTTAAGTCATTAAGAATATATAAATGATGTGAAATTCAAGTAATGTGTAGGAAGTCCTAAATTTATTTATTTATTTTTAAACATACATGTCATAGTTATGCAAAAATAAATATATTTTAACTTTTTTTTATAATAACGCATATAGTATAATTTAAATTAAGCTAATACATATTTTTAAATAGGTGAGATAAATTAAATTAAGGATTTACACTATTACTCAACCATGTATTAGCATGTTAATAAAAAATTATTAAAACTCTTTTACTATTGTTAAAATTATTAATTACTATTACTTATTTAATGATGTGTATTTTTCTCATTTACTAATAGTTTAAAATATTTTACATTGATAACAAATCAAATTTAAACTCTTAAATTAGTTATTTAAAGTTACATATAATACAAATCTAATTAATATAATTTATAAGAAAATTGTATAATTATATGATAAATATAATCGTTACACCAAATGTTGCAAGGAGGACACTTTGGTTAAGTGGTTAGGCTGTGTGAAAGGATTGCATTTTGGTAATATTTTGCATCGAAAATTTTGAAAGTGGATTAAAATGGGTTAGCGTTTGATTCGAATTTTGATTAGGTTTCAATAGACTAACTTGAGCGAATGCCTACTTCGAATTCCTAAGCCTATTTTGTGCATGGATCTCAATCCATTCGGTTCAACTAGCTGGGCCTGGGATGAACTAGATTTCACAAAAATCCTGAAATGGGTCAAAAAGGGTTAGCAGTTGATCCAAATTTTGACTCGGTTTCAACAAATTGATTCGGGTGAATGCCTGCTCCAAATTCTTAGAACTATTTGATTTGCTTTGTGTATCGAGTCTCAGTCCAACTAGTTCCATCAGTTAGGACAAACCAGGTTTCACAACACCAGGACAAGCTATCTTATATGTTTGATAGTTAAGGCCTTGTTTGTTTTTCATAGGAAATTTTTGCTTTCTTGTATAGAAATGGAGGAATATCATGTGTCTTTATATCTTGTGTTTAAAAAAAAGATTGTTGATACTATGATAAGAGAGAAAAATAATTTTGTTTTAAAAAAATTTATTTTCTATTAAACTTATTATATTTAACAACCAACATATCTATTATTTTTGCAATCTTATTAATTTATAACTATATTCTTATAAAATATAATTTTTATTAAAACAAATAAAACTTAAATTAACTTTTATTTGCAACATTAAAAACAAGGAATTTAAAACATGAAACTTCTGACATATTTTATGAGCCTTTTGGTATCAGTTCACCGCTTAGTAACTCGATAGTTAAATTTAAGTGTGATCTAAGCTTTCAAATTATGGTTCAAAACTCTAATATTGTGAATAATATCACTGTTGTGGACTGTACTGTAATCAAAATTTTTACATTATCTTTACTCATAGTTTAACTAGTCACAATAAAATTACACTCGTGATTGTAAACACAATATAAAATCATGAACTGAGGTTGTGATGGCTTGTAGGAAGAAATTTAAAAAATAAAGTGAAATTGGATTCAAAAAATTGCATCATTTATGTTATATATATATATATATATATATATATATATAACATAATTGCAGGATTCACTAATCGTTGTTCAGATATCATGTGTCCCTGACTAGTCCTTTCAATCATATCACGATCTACATATTGAGTTATTGAAAAAATTTTATTTTTGGGCCAGTTTTTACCGGACGATTCACGAATTGTAGTAAAAGTTTATATATTCGGAAATTGAAATGAATTATTTAAAATTTATTTTTTAAAACAAATTTAAAAAGATCAATTCATTCATTTTTATAGTACTTGACGATTACGTATGATAACTGGACGTCTTTCAGGGAACCTTTAGTCAATATAGTATCCAAAATATTTATAAAATATATATTAATAAAAAAATTACAAAACACAATCAGTTGTGTACATTAGTTATAATAAGAAAAAATATAATACATTTTTTAATAAAATAATACATCTCAAGTTATAAAAAATTAATATGAGATAAAAATAAGTTTAAAATGTAAGTTAAAGTTTAGTCCGTAGAATTATGTAAAAAAGAATATGAATCCTATATATTCCTATTGAAATATGTGTAATGTATTGAAATAATTTAAAGTGATATGTTTAGTTTAGAAATTTAAATTTGATTTATTATTTGTATAAATTAATCTTATATTATCACTTATTATATTATTAAAATTATTAAATTTCTCTTACTATCAATAAAAACTTTTAGTTAATATCAATTTTTTTATTCATCAATAATGTAAAAATTTTTACAATAATAATAAATCAAATTTAAATTCTTAATTTAATAACATCAATGGTTTATATTTTAATTGAATTTGGGATTTTATACAATAAATCACTTATCTCACTAGAGCATAAAACGTGAAACGAGATAATTATATACAAAGATAGTTGATATATTAATTTTGAAATGGAAGAGTATTAACATAAAACATAATTTAAGGATTAAAAAAGTAAGATCAAATGATACATGTATGTTTAATTAGATTTAGCTTGTAATATACACCATAAGTAGAGATAATAAATAGTTCACTCTAAGTAAATAAGAGAGAATATGCAAAGGGTGCAATAACTTTTAAATCCACGATCCAAACGCACAAAAAATTATTTTACAATATACATAAAATTTTCTTTTAATTGCCTCAAAATTAACGTAAAATCATATAATTCAGAACATTTTTTCTTCTATCTTTCTCTTTTTCCCTTTTTTTTTTTTTTTTTTTTTGGGGGGGGGGGGGTGGTGTGGACCTTCACTTCTTTATTAAAGCAGTTTTACTAGCAGAACCGAATAAAGACTCTACCTTCCATCCTTAAATTACGGTCTCTGTTTTTCCTACTTCTTTCATTTGCTTCTTTTGGGTTAGGCTCTTCTTTCTGGTAAGCCCTTCCCAGCTTTAATGATCCAAGTAGCTGGTCTTAATAGACAAGTCCAATAACAGAAACTCAGCATGACGGAAAGATTCACGTACGAATAAGCGCCATGTATTGGGCTCCATTCCCAGACCCGTCCCCCAAACAGGGATGGCCACAGTTGAATCGGGTCAAGTTTGACTCAAACTTACATAAATATTAAAATATTTTTATTTAATTTAAATCTAATCTGATTCGAATTTTTTTTCATATTTTTTATATCTATGCCCGGCTTTTTTGTGAAATAAGGATGTTCAAGTTTGGCCTGACTTAAGCTCGATTTTATATTTTTAATATATATAATGAAATTGAATTCTATAAATATATAAAAATATATTCATATTTATATATACTATTATATTTAATATACATAATAAAAACATTATTAAAAAATCTCATATACATATAATAATTTTTTATGATTGATTGTCTCACACAATTTATATTAAATATATGATATAATAAATATTTAAAATATAAATATAAAATAGAATTGAATCTAACTCAACCCAATTTTAAGCATAATTCATTCATAAAATAGGATCTAAAATTTTGTTTAAATTTAACTTTTGAACTTAATTTTTTAATTCAAATCCTGTTTATTGAGGATTAGATCCAGACCAAAAATCAAATCATGCTATATTTGCCCATTCATACCCCAAACCCTCTCTCCAATTATCAGAAAAATTTGATTAAAAAATTTGATAATTCTTTCAAGAATAAGAAAACGTTCAAACATTTTTTTTGTGGTAAATAAACATTTTTCTTTCAACCACGTTGTCTTGCACAATAATATTAATGCGCTTTTTTTTTTTGGGCAATCATACTTTGTTTTTATTTTATTACTTTCAACAGTTACATTTACTTCCAATTATTATTATTATTATTATTATTATTATTATTATTATTATTATTATTATAGATACAATTGCAAGTACAATTTTACATACACTATACTATTGTGCTGGGTACAGGGTTCCAATTTGTTAATATTTCACTTTTTAAAGTATAGAAGATAAATTATTTCACTCCAAGATCAAAATCAGGACATCTCACCTATTTTTTAAAGAGTTTATAGTGGTACTTATCTTTGAAATAAAGTGGACATGGGTAAGACATGAATGATCAGATTAATATTTCATTTTATAATAGTTAAGCAATTATCATAGTATAAATTTATGAATATCATAAAAATAGAGAATAATAAATCTCAAAATTGAACGCTTTAAGCTAATATAATTTATCATAAAATGCAATCATCACAATATAATCATAATTACAACTTAAAACTTTGAATATAGCATCAAATAAATAAATAACGTATCTAAAAATTGAAAATCATAAAATTCAATCCATCAATTTGTAAGACTTTCCCGAGAAAGCTTTAAAACTGGGTTGTTCTTTCTTGATTGACCTTTCTTCGTGCACCCTTTGGCTTGGCGGTCTTGGAGCCAAATATAAGCCTCCCGGAGGATGAAGCATCCCTACGTGTATCAGAAGAACACGAAGCCTTCTGTTGTTTCAGCCTCAAACTATCCAAAGAATCAACCAATGCCGTCGAAGGTCCTGCGTCCAAACGCCTTCCCTTTCCCTTAAAAGGCACAAACATATTCCCTCCCTCATCTTCTTCTTTCTGCTTTGCAACTATCTTCTCTTTCTCAGGCTCTTTATAATCCAAAGGAACAGCAAAATCAACCTCGCAATCAATCTCGATAATACTCACAGCCGAAGACGGCTTCGTCTCCAGCACATCAAAATAGAACTTCTTATTATTATGCATCACCATTATAGTATCCCCAGTTGTCAAACAAGAATGGTTTCTCAACGTCGTTTCGAGAACTGATTTAGGGTTAGAGAGCTCTGTGAAAGCCATTGCGTGAGGCTGCAACTTCACGAAAGTACCCTTGCGTAGGATTGTGTCCCTTACAATGATGAGGTCGCCTTCTAGAAGTTTCATGCTATCCATCATCCATTGGGGCATGAGAATCAGACCCTCTTCTGCGGTGAATTCAAGGACTCCGCAGTGAGAGATTTTGCCGGTTTTAGGATTCTGCAATTCGAACAACATGGGATATTGGATCGGAAGATCGAGGAGCTCATCCAAAGCTGAGGCTGGCATCGAGATTTTGTCGCCGCTTTCTGGGTTTGGCCTTTCCAATTCTGAGAGACTATAGCATTGATAAATTTGCATAAATCCAGCCATGATTTCTACTGAGAGTGATTAAGCTGCTGGCTGTTTGCAAACCTGATGTGGAAGATTTTGTTTAGGGTGAATGTTGATTTGTGTGAGAAAGGGAATTAAATTCTTGGTTTATATATTTATGTATGAAGTCCTACTCCTCGGCGGATAAGGATTCCTAATAGGTTTATTCTTCTTAATATCTTCAGGTGGCGTATAGTTTTCAGAATTTTATATTTCTAAAAAATTGTATATTTTAAAAATATAATTTTTTAAAATTTAACTAATACGAATATAATATTTTTATATTTAATTTATTATAAATTTTTTAAAAATATTTTTTCAAATTCTTAAATATATTATATTATTATATTTAGTTCACATTTGATATTCTTAATAATGTTGGGATTATTTTAAAAATACTTTTATTAATTTTTTATTATAAAATATAATATAATAAATTATATTTTTATTTAAAATTACATAAATAATTAATAATTTTTAACACCTAATAAATTAAATTTTAATATTTAACATCTAAAAATTTATTAAAAAATATATAAATATTTTACACTTTATATATTTTTATATGTTATACTTTATTATATTTTAATATTTTATACTTAATTATTATTATTATTATTATTATTATTATTATTATTATTATTATAATAACTATTACTAGATGAGCGCAATTTATTTAAGTTATTGTCGTAATATTAAATATATTTGGTGTTTCTCTTTTTATAAAATTATAAATTTTTATGACTAAATTATTTTTACAATTATATTTTATATTGATATTAAATTATAGTTTCTTCTTTAATATAAAAATATTATTATTTTATACTTTTATATATAAATATGCCTTTTTTTAAAGAAGCTCTAAGTCTAGTATATTATTTTTAATAAAAAATATATGTATATATAATTATATTAAAATAATCTTCCAAACATTATGAACAATAATAGAAAAGAAATTATAGTTAAAAAAATTAATGCTATTATATTTCTTAATAATAAAAATAGTTTAAAAATAAAGTAATAATTATTTTTAATTTAAATTAAAAATTATTTGATAAAGTGATAAGTAAGAAAAAAAATTAAATCTGAGAATAATATTTTTTTATTTTAGTATTAACATTCCTATTCTATAGAAATATAAGATTCTCACCTCCCCATGGAAATATTTTGGAGGAAAGTTAGACTAAAAATTTTTCGGAACTATGATATTTTCAATTTTTTTTTCAAACTTTAAACTAAATATGAGAATGTAACATTTCCTTAAAATATTGCGCGAACTAAATGCTACTTTACTAAAATTTAGTTATAGTATTACAATTGTTAATTAGAATTAAAGTTTTTTTTATAAAAGATGATTCCATATTGGAGATTCTTTTCCTTTCGAGATGTCCTCGAAGCATACCATAACTTGGATTCCTACAAAATTGTTATCACAAATTTTATAGGGTTATGCGTGGTTTGGTACTTGCTCACAAAATTTGTGGTATATATTATCAGATCATAGTTTTTGTAAAAGTTTTTTATACTTTTTGTAACTTCTTTTAGTGGATTTAAATTTCTGTTAGAAATAGAAGTAAGTTACTCAGTCAATATGTCCTAAGGGCCTAATCTATTTTTAATTTAATCTAATCTATTTATAAAATAGAATAAGATTAGGCCAAGATCCATTTTATAAAATAGGTTTTAGGTTATATTATTTAAAATCTAGCATTACTTACTAAGTTAGCCCAAATTTTTAACATATTAAATTATATAATATATAAATATATAATATTAAAAATATAACAAAAATTATATATTTATTTTCTTAATTTTAATTTATATTATAATTATTTTAATGATTGATTTATAATCATTATAATATATAGGTATATGAACCAAATCAAATTCAAATCAAGGTCGAGTTAAGTCAAACTTCAAGTTTTACGATTATTGGTTAAGGTATGTTAAAATTAAAATATTATCTCTAGTTCAAATTTGAGCAAATTTCTATATTAATTATGTTCAACAATGTCAAAACTTAACTTGCCTTAATTTAATTCTACTCCTAATAGCATTTTTAGAGAATATTTACTAATTAATAATAAATAATGTAAACTATCAAGTTAAGTTAAGCCTTGAAAATTTTATATATCAACTAAACTAAATTAAATTTTAAACCTATTACAGGCTTATAAAACAAACTAGATCGATTAATCTTTTTTATACAAGTCTGGCCTATTTTAAGTGCAAAGCTTAACTTAACCTAACATTGCTAGAATTTTTTATTTTTTCAATAGAAATTTTTGGTAGATTTAGTCCACTAGAAATTGCGTGACTCAAATTAAAATGATTTGCTATTTTTTATGAATTTATTTCCATCAAAATATTTGAAAATTTCATTAAAATTTTTGTTAAAAACATTGGCATGAATTTTTATTTAAAAATATATTGCTATTTCAAGATTATTTTTTCTTTGGAAATTTGAAATGTAAAAAAATCTCATCATTTCTAACAAATTTCAGTCAAAACTTGAAATGTTATAATTAGCATAAGCTCTTTTTCCCCTTTTCCTTTTTCTTCTTGCTGCAAAAATGAATTTTTTAAGTACTTTGAGCTCCATTCTTGTAATTTAGAAGTAAATGATAAATAAATCTATAGGCTATAAAAATATTTAATAATGAATTTTGATTTTAGCGACGGATTCTCTTGTTCAAAATTTGAGTTTTTGTTGGCTTAATAATTAAATATTTTCATAAATTAATAATAAAATTTTAAATACTCTATTACTAAATCTATCACTAAATGAAATGATAAATTTATCGCTAATTTCATTACTAATCTTAAAATATATTGAAGTTGCAACAACAAACCCCCTGATTTGAATTTTACTTAGGATAGAGATTGATAGTATTTTTTGCTCATTTACTTAGAAATATTAATTTAATTTTATTTAGTTAATTAGAAAATTTTATTAAGTCAATTGAAAATGTTTATTCAATTTTATTTAGTTGATTATTTCATTAATTAGAAAATTTATTAGTATTCATAGGTAATTAGAAATGTTTACTTAATTTTATTTAATTAATTAATTTTGTTTATTAGTTAATTAGGAAGGTTTATTAATTTTATTAAGTTAATTAGAAATGCATACTTAATTTTACTTTGTTAGATATTAAAAACTTTTAGTTAAATATTGGAAAGAGATTTATTAGTCTTAATTCTCAAGTTAATTAGAAATATTTATTTAATTTCATTTCATTTATTATTTAGTTAATTGATAGAAAGGTTTATTAATTTTATTAAGTTAATAAAAAATATTAATTTAATTTTACAAAATAAAATATTAGAAATTTTAATTAAACATTGGAATGGTTTTTTAGTTTTAATTGTTATGTTAAATAAGAATAATTATTTAATTTAATTTTATTAATTGTTTAGTTTTAGTTAGAAATATTTATTAATTTTATTATTTTAATTAAAAATATTTATTTAATTTAATAGAAATGTCTATTTCATTTCACTCAGTTAATTATTTAATTTATTTAATTAATTATAAATACTTATTAATTTTATTTAGTTAATTATAAATATTTATTTTATTCTATTTATTTAATAATTTAATTTTTTTGCCGCATATTAGAAAGATTTAATAGTTCTAATTATTTAGTTGATTAAAAATATTTATTTAAATTTATTTTCAATGAAAATTTTTAAAAAGATTTAATTTTCTATTGAATTTTCAAAAGGATTGTTTTTAATCTTTGAACAGATTTCTAACGAATTTTTTCATCAAAAATTTATTTTTTAAAAAAATATATGACTAAAAATCCATCATAAAAGGTTTCCGACCGAAAATTCTATCAGAAAATTACTTCTGACGAGTGTTTTACCGACAACTTAAATCCACCGGATATCTGTTAAAAAATTTCTGACTTTTTTTTTAAAAAGAAAATTTGACTAACAAGTATTCAAGTACATGTTAGAGCATCAGACCTCCGGCGCCGTAGTTCGAATAGCAAGCTAGGAAGTGCCTTAAATTGGGATACCGATGGGGGGATGTTGACCCAACCCCTTTCTCCACCCCCCGCCCCCCGTCAACACACATCGGTCGTCCCTCCATCCCTTGACAAAAATAAATAAATAAATTAATTAATTAATTAATAAAACAAAATTGTTTGCCTTTTTAAACCACAACTACATTTTTTTTTTCAAGACGACTTATCACCAAGGTCATCTTCAAAATAATATAAAAGATGTATAATCTTCAAGTAACTACCAAATTGATCATGAACATGTTAACATGGCATCAAATTTAGTCTTGTAGTTTTATTTTTGTCAATTTATTATCAACTTTTAAAATAATATTTAGCTAGAGCTAATTTCATGTGATTTCTTGAATTTGACATTAAATTAATGTAGTATTTTTCCCTTGGATTTGACATTTGACATTAAACTAGTATAGGAGAAATCCACAATCAATTTAACATCAACCTAATATTTTGAAGCTCAATAAAATAAATTTGCAACAGCAGAGTCGCCATAACATGAATAGATATTGTTTTCCGCAATGACACATGCATAGAAAATAAAATCAAAAATTGAATATTAAATATAAATTAAGGATTGTTATTAAAAATAAAATAATATGATAAATTTGTATAGTTTAATTTAATAAATATAAAATATTTGAAATTCAATTTTGAATCTTATTTTCAATATTTATAATATTTTATTTTTATTTCCATTTTCTTAACCCCTAAATGATGTAAATGAATCAAGTTGAGTTAAATATTTATATTCTCAAAATTAAACTCTCCAAAATTAAATGACTTTGAAGAAATTCAAACATTATTAAATTTAAATAATTCAAACTTAATTTTGAACTTGACTCAAACATAAACTTAACCTAATTTATGTGAGCTTGTTTGAGTAATATGTTATTATGGCTCAATTTATAATTAAACTTGAAATATTTAAATTCTAATTCAAGTTTATATAATCTTGTTTGAATAGTTTATTATTTCATCTAAATTTAAGCATATAAAATTTTATTTTCACTAATAAATTAGATACCACATTTTTTGACATCATTTTGTTTATTAACAAAAAATTTTTAACCATCAAATTTATTAAAAATATTAATATACTTATCACATAACATCATTAATTACATTTATTGAGAAATAAATTTTGCATTATATTATTTATATAATATAAAAATAAAAATATATTATTTTATTATTAGACTCTTTTAAATTTACAAACAATTCGAATCAAATAATATAAAATTTAAATTCAACTTATATATTAAACAAACTCAACTTATTTAAATTCAATTCGTTAAAAATTAATTTCAAATTATTTGTGAATAATTTGACTAATTTATATCCTTCCTTGTGTTCGAGTTCAAGTAGAAGTAACACGAGCAAGATACAGTGCCGGCTAATATCATACAGTGACATCAATACTTGTCAAATATGGCTTGCTTTTAATTACTCTTCTGTACTGGCGGTCATTTTCTAGTTCTCTGTTATCCAGTACATTTTTAATCTTAATTTATCCACATATAAATAAATGAGTGATATATTATTTAAATATTTTGTGATAAAAAATAATACATATAGTTCTTGAATATTTTTCATAAAAAAATAATACATAGCGCTGTTGTAGTTAAAATTAAATTAAATTAAATTTTATAATGATATTCCAATTGAATCATGTGAAAAATAATATTAAAACATAAATAAAATAAAATTAATAATTACTTGATGAATCTATTTGTGATGTATATAAATCTCTTAATGTATCACGATTTACTCACAATCAGGGTTGATCATAAATTCAAATAAGAATTACTACTCTTTTTTACTCTAATTATATATTTTATTTTGAGGAGAAATTTTATTACTGATAGAAAATAATTAGAATCCAAGTTAGACTTTAAGAATAACAGTCCCTTATTTATATTATGATAGTTAGTGGGTCAACCCATTGTCGATAACTATTTATTATCATACTAATGGATTAAATTGCCATTGGACTTAAACTATATAGTTACTTTAATTATTGGACAAAACCTTTTACATTTCATTTTATTATTGAATTAATAAGTCTAAAAGAAATATCTAATAATTTTTCATTTGAATCATATAATTCAATAATAATGATCATGTTAATAAAATATTAAAGTAAATTATGATATCTCTACATCCATCAATCTAAATTAAGATCATAAGCATACAATAATATAAAATATAACATCCAATAAGGATATCAATGAAATACGTATTATACACTTACACTTTGCTAATCATGTGCAATATTTGATAAGGATATATATAATAAAATTGTGCTTAATATGATTTACATAACAAATTGTAACAACATATATAAATCTTTACATACTAGTTTAAAGCATTTACCCAAGATGCTAAATGAAAATCATAATTCTCAATACAATATTGAAGCAGGATCTAGACAGTTTCCATAAATATGCCATAAAAAATATGCATAATATATGACAAAATATGAATATTTCATTTATATATATCTCCAGAAAAAAGATATTTTACATTACAGTATTTTCACTAATCTAAAACATCAAAAGATTTAGCTAATTCTATACTGATTACATAATTATGATATATTTATATTGCTAAACCTTTGGTCAGTAGATCCGTGAGTATATGATCTATGAAAATATGTTCAATACACATGATATGCTTATATATCTTTTCTTGCACAAATTAGTACTTTATGTCAAAATGTTTCATATAGGCAAATTTTTTATTGTTATGAAAGAAATTCACAACAGTAATATTATCATAATAGATGATCAAATTTCTAGAGATACTCTTAATAATCTTGGAACTAACTACAAAATGCTTTATCCATACACCAACAGTAAGTGACTTTATAACATGCAATATATTCTACTTCTATTATGGAAGTTACTATTAAAGATTACTTAATACTTTTCCGCAACACAGCTACTCTTGCAATTATAAAAATGTATCCAGATATTGATTTGTGATCATTTGGACAACTAACAAAATTTGAATTTGAATAACTTGTAATTGAGAGATAGCTCGATCTCTTATAGGTCAATATATAATCTTTTGTATACTATAGGTATCTCATAACTTTTTTGCAGCAGTCTAATATCTCTGACTAGAATTATTTAGGTATCTTCCTATTATACAAATACCAAAAGTTATGTCAAAATATGTACATACTTGAATATACATCAGGCTACTAACAACTGATGCATATAGAATATTTTTCATTTATTCTATTTCAAAATTATTTTGAGGACATTAAGACTTAGAAAAAAAATTTCCTTTTAAAATAGGTGCGAAAACTTAAGAGTATGTTAACATATTGAATTTTTTTAGTATTTTTTCAAAGCATGTTTGCTTGGATAAACCAATTAAGCCTTGGGATTTGTCACAATGAATCTCTATCCCTAAAACATAAGAGATATTTCTAAGATCTTTCATATTAAAATATTTGGATATCATTTATTTTATCTTAGTTAGTAAATTCACATTATTACTTCCAAGGATAATATCATCCATGTATAGTATCAAAATTATAAAACTACTCATAATTATCAATATATAAATATACTAATCCACTGCATTCTTTTTTAATCCAAGAGAAGTTACTACCTCATCAAACTTAAGGTACCACTGTTTAGAAACTTATTTTAGCCATATATGAACTTTTTAAGTTGACACATAAGTGTTTTTTTCCTTCTCTTAGAAATCATCTAACTGGTTCATATGAATAGTTTCTAATAGATTACCATTTAGGAAAGTTATTTTTACATTTATTTAATGTAACTCTAAATCAAAGTGAGCCACCAATGCCAAGACAACTTAAAATGAGTTTTTGGTTAAAATTGATGAAAAAGTTTCCTTATAATTTATGTCTTCCTTTTGGGTATAGCCTTTAGCTATTAATCTAGCTTTGTACCTTTCAATATCACCCCAAGCATCTCTCTTGATCTTGAAAATATATTTGCATTTGACTAAATTACAACTTATAAGAAGCTCTACTAAATTCCATACTTTATTCTTATGCATTAAGGATAGCTCATCCTTCATAGCACTTATCCAGTCAAAATAGTTTAAACTAGATATGACTTAAGAAATGGTTATAGGATCAATATTATTATTAATGTCATATTCATACTTTTACAAATATCTAAGATAATTATTAGGAATTACCAATTTACGAACTCTATGAGATTTTCTTAATGGAATTCTTCATTTATGTCATCTAGTCCGATATCTTCTACCATTGGTTGTATTAGATCAATTAGTAGAATAACAGAAGATGAATTTTCAATGTTGGTGCTAGCACAATAATTGTTCTATCTTCAGTGAAATCTATAATGTGTGGTATTTAGCTTTTATCATCCAACTCATTCCTTAAAGAAAATAGCTCAATTAGATTCAATTACTTTAGTCATATGAGTTGAATAGTAAAATTTACTTCCCCTCGAGCCATTACAATGCCCAATAAAGTATCCCTAATAGTGTTTAAATTAATTTTTCTTATGGATGGAATGTAACTTGAAAATGCTTTAAATTGGGTTTCTTATTGTATAACAATTCATAAAAGGTTTTTAGTATGAACTTATTAGGAATCTAATTTAAAATATATGTAATTATTCTTAATGCATCATCCTATAAGAATTTTGGTAATGAAGTATGAGTCAACATACATCTCATCATGTCCATAAGAGTTCAATTTCTTTTTTTTTTTTCTGTAATTCCATTTTGCTTTGACTCTTAAGCATGATGTAGGTTGCTTGAATTCCTCACTCTTATAGGTATCTTGCAAAAGAGTTAGGATTTTTTGTATTTTATCTTACTTACCATAATACTTACTACCTCTATCAAATTAACAAATTTTATCTGTTTCCCCTAATTTCAGCTTTACTATCGGTTTGAATGACTTAAAAGTTTTTAGTGATTCTGACTTCTCACTGAGCAGCTCTATTCAACCAAATTTGAAGGAATCATCGATATGTACAATGAATTATTTATAGCTTTGCATAACATCAAGTGTTATAGGCTTACTAATGTCAGTATAGATCAGTTTTAGAATATTCTTTTTTTATTTCTTTTACACTTTCTAGCATTAGTTGTAAATTTTCCCCTTATGTAATCCATATAGGTTCCAAAATTCGAGAAGTCCAAATTATAAAGTACTTCATCCTTCATAAGTCTTTGAATTCTTTCTTGAGAAATGTGTCCTAATCATCTATGCCACAACATTGAGAGCTTTTCATCAATTCAACATCTTTACGTACTAATAACAAATCTTATTGAGTTCAAAAAACTAGGATCCAAATCAATTCTATATAAACTATAATACATAAAACCAATACTCATAATAGAGGATTTGTAAAACTTTTTTATTTTCAAAATATTATGAATATCTAACAGAATCTAAAGTAACAACTAAAATTAAATTTCTTCTCATGGAAGGTATATAAATTACATTATTCAATAGTAGCTTATATCTAGTCTTCAACTTAACTTCATTAATCCTATGTGTTCCACTACAACTTTATCTCTATTTTTAAGACTCACAATTAGCTTTTATTTACTTAGCTTTTTTAGATTTATTAGTGCTTCAAAATAATTAATGATATGAATTGTCAGGCTAATATCTAACCATTAAAAATTTAATGGCATATCAATAATATTCAATTCAAAATAGACTGGAGTTAGATAAGTGCCTTTCTTTTTCTTCTCAACTCATTTCTTTATCAATATCTGAAAGTAATTAGTTACATAAATGGTTGCACTAGCATCTTACCACCACGAATTTAATAGCACATCAGCAATATTTAATTTAAATCAAACTACAATTAGATGAATACCTTTCTTTTTCTTCTCAAAAAATTTTTTGTATTTAAAATAGTTTACTTTCTTATGACTATACTTTGTACAAAACTTGCAATTACCTATGAATTAGGCCTTATTAGGTTTATAATGCTATTATCCATTAAATTCACCTTTCTCACCTTTCCTCTTTCCATGTTGTAATGACTTTTGTTGTCTTTTTTATTAGACCTTCCATCATGATTTGGAATTGTGTCATGTGAGGTAGAATTAACTATCTCAGCGTTACCTTTTTTCATGTCTTCCTTGGCTTGTGTAACAATTAAAATGAGCTTGTTAATGGTCCATTCTATTTTGTAAGTATTATAAAACATCCTCGGAACATCAAATTAAGAAAAGAGAGGCTTTAGTACATGCCAAGTTAAATTACTTTCCCTCAAATTAACTTGTATGATTTTTAAGTTGTTGTAATAATTAGCCAAACTCAAAATTTGCTTCAATACATGCCAAATCAAATAACTTTCCCCTAAATTGACTTACGTGATTTTTAATTTATTGTAATAATTGGCTAATCTCAAAATATGCTTTCTCATTCCCACTGACACTATCATACACAAATTTCTCAAATAATGAAAGATATCATTCTTCTTAACCTTATCAAACTTCTTATACTTTTTTATTATAGAATTCTAGAACATTTTTGTACTGGTCATTTTAAGAATACTCTTTTTTATCATCTGATTCATCATGTACTTCATCATCATTAAACACGCTCTATTAGAGTTAGTCCAATTTCATAATAATTTTTCTAATCTACTATAGATTTAGCATTAATCTAAGGTTTTGTTTATCTAATTGCTAGATCAAGCTTAGAGATTGCAAGATATAAATTTAATGACTCAACATAATCCTCATGATTTATCCTATTAAGCGTCTCAATTGCATTTAATTGCATATGTAGAGAAGTTGAAGGAAATAAATTTGAAACATCAATACATGTTTAACCCTAATTATGCTAAAAATTTCTCTCACTAAATTATGTAATTAAACTCAGTATTATATTATAAGACCCAATATTGATAGGACATTAAAGGCCCTACAACATAATATAAGGACTAAATATCATATTCCTAAAATCTAACATCAATAGAATAATACAAAATTTTAGAAATATAATATTTATTCTTATACTTATATTATCACTAACAAATCATATTAATAATATTATATCAATAGAGTATTCAAATATTATTAATATGATACTTTCTTTAATTCAATAATTATTTTTTAAAAAAAAATAAAGTTCTATATAATTAGGCCCATGATAAGTAGGCTCATAGTTACTCAAAATTTTATGGTATAACATAAGCTTAAATAATTTTTTAAAATTATTTTTCTATATGCAATTATATATAAAAAAATCAATGAATCAAACAGTATCTAAAAATTTTATAAAAATATATATGAAAACCTAAAATGTGAAAATATTATGGTAAAATTTTCAATCCTGAATAAAATTAACTAGCCATTCAAATTAAATAGGTAAAAAAATAATTAAAATATTTTTAATTCTAAAAATCTAAAAATACTAAAAAAATTTAATTCAAAGAGTAAAGCCTAGAATCATTTTCAGTACTGTTGAACATCATTGGCATGGTGGTGTGTATATGCTAACTTCGAGCATGAGCATTACTAGCACGTAGCATAATGTCATCTTTAACCTGCTTAAGATGTGGGTTGGTATTTTATTATTTTAATACATTGTGATTTTCACACATAATGCCTCTTTAATGTATTTAATACAAATTTTTTTAGAAAAAACTTAAATTTAAACATGATTTATTTAGTGTTAATTTTCCAAAAAATCCCATTAATGACTTTGACAATTTTATACAAAAAACTTGCCAACAAAAATAGTCTTTTTGCTTCTAAATGTATTATACTTTAATGAAAAATTAATTTCTCACTAAAGTTTTGGCATAAAACTGTCCACTTTGAAAATAGCAATTTTTGGTAATATGAATGTGGTGAAATCAATTTCTAAATGCCATTTTTTAAAGCAAAAATTTTTTTAGAAAAACTAAAACATGAATGTACATTGGAGAAAAATGACATGTCGTGGGAAAATTGGATGCATACTAGCAAACAATGATAGTAAAACCATTTACTAAAACTAATGAAACGAATCAATGTTTTCAATTAAGCATTATTGCACAAACAGATCCATCAATAGTCAGTATATATATATATTCATCCAAAATATTCAAGATAAATGAATATATTAGAAATTATACTCATAAAATATATTGATATTCAAGCATAGATTGGAATATATAAATTATTGAAACATATAAAATTCATCCAAAACTACATAAAATATATGGATGAATCACATATACAATGTGTATATTATTCATGATGAACAAAAATAACATATACATAATAGTAAAATAAATAACATGAAGGGTTATGATATATTTCAAGATTCATAACAATTTTCATGTAGGAAAAATTCATCATAAATATAAAATTATTCAAATGATGAAATTATACTCTTAAATCCATATAATAATATATTCAGTCTATATGATTTATTGGCTCTAATGCCAATTGTTAAAATTAAATTAAATTTTATAATGATATTCTAGTTGAATCATGTAAAAAGATAATATTAAAAGATGGATGAAATAAAATTAATGATTACTTAATGAATTTATTTATGATATATGATGCATATGAATCTCTCAATATATCATGATCTGCTCATAATCAAACTTAATTACAGATTTTAATAAAAATCATTCCTAGTTGTGTGTTTTGTTTTTAGGAAAAAATTTGTCACCAATAGAATATGATTAGAACTAAACTTAGGATTTAAGAATAATGATTCTTATTTATATTATAACAATTAGTGGTTAATGTATCGTTGAAAATCACCTATTATCACGCTAATGGGTTGAATTGTCACTATACCCAAATTACATGGTCAATTTAATTATTGGATCAAACCTTTTATATTTTATTTTATTATTCAATTAATAGGTTTAAAAAAATTTGATAATTGCATGATCAAATCCAATTTAATGTTAATCTAATATTATGAGGGGTTTGTTACAGTAATTTTAAGAGTTTTAAAATTTGGAATAATATGACAAGATCTGGAATTATTAAATTAAAATTATTCAATTATAATTATCTATTTTTTTTATCAAATAATTTTAATTTAATAATTTTTAAAATCGTTATATCACCCTAAATTTTATAACTCTTTGACACTATAAAATACACCATATTATTCAATTTAGTTCAGTATAAATTTAGAATCAATCTAACGTCAACCTAATGTTTCAAAATACAAATAAATTTGCAACATATAAATTACCAAAACATAGTGGACAGTATTTCCTATTCTTTTCACTTACATTTTTAGCTATTAAATGGACCCATGCAAACCAAATCGGATTTGATTCATAAAAATTATAGATTTCTTTAAAAGGAGTCCGACTTTTAACTTTGAATGGACTGCAAATTTGTAGATCATAGATTTGCAGACTAGATCCATAGATTTTTTATTTTTTAAAAAAGAATAATTTTAAGATTTTTAAGATAATTTTAAATTCAAAATAATAATTATAAATTTAAAGATAACATATTTAGTGCATTTTTAATTCATACTAATAATTTAAGACTAAATATATTTTAATAAAAATTTATTAATTTTAAAATTATTAATTTAGAAATAAAATCATTAATTTAGATTAGATTGAGTTAAAAGATAACAAAATTAAATCTAGAAGCGAGTATTGGATTGGTTAGATGAAAAATTGTATAATATGTTAGTTTAGTTTGAAAGTAAAATTGTAAAAAAAAATAAAAAAATTGCAAACTAGTCCACGAACTATTTAGTCTGGTCTACAAAACCACAAACTCAATGGACTGAAGGGGTGCTAAACGAGCTCAAGGCCAATAGGCTTTTTGTAGATTGAACCTATCAAAAATAGGTCAATAAAAAAATAATTTTAAATTAGCCAAGTTTATATAGATTGAATCTACACAGACTAAGGTAATTCATAGGCTAATTACCTATTTTACCTCCTTAAGCTTGTAATGCAGATCAAATTGGCTAAAACAAGCTTGTTTAAAAATACCAACCTTAATAGATCGAGCCTTAAGTGAATCAAGCCCATAGAGGTTCTGACTCTATCCAGTCCACCAAGTCTATTAAGCACCCTTAGCAGACTGGACCGCTTTATATTTGCATTTGAAAGGACTTGTTTTTTTAGGTCCTAATTTGAATTTTTTTACAAACTTATAAACTTGTCCACAAACCTGAGTCCATTTTAATAGCTTTACTTATATTCCAATAGAAGCAACATATTTAAAATGCCAAGTAAGCTAATATCACATAATGTAAATAAAGGTATCATTTTTTTATAAGCTCATTTTGACTAGTTCATGATAGGATAAAATTACATCAAGAAAAGGGTAAACTAGTATTTTAATAAATTAAAATTTTAACTTTAAAATAACTTGGTTTTTCAAAATCTCCTAAAAAAGACCAATCAAGGAATAAGTATGAAAGATCAAGTAAATTATAAATAAAGATATATAATAAAGTACAAGAAATAAAAGAGTAAAGGAAAGAAAATATAATACTAATGTATAAAGGTTTGATTGCTAAAAAGAAAAATCATTCTATTAGGTTTACTTAAGTTTCCCAAGATCAGGTAATTATTCATTAGCACTTTTTCTTTTATCAAGCCCAAGTATACTTTCTCACTTAATTTTTCAAAAACTTAAGCAATTTTACCTCAAAATACTTGAAGATTTCCTTCTTGTAGCTTAACTACAAGATGTCTACAAGTTTTTTTCATTGGATCTTTCAAAGACTCAAGCAATCCTACCTTAAAACACTTGAGAATTTCCTTCTTATAACTTACAAGATGTCTACAAGTTTTTCTCTCATACTCCATCCTATCTAGTGAACTTTTAAAGGTGAGATTTATCTTTTGAAGAGACTACATATTTATAGCATAAAAGTGAGAAACTACATTAGAGAAGCATTAGTCTCAATGAGTAACCTTAACCCAAAAGACTTTCTCTTTTTCTCCAAATCTTCCAAATAACTTGCTTTTTCTAGAAAGTTAAAGTCTTATCACTATCAAAGTTAGTTACTTTGAATATGTAGAACTTACTCTTTCCTATTGGCTTGAAATGACATTTTTATTGTGTACACTTAAACATGAAAAGTGGGACAAAATAGGCTACATAAGTTAGGCCCATATGGGCTTGCTTGTATAAGCCCCAATTTAAATGGATAGAAATGGCTAAGCCTGTGGGTAGCTTGCATTAATTTATTTATTTTTATAATAATAAGAGTGGTTAAATTAATAAATACATACACATGACTTAATGATCAAATCCTTGATGCAAGAAAAGGCACAAAACTTTTAAAGGTTATTGGATTAGGTTGGATAAAAAAAATCTATTTTTTTATAAATTGTAATTAGTTAACTATATATATATACATTGTAATGAGTTAGTCAAGTGAAGTTAAAATTAGATTAGTCTAAGACATTAGATTAGATTAAATTAAAAATCTCTAAATGCTTGAAAGATGAGAAAAAAAAAAGTTTGGCCCGCCTGTGCCTTAAGCCTACATGGATTACCCACATAAACCCGCATAAAAAATAGATTCCAAATAAAGAGCCCATTGACTACAAATTTAAGGCCTATTTTACATCTCTATATAATGAAAGTGCAATTAATTTGCTTTTTCCAAAATTTTGAATTTCTTTAAGTGTTGTCATTCTCAAAGTACAATACTTCTCTTTCTCTTGTTAATTTGATCACATGAGAGAGTTCATTTGTTGACTTAGCAAGAATTGTTATCTACAAAGAGCAACTTGTAGAAATAGAAAATTATGCAAAAATAGTGTAGTGTACAAATACAACAAAGAGCAATTAGACCTATTTGATGATTTACAACATTTTAATAGCCCAAACACTTAGCATATCATCAATAAAGTAGTTGCAAGTCTAATTCAAATTTATTCCATTTTAAGAAATAAAACATGTTGAATCAATGGAAAACAAAATTTAGCATGCATAAGACAATAATGAGCAATTGTGCAGAAAAGAGTTATTGCATAATAGAAGTATTTTCCCAATTTTAATAGCATTGTGCAATACATATAAAACTTTATCTTTGCATGTTATAAGTTATCCAATTAATTCCAAATCATCATCAAATCTAAATAATAATTTCTAAATAACATTAGGGATTCACATTTCATAATTTGAAATTTGAATTCATATTTAAACTTGACTATTTTAAGTTCAATTAAAATTTTGAACTTAATAATGTATGGTTTATTTAAGTTTGAATAAGTTTATACTCAATTTAAGTTTGAATTTTTCATGCTCGATGACTTCATACTCAAGTTTGAACTCAATTATTGTTACCAAACTTGAGCTTGAAAATGTGGATATTTAGCTTAACTTAATCCATTTGTATCCCTAATAATTATGAGAAAATTAATTTTTTCTTTAAAATAAAAAATTTTATTTTCCATTATAATACTCTTAATATTTAATATTAAATAAATAAAATATTTTTTATTATCTTGATATTTTAAAATTATTTTTTAATAATAAAAGATATTTTTCTATCAAAATAAATATACTCATAATATAATTAACATGATTCTGCACACCGCCAACGTAATTGATTATTGCTTATTTAAAATCTTAAAATCTTTCAAAAAGGCAACAGATGAAATACTACCAAAGTTTGCAGCAAAAAGTGATCTATTAAAGCACTTTGGGAATTACCTGTGGCTCTTGAAAGCTATGACATATACAGGCTAACTCATTTGAAAATAAACAAACATCAAAACAGGAAGAACAAAATCTCCCATTCTCTTCACTCACCAATCACTGCCAAATTATAGCATTAGAACAGCATGTTTGAAGAGCAAGTGATCTGATTCTACAGACCCCTTGAGCCAGGGATGTCAATCCAATGCAACTGGAGTTCCACTTCCCCACACTCAACATTTCTTAGCCTCAGAATCATTTTCTGCACAACTTTTCCACCTTTCCAGATTATTTGGCTCTCTCCCGCCAAGCAGTTTTCTCTGCTGGCTTGTACTCTCGTAATTATCGTACCGTCTGGAAGACCTTCCAATCGCATCCTTACTGCTTCAAGAAATGGATTGATATCAAACTCAGCATCCCCCATTTTGTCATCAAAACTAAACATGTCTTTGTCATACACAAACTGAAATCACAACATAATGAAATATGTCAATACAAGGAGAGTTCACGGGAAATTAGCAATTAAATGGTTGTACTTTTGACTTCCTTGACATAAACAAGTGATTCAGAAAATCCCATTATGTTAATGTACATGATGCTCTAAAATTAGAGTTACTAATGCATGATAATCCATGTCAATAATGACCTAACATACATTAACTCTGAAATTAATATGAATGTATCAAAATAAGAATAGATATAAATGGATAAATAGAGATAAGCCACACTTTGTAATTCTTTCACTGTGTTCTAAAATTAGTATTTGAATGCTCAAAATTTAAGGACTAACTTGAATTTACATGCTAACAGTGAATATACATTAGTAAGTGATACAGTTTCTCAATGGTATTAGTACACTTAATAGCACCGGAAAAAAGTGACTTACAATTTGGACTGGAAGATTAACATCAGAAATGGATAGAGTCAAATCTTCATTCCATTCCGGATTGACGTTTTTCTTCACTACTCGAGTTTTCAGCTTCTGCACCATTCATTGAGTGGAGACATAAGTGGAAAATACATTTAGGAAGTTGAACGAGTTGCTATTCTGTACAATTTGATCTCAGATAAATAATTCAGTCAAGTTTATCAGATTATATACATAAATTTACTCTACCTTTGTACCCATTTAAATTTTTAATATGTTTAAACCACAAGTAAACAAGAAAAATTCAAGAATCAAACTTATCAGAGTACAGCATCTAACCAAATAGGCGTGTTTATAAGAAATATATGAATATTAAAAATAAAAATATTATTTGTCCGAATTGTCGGCTAATGAAAGCATGGGTAAATTAACTAAAATAAAAATATTATTTGTCTAAATTGTCTGCTGATGAAAATATGGGTATATTAACTCACTCTAAGGTTGGTTTAATCTAATTATACATACGTACCTTTTATTTTTAAAAATATAAACTTATCCCTCTTAGTATTCAATAATAAATAAGGGAGGTGAGAGTGATCGAAATAGGAAAGAAAAAATATGAAGGCATAAGAAATTAGAAGTTAGTATATATTTTTCAAAATAGAAGAGGTATGAGTGTGATTATACTAAATCCGTGGGTAGTAAATTTAATTTGCCCAATAATTAAAGAAAGGATGGTTGGGAAGCACGTCAGATTGATACGCTCTGCTTTGTTTTCTTCAATAGCAGACACTGATATGTGATAGAACAATTTCGACTTCAAAAAGAGGTACGAAAACAATTACGGACAATCAAAATCAGGAGAAAGGGAAACAATATTACGTTGTTGGTGGAGTCAGAGTCATAAACCTAGGTAAACATCAAAACCTGGATGATCAGGTAAGGCTAATGAGCAATCAGACAAAGCAGAGCAAAGTGACCCAATAAAGTTAAGAACTTCAAGACTAGAGACCGCAAAATTAGCATAAAAATTTGACCTAGAAACAGAGTCAACAAGCTCTTGAGACCACGATACAAAAACAGAGAAACCAAATACCAAACAAGCCAAAACAACAAAAGGGGTGATCAAAAGCCCCAAAATTTAACGATTAAAATGAAAAAGAAATCGAAACAAATCATAAAAACCAGAACTTCACCTGCTTCCCCATTCTAACGACAACATAAGGGTCACTCGCGGTTATATCCCTGACAGCAAGATTAACCCCTCTTTGGACATGAATTCTGAGCAGACCCATAAAGTTCTCCATCGCAGAGTTTGGGTGAAGGATAAATTGAAGGTGGAAGCTGCAGAGATATATTTGTATGAAGAACAAAATAGCTGATCTGTGTTGGTGAGTAGAACTTGTAGCCTTTCTGATGCGCAGGCCTGGTCTTAACTACTTGGTGGAGTTTACATCTACAAATCAAATACCGACTGCCAAGTTTATTTAAAAGAAATCCAATTAGGTGGAAGCTGCAGAGATATATTTGTATGAAGAACAAAATAGCTGATCTGTGTTGGTGAGTAGAACTTGTAGCCTTTCTGATGCGCAGGCCTGGTCTTAACTACTTGGTGGAGTTTACATCTACAAATCAAATACCGACTGCCAAGTTTATTTAAAAGAAATCCAATTCATGAACTCTAATTTTGGCTTCAGTGACGGGCCCAGTGGACTATGTCATTGTCCTTACTCGCTTTGCAAATGGGCGACTCCTTCACTAAACTATCTGGTATTTTGACCAAATATGAGAATTCCAGGGTCTTCTCCATAGATGGCAAGTATTTCAATTTCCACCTCATATCCCATGAAGTAAACTTCGGTTTTGAAATGTATTGGATTGGCTAAGTCTTATATATATATATATATATATATATATATATATATATATATATATAATGGTATACTTAAAATTTTAAGTTCGAACTCATATTGCATTATGAATAAAAATTTATGGGACAATATTAAGCGTCGCAATCCAAATGCATGCTTTGCTTAAAACTGAGTTTTGTGGATATTAATTGGTCTTGCATTTTTTCCTAATAATACTATATACATTAAAAATAAAATTTAACATTAATTTTTAAATATAAATCAAGAGTTAATATTTAATACAAAATAATAAAATAAATTTATAAATTTAATTTAATAAATATAAAAAATTTAAAATTTAATTTCAGATCTTATTTTCAATTCATATAATATTTTTTTTCCTATATATAATGTAGGATATATTATGAATGAAAAAAAAAATACAAGGTATTCATTGGAACATATTGTGACCTTTAGGCGTTTTTAGGAAGTCAACAGTGAAATACTTAAAATAATTCAGTCATTTAGATGGGGATTTAAGCTAACACCTGACGCCGTTGCGACTTTTTTGTAAATTTCTGACTAACCTTATTCAACTTTTCACACTAATTAAAGAATCCACTGAGGAAGAAGCAGCGGCAGCCGATGCAGCTGAAATCTGGCTAGGTATTTTACTAGATTAACTGATTCTGGAAATTGTGTGCTTTGATTTATTGTTGCTTGGATAATTTAATTTTTTGGAGTTTTTTGCTTCAATTTCCTTTTATTCCCTTTAGTCCTTTTTTTTTTTTTTGGTTATATTAAATTTTAATATGTTGTTGAAACCTTTCTTCACTGGATCAATAACTTATAGCTAAAGGTATCTGTATATTAAGGAAGTTATGAAAGAGTCGGGAGTAGTTGTATTTTATAATGTTATTTTTGGTCAAAAGTCAATCTTTTGTCACTGGATCAGTAACTTATAGATTAAGATATATGTGCATTAAGGAACTTATTAAATAGCAGAGAGCAGTTGTATTTTATTATGTTATTCTTTTTAAAGTTATGTATTACGTGAAATGATTAAAAATTTAGAAAATATTATAAAAATAAAATTAGAAAAAATAATTAATGTATTATTAATTTTCTAAAGCATAAAAAATCATGAAACGTTATATTAAAAAAACGATGAAGTAGTTATTTAGGTGATTTACTATCTATTTTTTTTCTTATAATAGGAGAGACAAGCCATTTAAATCATACATAAACACAAAGAATTAGATTCGAATTCAAAACATGATTTAAAAAAAAAAAAAAGCCCCCCATTACTATAGAAATACAGATATATAATGGCTATTTAACTAAAACTACATTAATTTTCAATTGACTTTTCAGCAAGCAATATTATATATAAAATTTTGATAGCAATTATATAAGTGATGTAGAAAAATGCAATAACACCATTTTTTATATTTAAAAAAATTGATGTCATTTCTTCAAGGATAATATATTCTAGTATAAAAAAACTAACTTGAAAAAAGGTTATCACATTGGCTTTTTGTAAAAAAAAAAAAAAAAAAAACTGATGTCTTTTCTTTTAAATTTTTTTTGCTTGTTTGTATTTCATGTCCATTTTTAGTAAAAAAATTGAAATAAAATATTTATATAATATTTTTTTAATGTCCTTTTTTTTTTTGCTTCCACACTAAAATATTCCTAGGAAAAATGTGCATTTTGAGTTAAAAAATTTAAAAGATCATAACGTCATGTTTGATTGTTTATTTAGAGCAAAATTTTTTAAATTTTATCGAATTTTACAAGATTTATTCATTTGCAAATTGTTAAAGGTGATTTTACCCATTTGAAATTGCAAAAAACTACCATTTGTTGATGAAAAATTTCTCACTTTTTTCTCCATTTTTCATCATAGTATGATTGACTTTAGACTCTATTGTAATATTTTATCAAATACATAATAGATATCTAAAAGTCAAATACAACTTCAAAAGTTATAAAAATAAAACATAAGTAAAGATTTCTTTTTTTAAAAAAATGCCAAAAATTTAAGAAATTGAAAAAGGTGGAGATTGAAGAAATGAAAATAAGAAAGATAGCTCTTATATTTGAGGCTAGTGACCTGGAATATGGAAATTGCTTCATCCTTGATACTAGTTGAAGGAATATTGGTAGTTTATTTGTGTGTGGTGGAGGATAGAGTGAAATCTAATTCTACAATAGAAGGTGGATAAAGATGAAGATTAAATTTAAAAATATATAAAAGTGAGAATCAGAAAAAAGAAGTAAGATTTTATTTGTTTATAATGCAAGACTTTAGATGTCGACTTACCTGTAGGAATTGGCATAAAAAATAAAACACATTGATTTTTTAAAAAAATTAATATTTAATTTTTTTTATATTTTTAAAAATATCATTGATTTTATGACTTTAGATATTAGTCATTTTAAAAACTAAAGTCTAAAATCTCAATAAGAAAAAAATACTTTTTTTAAGAACTGACATCTAAAGTTTTTTCATTTTCCTAGTAACCTAGTGGATGTCATACCTTTGGACGTTAGTTTTATTAAAAAATTAACTTGTTAACTTTTATATTTCCTAACCAAAGGTTTACAATACTTTTAGATTCAATGATTTCTAAAATCAATATTTTAAGTTTGCTTGTTTTCTCATTAGTTTCGTAGTTGCCATAACTTTAGATATTGGTATATTACAAAATTAATGTATTAACTTTTTATCTTTCTCAAATTAGAATTATATTTAGATGATAATTACTTTCACAATTAATGTCTTAAGTTTTAGATGTCATTTCTTTAGACGTCAATAATTTTGAAAATTAGCATCTAAAATTTTTACAGCATTTAAAACATCAATTATTTATAAAAATCATACGTTTTAGTCTTACTTTTAGTTGACGTCTACAGGGCAACGTTTGTTTGTATTTATGTAATAGTGTCCAAAGTAGTATCAATGGCATTACGCCGCCGAAGTAATTGGCATTTACTGTGTATGTTTACCAAAAGGCAGAAGTCATCCTTAAATCTTTGCCTTCTAAGAGGCGACAATCACAATTGTTTAAGAGAAGTTTTAAACTCCTAGAGCAAATTTGTTTATAAAAGGAAAAAGATACGCATAAATTTAAAAGTAGAAAATATATAAGTTTAATAAATGTGGAGCCCAATTACACTTATTAGGATTTGAAAATGAACAATTTTACTATACCCAGACTAAACGTTTGGGTATGGATACTTTGATTTAATAGTACTATAATAACCATCAGATTTAAAAAATAAAAAAATGGATGGTTGATATGAGTTTATAAGTTACTTACTAAAAAAATAAATATTACTTATGTGATATTAATTTTCTCACTCTCATATTTTATACTTTTTACAAAAATGATCATATATACACCAATATAATGGATAGGCCTAGTTTTATATTTTTTATAATTTTTAAAATTTTTTTGTTGAACATGCAAATAAAAAGGCATTAATTAAATTTTTAATAAAGAGCAAATACTTAATTTCTCATTTAACATAATAAAAAACATGCAAATAGTTTACATTTTGAAAAGGAATATTGAAATAATATTTTTTTACATTATCATACTTTTAAATATAATAGTGTGCTTATCAATTAATTTTTATTATAGCAATACTACCATTTTTAAATTTAATACTCAATTTATTTAGATATTTTTCGCATTAAATATGAATTTGTTATTTTATTACAATTTGTGAAATAATTTTTTGAGTTTTTAAAATTTTTTTTAGTGTTAAAATTTATATATCTAGTAATGATTTAAAATAAACTTTTATAATAGATTATTAATATTAGGCCAATATTATAGGATTGATAGTGATTTGTATAATAATTTATTGGGTTATAAAATATATTCAATAACTAATACATGTAATTTGCATATAAACTATTTATATTGAGACAAAATTATAAATGATAGATCATGTATATAATATATTAAAAAAATATAATAAATTTTTTTACTTATGAATGTATTTTTAATTTTAAATGTTAAATATTTTTTATAAATTTTCTATTCTCAATTAAAATGAAAATGGAAAATAATTAAAGCAAATACATGAATTTTTTATTTTGATAAAAAAATATGCACTTCTAAATTTTATATACATAAGTGTATAATATTAAAAAAATAGTATTACTGATCTCGATATATTTAATTTTTCAAGTTTTCAATATCTAGATAATGATGAAGAATTTTAAAATTAATGATTTAAATACAATGCTGTTAGTAACATTATTATTTCTTAAGGAAGCATGTAAAATATTAAAATTGAAATTCAAAATTACATTTTAAATTTTTATATGATGAATTTATGATATTTTTAAAATTTTAAAACTTTGGATAATTTAATAGTTTCAAAAATTATTAAATTAAAATAATTTAATCACATTTATTAATATATAAATAGTTATAATTAAATAATTTTAATTTAATAATTTAAAATTTTATTATATCATTTTGAGTATTTCTGTATAAACTATTTATCAATGAAGTATAAAACTAATACATTTTTACCCATAAATGTTTATAACTAAGTATTTGTATATAAATTATTTATCTGTGAATGTATATAATCAATACATTTTTATTTACATATTTTTATTCATATATGTAAATAAAAATATTTTTTAAACAATAAAATACCAAAAATTATTTATCCATTTTTTAAAATTTATTCTTGAAAAAAATTAAAATCATAATCTTGCATACTATTTTTAAAATCTAACATATAAAATTAGATTATATATATATAAGCACTAATTATGAAAATATTGTTTAAAAAATTAAATATAATACATATATTATGCAAATCCTAACTTTCAATGTATAATTCTTAAATTTAAATTGAAATACTTTAAATATTTTTAAATTTTAGATTTATATACAAAAAAGTTTGAAAGTTGATTAAGTCAATATTTTATTAAGAGAAATAAATAATAAATTTAAAAGAAAACTTAAGTTATGCATTTTCTTTTACTTTTTTTAGGCCATAAAACATATTCAATAATCAATACATGTGATTTACATATAAATTATTTATATTGAGTCAAAATTATAAATGATAGGTCATGTATATAATATAGTAAAAAAATTTATAATAAAATTTTTTATCTATGAATATATTTTTAATTTTAAATGTTAAAATTTTTTTTTGTAAATTTTCTATTCTTAATGAAAATGAAAATAGAAAATAATTAAAGTAAATGTATGAATTTTTTTATTTTGATGAAAAATATGCACTTCCTAATTTTATATACGGAGGTATATAGTATTAAAAAATAGCATTATTGATCTTAATGTATTTAATTTTTCAAGTTTATTTGTCGTTGAAGGAATTTAAAATTACAATAAAACCTTTTAGTTTTCATTTTTCTTTTTAAATTTATTTCGAAAATTTAATTTTTGTTTTAAAAATTTACATATATATATATATATATATATATATATATGTAAAATAAAGTCTAAATCTTTAAATCTATATAAGAAAAGATATTTGGACCTAACTTATTTTTATAAACCCATAAGTTCATAAAAAAAATTTGGAGCAGAAATAAAATTGGAATAAATTTAAGCCTTAAATTGTAAGGTTTATAAATAGGTGAATTACCTAGAAACCTCTTTCATACATAAATAGGTGTCATTTATTCATTGATTTATCGATAAGGGTATCAATACCCAGACTACTTTTAGTCTGGGTATGGAAGAACTATCTTTTAAAAATATTTTATGTGAAAGTGATTGATTAATTATAATAAATTCCTAAATAGAAAATTTTTATGTGAAATAATTTAAAACTTAATAAGTGGGACTGATTTAAAGCTAAAAGAGATTTTGGGTGAGTATGTTAATATAAATGAGATTTAGAATTTTTTTTTTCATTTTGCCTTCAGGGCTTTGTCCCCTTATATCCACCAAACACAACCATACTCTTCCATTTCTCTCCAAAAACACCTACACTACTTCTACTCTCCTTTTTCTTTGCAAATAGAAGATCAATCTATTTCATTATCCTCTTATCAATTTAAAGTAAAAATTTCTACACCTTAATCCCTATAAAAGCTTCTTTTCTATTTTCTTTCTATTGAAGGTGATTAGGAGGCCTTTAGTTTCAAAGGAATTTTAGTGCCTTATCCTTAGATTTATGGTTATAGATGATTAGAAGTAACTTAATCTTCAATCTTGCTACCTAATGTCTCCTCCATTAATGGTGAGTAAGCATTTTAACTATTATTGTGTAATTTGAATAATTTGGTTAGTATAGAGTTAGGTTTTCTTTAAAATTACTTGAATTAATGCTATTTGTAGTGAAATAATGTTTGGTATGAATTTTTTTAGAGAATTAGATACCTGTGATGTTGTCTTTATGATTGATGGTGGTTAGATTGAGTGATATAATATTGCATGAAAAATGACATTTGGATGATTTTTCGCATGCATGAATAGTTAAAATTTCTATGTTAGTGTGGAAATTCATATGTGAATTGATTAAATCAATTCATTAGGCCCAATATGCAAAACTCCTCCTACCCTAAATTGATTCACCTTTTACAAAACCAAACTTGAATAAGCAGAATCAATTTAATAGGGTCAAAGGTTAACTCCCTTGTACTAAATCAATTCAAACCTTCTAGAATTACACAAATGAATCTATATCAATTTGCAAGGCTTAATCCATAATTTTGCATTAAATCATTCAAAAAGAGAACATTTATGATTTAGTTATATAATATATGAGGTGAAATGACTATATTGAATACATAACTTTGTTCTAAATACAAAAATTTATATTATGATTTAATTAAATTATAGTATCACTATTTTTATTATGCATTCATTATTTGATCTTGAAATTTATATGTATATTGCATGGAAATTTAGTCATATTTGGTTTGATATAATGTTTATGGCCTTTGCTTATATATGAATGCATATATTATAGCTATGAAATGGAAGTGCTAGTTAAGGAGGGATAATAATAACTTGGAGGGATAATGATAGGCTTGTGAGATATAAAGCTAGAAAAGAGTCACAAGCAAATTTATATATTTTCTTTTTATATTTTTTATTGAATGATATTGAAATGTTATGATTGGATTATAAAATTATGGAAATGAAAGTATTGATCCTACGGTTGAACGCCTATGTGAAGGGGATGATGTGGAAATAAATAGTGTATGTTTACATCTATTTTTTCGATAGACAGGTTATTCTCTTGGAACATCCCCTTTTTTTCTTTGAAAATGTATAAGAGAGTGTTTACCCTTCTAAGTGAAACCTAGAAATTTCTCATAAAAATTTAACTATAAGCCATATGTTATGATAACCTTAATTATTTTCTCATTACTTGTTATTTACTCACCAAATTTTTAAAGAAATTCACACTTTTTTTTACTTTTCTTTTCTATGGAAAATTTTCCTCTTAGGTGCTTGGTTGCTATCTAATGGGTTGGATATAGGTCCTCTTAAGTACATTATCATTGATATAAGTCTATGGATGGTTGGAGTGGATACTTGTACAAATATACTTAATGCATGATAGATTGACATTCATCTACCCTTAATTTTGACATTTATACTTTCTTGAAGGTAGGACATTATTACAAATAGCATATTGCATCATTCATATATAAATAAGGCTAGTAAGTAATTGCTCATAACAATTTCCTATATTAGTCATATGTATTGAGATGGATCATGATAAGAACCCCGTATTTCATGAGTCTATCTTTTTCCTAAGGTGGTAGTAAATAAGGCAAGTTAGACTTTGCTTAAAATTAACCAAGCTTATCTAAAAAAAGTTTGTCTATCTTGAGCTATAAGCCTATAATAGGCCTAAAATTTGGCTTAGTTTGATTCATTCATAAATTTTTCAAGCTTTAACTAGTTTATTAGCCTATATAAGCTTATTAATTATTAGTAAATGTTACCCAAAAATACTATTAGAAGTAGAATCAAGTTGAATCAAATCAAATGTTGATATTATCAAGTATAATTCAACTAACATAGAATGTTACTCGAGCTTAAAATAATAATAATATTTTAATTTGAACTTGTCTCAATCAAAAATATAAAGTTTGAAGTTCAACTTAAATTAGGTTTTGATTTGATCTCAAAATAAATTAAGCATTACAATAATAATTACAAGTCATTCATTTAAATAATTATAATATAATATTATAATATAAGCTTAAATTAAGAGAAATATGATGTGATAGAATTTTTCATACACTCATTAAAATGGATATAAGTTTTTCTTCTAAATATTATACGTGTTTGTTTAATTTAAAATATAAAAATTGCAAGTTGGCTTGATAGGTTGTAGGTTAAGCTTTAAATAGTATAGTCTAACCTATGAAATAGGATAAAAGTTTAGCTCTGCTATCCTCTGCTTTTGCGGTCACTATTATTGTGGCTTCAGGATATTTGATTTTTTGGAAATGTAAATTGAGTGGGAGAGAGAGTTCATTTCTAAGAAGGCTAGTATTAAACTTTCATAATTTATTTTTATTAACAAATTAAAAAGTGAAGAATCTTGGAATCTTTTTAGAATATTCTTAACGGGTTGCCATTTTCTAGATTGACGTGTATATTTTGAATTAATAGGGGAGGTATGTGTAATTTCCGTTAACCTAAGGAGAGGGCAAAATAATTTACTCTAAACAATATGACAAGCTTTACTTACACATACAAATATGAATATAATTTTTCTACAAAAATATCTTTCTATAAAATAAAATAAACAGAGCTCTAAAAATTATAAGAATTCCATCTACATCTGCAAGCCTGTAATTACCTATGTAACATCATTGTGGCTTTTTCTTCAATACGAGGGACAGAAGTTTGGTTGGGTTTTAAATATACAACTCGCAAAAGAAAAGGACGAGACAATGGCCCCGTTCGTTGGGCAGCTTTAGACAATGACGTGTGAAATTAAAATGAAAAATAAAAAATAGAAGATTCTAAATAGAAGCTGTCATATGGATCTGCATATGTTTTATTAGAACCTAATGCTTTGTCCTTTTTGTAGATCGAGGGTGTGTGTGTACACACACTTGATATCAGCATTGGAATTTAAGAAATAAAAACGACGGAATCAACAAAGTTAAAAGGAAAAATTAAGGTAAAATGACTTCATAACTTATGCTTTTTTTTTTAATAAATGAAAGAGTGATTAAATTATTAGAAATATATATATACAAAAATTAAATGTTAATTTTTAATCAATAAAATGAAAAATATAAAACTTTAAGAAATATTGAATACTATTTAAATTAAAAATTCTCAACGAGGCTAATATACGCTTTCCCAGTGTTTGTTTTTGTATTATTTGTACAGCTGGGACTTCTTGTGGAACAGCAAATAGCAATCTCCGATTGATGAGTTGATGCGACATATTCATCTTTCTGTGCCTCCATCTCGAACTATTCTCAATCAGTTTGCTCGTTGACAATGTGTCCTGATTCAAATTAACTTACAATAAAATACAAATTAATCCGAGTATTCTTTAGTTCTCATTCAACAAAATATATTTTAATGAAAATTATAGGAATTTGATGATAAAACCGTTAACCCCAAGGTTCAACATAAAAAATTTTGATGAGTGTTAAAATAACATTGTATATTTCAGTGCTAATGTTATTGTTACCCAAGTTCAATAGATATATGCTATTTTATCGGTATCCATAATATAATTGTCATGTATAATTTTATGCTAATTTGTTATATTTTTTAGGAAAAAATATAAAATATCCTTTTAACTTTAAGGTAGTTAAATTTTATCTTCTTTGACTTTAAAACTTACAAGACATCCAAAAATTTTACAAAATTTAGAATTGATACTTATCATTCACTTAATTGACAATCTTTATCAAATTATGTGATTTTTTCATGAAATTTTAAACAAGAATCATAATATTATATGATATTAATTTATTTTATTTTTTGCATTTAATTTCATAGTTTATTTATAAGTATTTAATTAAATTTTTTATATATAATTTAATTTCTATTAATTATATAACATAAAAATTATATATGAACAAATAGCCAAAAAATCCATTATACTATAATATATATTATGATTCTTATTTAAGAATTTCACAAAAAAAATTATACAATTTGATAAAAGGATTAATTAAATAGATGATAGGTATTAATTCTAAATTTTATAAAGTTTAAAAGAGTGGTTTTCAAAATTAAAAAGGCAAAATCCAATTACCCCAAAGTTAAAGAAAGTAATTTGCATTTTTTTCCCTATTTTACATGTATAAATCATGCACATTGATATTGTTAAATAATATATTAGGCTAATTATATGACTTGTAAAATTTGTGTGTATTTTATAAGTTTGTTCAGAGGAAGAACAATAAGTATTGGAGTAAAACAAAATAATGAAGAATCTTTTCCTACTCTACTTGAGAAGAAAAAAGGAAGAATATCATGAAAGAAGAGATGACCTAAATATTGAAGTTTTGGAAGTATCAAGAAAATTTTGAAGGTTTTATCAGTATAACTTTTCCTTTTGGGCTTAAACTTTTCTTGCAAAATGGTAGTTTTCAAGATATTGAGCTCAAACAAATGTTTTTAAATTCTTAATTTGATCAAATGTTTCAAAAAAATTGCCTACAATTATGTTTTTATAAAACAGCCAATGTGACCCTTTAAAAATAATGAGATATAAGTTTTATTCTTTTTAGTTTTGACATTTGATCACTCATTTAATTTTATCTCACAACATACTTACGCTTTGATGGTAAAATTTGTTTCATGTGAAAATAAATTCAAATAATTTTATATAGATAAGTCATTTGTTTAAAATTATAAAGTTTTGCAAGTTAAGTCTTAAAATCAATTTTTTCCTACAATTTATTTATTTTTAATATTTGCTCATAGCTTTAATCATATCTAAACAAATGCATAATGTATAAGCATAAAATTAGTATCATTTGGAAATTGACTCTAAAATCTTTTCAATAATATGTTGTTTGCTTGAAGTAGACTTAAAATGAAGAACTTATAACCTTTAATAGTATTCAAAGTCAAGTTATACTTCTGCATTAGTCAATTATTAGGGGTGTAACAGTCAATTATTAGTTTCTAGATGGACTCCAGTACAAAAACTATGTAAAGTAACGATTACTTTCATTTCAAAGTATTCCAAATGATTATAAATCACTTTAAACTTTTTATATGAATTAAGAATCATCAAATATAACACATAGTAAGTATGAAATTTATTGTAAAAAATCAGTTACTCTTCTAGTACAAAAATTATGTAAAGAAACAATTATTTTTCATTTCAAAGTATTCCAAATAGCTATAAATTACTTTGAACTTTTTATATGAGTTAAGAATCATCAAATATAACATATAGTGAGTATGAAATTCACTGTACAAAATTAATTACTCTTTCTTTTATTAAAAACACGATTTGAACTCTTTATTATAAAATTTTTCTATTCTAAATGCTTTGTTTGTTTTATTTACTCTTTGAAAGAGTTTGTTTCAACTATTCATCATCTAATCTTTCTTGTGAGTAATTAAAAGTAAGATATTCCTTGTAAAAAAATTATTTAAGGAAAAGTAAGAATTTGTAAGATTTTTTTAAGTGCCAATTGAAATGTAAAGGATAATGAATAAATAAATTCGAGCTTGTGAAACTTCTAAAGTAAGCCATCTCCGAAGGTATTATAAATTTTTGTATTTAATCTTTATGATTTGACTCTTTTTACATTTGATGATATATATGCTCAGTTTTGATGATGAAGTTTATTGGATAAATAATGCTTAATGCTTATATATTTGCTTGAGTATTTATAAGATTGAAAAAAATATTCATCTATACATATACTTGTTGATATCTTGATTATGTGTCATTAAATGAGTTATTATACACAAATATTCTGAGGGAAATTTTACGGCACCCCGGGGGTTTCAAACCCGAGATGACGTGGCACGTTCTGAGTCGTCGGATGAGATTACAAAATCTCATCCAACGGCTTTTGGGGGTGCTATGTCACCTCGGGTTTGAAACCCCCCGAGGTGCCGTAGTGTTTCCCATATTCTGATTTGCTATTTTTTGTGTAAATATATTCATAAAATTATTTTGAATTTGTTTGAATTGAAATTATTCTTATAACTTTCTCAAATTAAAAAATTTTTAAGAAAATTTAAAAATTGTAAGAATTTAAAAATAACCGATTCACCGCTTCTAAATATAGGTTCACTTGGCCTACAAAAACGAGAGAAATACTCATCTTTAACTGTCGATATTACTAAAAATATTATATATGAATTTAAGCTATCCAAGATGCACTGATTTTTTTTTTTTTTGACAAACATGTCATTTTGTTTGACACATTTTTGACGCAACGAGCATATGACACAGACACATATTAACGTGTAGGCTCCGTGCATCTTGGACACGGCACCGATGCATTTAAAGCTTTCATGATTTTTTAAAATTACGTTTTGAAACTTCAAAGTGAAAATAATTGAAATCCAATAAAATAGGTAATAATTATGATAGTAATGAAAACGGAAATGGTGGTGGTTGAATAAACATTCTTAGTCCTATAAATAATCACATACTCCTCTTTTTTGGTATGTTTTATTTATTTATTTATTTATAGGTAAATTACATTATGATGCTCCTAAAGTTCATTTCAAATAGGTGCTACTGCTAATTTTTATTTTAAAAAAATATTAATTTTATAAATTATTACTATTATATTTTAAAAATATTTTTTTAATTACAATTATGAAACAAGAATTTTGAAAGAACATAACTCTATGATTAGTTGATCAATTTTTGCACATGACTACTCATTCTCATTTGTCTTTCTATGATCTTTCAACAAAAAATAAAAAAAAATTAATTCAATGAGGTCCACCTGATCGAAAATGTATAGATTGAGTTCAAAACTTTGAACGATTATAACTTTGCGCTCAATTGTCCAATTAAGGCCAATTATATGTTGATTTCATATAACTTTTCAAAACTTATGTACTTACAAAAACTGAAGGCATTTTGCTTACTTTGACTAATGAAAAAAAGGCCTTTTTTAATATTTTATTTTATTTTTTTCATTTTCTTGTTATTTTATAAACTTTGATATCATTTTTCTCAATTTAAATTCATTCGAATCTCACATTGAACTTTTGCTCCCCAATTCTTTTAGTATTCAGTAGTGCTATAATAACTTTCTTAATAATAAAACTATTAAAAGATAACACAATACTATTTACAGACTAAATAGTAATAGGTTAGTGTTTGGTATGCAGACAGTAACATCGATAAAAAATTTAAAATAAATAAATAAATCATGTTTCATTAACAACCAAATTACTAAATAACAAGTGTTACTATTTCATATCCAAATAATATTATATTATTGTTCGATCTCAAAACAGTAACATCGATAAAAAAATTTAAAATAAATGAATAAATTAAGTATTATTAATAACTAAATTGTTAAAAAAAAAGATGTTATTATTTAGTCTTTAGATAGTAAAATAGTAACATTAATTAAAATTCTAAATAAATAGATAAATCAAGTCTCTTTTATGATCAAACTACTAAAAAATAACATGTTATTATTTGGCCTCTAAATAGTAACATGTTACTATTTGATCTTCAAACAGTAACATCAATTAAAAATTTAAAATAAATGGATAAATTAAGTCTCATTAACAATCGAATTGTCAAATAAGAGCATATTCTTATTTGATTTTCAGAGAGTAATATCAACAAAAAAATTTAAAATAAATAGATAAATTCATTAACAATCAAATTGTTAAATAATAGTATATTATTATTTGATCT
The DNA here is from genome assembly GCA_020226215.1 of Sindora glabra. Classification (NCBI taxonomy): domain Eukaryota; kingdom Viridiplantae; phylum Streptophyta; class Magnoliopsida; order Fabales; family Fabaceae; genus Sindora; species Sindora glabra. Next base: position 56,098,643 of record CM035230.1, on the reverse strand, counting down.
TTAGACAATAATATTAATAAAAAAATTTAAAATAAATAGATAAATAAAGTCTCATTAACAACTAAACTGTTAAAGAAGAGCATGTTATTATTTAGTTTCCAGACAGTAAAATGTTATTATTTTATCTCTAAATAGTAACATCAACCAAAAATTTAAAACAAATGGATAAGTCAAATTTCATTAATACCTAAACTGCTAAAGAAAAGTATATTATTATTTGATTTCAAAATAGTAATATCGATAAAAAATTCAAAATAAATGAGTAAATCATATTTCAATTATAATCAAATTTGCTAAAGAAAAGTATATTATTATTTTATCTCCAAATAGTAATATTGATTGAAAACTCAGAATGAATGGATAAATCAAATCTCATTAACAATTAAATTGTCAAAGAAGATGATATTACTATTTAATTTTCAAATAGTTATATTGATAAAAAATTTAAAATAAATCGATAAATCAAGTTTTCTTAACAATTAAACTGTCAAATAATAGATGATATTATTTAGTTTTCAGATAATAACATATTTTTGTTTCATCTCTAAACAGTAATATCAATCGAAAACTTAAATAAATGGATAAATTAAGTCTTATTAACAATTAAACTATTAAAGAAGAAGATGTTACTCAAATAGTAATATGCTATTATTTAATTTCAAAATAGTAATATCAATAAAAAATTTAAAATAAATAAATAAAGTTTGATTAATAACTAAATTATTAAAAAATAATATGTTATTATTTCATCTCTAAATAGTAATATAAATAAAAAATATAAAATAAATGGATAAATCAAATCTCATTAATAACTAAACTGCTAAAAAAGAGAATGTTACTATTTGATTTCAAAACAATAATATCAACTAAAAATTTAATATAAATGAATAAATCAAATATCATTAATAATTAAATTATTAAAAAAGAGTATGTTACTATTTCTCTCCAAACAATAATATAGACTAAAAATTTAAAATAAATGGATAAATTAAGTCTCATAAATAACTAAACAAATAGTAATATCAATAAAAAATCTAAATAAATAAATCAATTTTTCCCAACAATCAAATTATGAAAGAACAATATGTTATTTTTTAGTCTTCATCAAGTAGTAATATATTACTATTTTATTTTTAAACAGAAATATCGATCGAAAATCTAAATAAATAGATAAATAAAGTTTCTTTAACAATAAAAAATCTAAAATAAATGTATTCTCATTAATGAAATATTAATAATTTTATTTTTATTTATGTTATTCTAACAAAATAAATTATAAATTATTTTAAATAAAATATTAACAAAAAGAGACTATTCTGCGATTTTATGTAAGATTTGTGCATCCAAATTCTTACGTATTTTTATTTTTATCTTAACTAAAAATTTATTTTAATCTCTAAAAATTAAATTTTTATTAATTTTATTTATAATTAAAATTTTATATTAATTTAATTTTTATAAAATTAAAAATTATCTTATTTTAATATGTAACAATAGAAATTTCTATTTTAATATTTTTATTCTTTCTGAAACATATTGTAAATGTGTCATTTTACCTTTTAGGTTTTATGATAAATTATTATTTGTGCATGAATTTAAATGAAAGAAAATGGGCTTATGGTACCTTATTATAATAAATTATAACAAATCATACTGGATTAATTTTTTTCCATTTATATATTTTTACCTTTAGAGAATGAGTATTTAAAGGGTTGATTAAAGTATAAGTTAGTCAGAGTCCTTACTTTAGCCCCAGTTAATTAGTCACGAAACTGAGTAGTAATCAAGGCCTTGTAATATTTTCACTTTCCAACCCAATTTTTTTTTAAGTCAAAGGAGTCGAAGCTCAATAAAAAAAATGACAAAAAAAAGTACTACGGCAAGGATCTTAGGAATCCTAACATCAGGAAGAAAAAAAAGACAAAAAATTTGGATTAGGGGAGTATCAAAAACCAATAATGTTTTATATATATAATAAAATTTAAAAAAAGTATCAAATATAAATTAATGATTATCAATTAATATAAGATAATTAAATAAATTTATAAAATTTAATTTAATAAATATATAATACTTGAAATTGAAATATCCCTGTAACGGAAGAAATATTGTGATTTGTAGCCAGTTTACACGAGCGTTATCTTGTCTGTAAGTATGTAATAATCGCACCTGCGTTCTATTAGGCAATTGTTACTACATTTTTATGGTAAAACTAGTTATTCAAATTTCGAAGGATATTTTTTTAATGTTGCAATTCATTAGCACAATTTTTTTTTTGTTGGCAAGTCATTAGCACAATCTTTCCTTTGTTTAATTAACATCATACTCAAGTTGTGACGCTACAATTAATTTTACACCTTACTGATCAATTGAAAATGAAATAATTGATTATAAAAATTTAATAACTAATTTTGCATATAAAAATTAGGAAAATAAAAATTATAAGAGTTTTAGTAAATTATTTTGGTTAATTGAAAAAATCTTAATTTATAACTTAGCTTTACGCCACCGTATGTATTGAACCATCCTTGAAAGTGCGTAAAACATCCTTCAACTTTTTATTGAAAAAAATTCAAATTTGTTAATATAAATTCATGTTCTTTTTTTCAATACCAATATAAATATGTAAAATATTAATGTCAATATTATGACACAAAGTTCGAATATATTTATTTGTGTTGATATATTTTCAAAAGTTAAATAATTATTTTTTTTCTATATTATGTGCCTTGCCGTAATATGTATTTTTTGAACTTGATATGTTGGTATCATGTGGTTTCAAGCGTCCCAGGAATGTACTTCTTAAATGCTACCTCCGTTGTTGGATATTCCAGTGAGACATCAGGTGCTAAAGAGTAATTTTGTTTGCATAATTCTATGATTGAGGGAAGAGGAATTGAAAACAAATTCAGGATTCCTGCATCGTCAACTTAATCGAAAAGAAACCATTTATTTATTCAGAATTCAAAGCTCAGCCACACGCTCAGAGGCCAAGTTCCACCGTCAATTGATCTCAAATTGGCTCATGCTGATTATCATGCCGGCCACGTGGCTGGCTATTTCGCAATCTCAAGGAAAGACTAATAACTTTGTCTTTCACTAATCAGCGTCTCTTCAGCATGAAATTATTGAGTGAGTGACTGCAACTGCAGCTCCACCCAGCAGCTTCAAGTTTTCAACTTTTTGTAATTTGAACACAAATCTTCAGCTTCCAGATACTCTCTCGGTGCTTGAAAAGGTTTGTTCAACTGAACCAAACCCATGTTTTGCATTCAATTTTTGCGCACTTCCCATGAGTTACCTTCTGCTTCTGTCATGAAATAACAATAGATTATGATGACTCAGAATTATTTTTTTTTTAATAAATGGAGATTCTTCTCTCTCTAGGTTTTCAGGAAAATGGATTATTTTTAGTATCAGGACATTATAAGCATTCTAGTAAGAATTTCGGTCTGTTCCGTGCACACTTTAGTTCTAATTGCAGTTTCCTGTGGGTACTGAAATACGCTTTTCAACTAGAGTAGGAAAATGAAGGTTATAGATTGTGTAAGGGTTTATCGGAGAAGTGAAATTTCCTGTTGATTTTGCAGTTACTCTATACATTCCTTAATCCAGGTTCCAGGAGATGTGGTTCTGTTAATTCTAATGAAGTAATGGTTATTAGCACATGGGAATGAGATAAAGAAGCCATAAATCTTGGGGCTAGTGAACTTCTTGTTGCAACTTTAGAATTTAGATGCCCGTGCTCTGGATTTAGAGATGTCTTATGCCTTCATGGGGAATTGAGCGAAGAAATCTGGTCTGGTTTTGGATTGATGCGCGCCAATTTGAGTGTGACTTATTTTTGGATTCTGCTCTTACTGTAGGAGAAAGGAAAGATTAAATGATTCTTTCAGTGGAAAAGCAGTTGTTCATAGATGCGAAATTGATCTACTTGGGATTACATATAAAACTCGTTAACTGCGGTTATAACACGTTTTCTCTTCTCTAGTAATTTAAATTCCATTTTAAAATTTTGACCACCTCTGGTCATCTTTGCCCAGGAAGGAAAAACTTGACATGTTTCCCAAATTTAGGCTCCCACCCCTACCATTTGGCAAAATTTTTCTGGTTAGCGCTAGTTTTTACTGTGAATATCAACCATTTGGTCTTCCTTAAACAATCGCTTGAGCAATAAGGCTTTCCCAAATTCTATGTAGTTTGTATTCGGTCCTTGCCAGCCAGATTAATTTCAAATGACTTGTTCATAATATTTATTTTTACTAGATTCTATCCTTGCATTATTATGGATTTGCTGTGTTTCTATTCAGTAGACAGTAGTATTTGTCAATTATACATGAAAAGGTTCTGAGTGTTCCTTATTCTGTTTTTTTGGCAGGGAAAAAGACCTCTTTATGATGGAAATAACTTCAGCAAAGTAAGCATGCATGATATCTAATTAGTACATCAATCATCTGTTGAAGCATTATTGTTGTTCGTAATGCTTTGCCATGCGACCTTCCCTTCCCTGCTCTCAACCCCACGAAACTGGAAATTTGAACTTTTTGCTAATAGTACTCCTGACATTAACAATTTCTCAATTTTTACATAGAAAATATTTATTCCAATTTGAAGTGGTAAAATGTGCTTTTTGTTCTATTTTACATTCACTTCATTGTAGCATTTTGTTGCATTTGAAATTTGTTTAGTATTAAATAGTATTTATTGCAATTGGTTTCTAATCCATGCAGATGTTGTCTGGACACACAAGCATTATTCTTTTCGAGAACATTATCAAAGGAAAACACTCAGAAGCTTTCGTATAGTGTGGCTTCCCAGAATTCAAGGTGGCGCAATCAAAGATTGGCCTCCAGCTCTTGTGCTTTTACTGCAGTGTATTTGAGAAGGCCCTTTTTCTGCAGAACACTTTCTTTGCCAACTAGTTTGGAGGAATCTTCATTAATAGACTCAGGAGATGATTCCAGTGAAAATGAGGATGCATCTACAGATTCACAAGAGGACATGCCACAACCACTGACCAGTGAACAGGTAGTCTTTCTTGGCTCTATCCTTATAGTTGTAATGTGAAATCGAATGAATTCCAGTTGATTGAAAAGAAAGATTTCAACTTCTCATGCATCTAGCTTTGAAGGAATACATCTAATTTTTTGTTTGTTTTCTTGTTTATCTTATTGCTCAGCTTTCTACATGAGGAAAGGACATAGCTATCGTTTTCTTATTCTTTGCTGTCTCTAACTCTCTAAGCATATATAATTTTGGCTTTTGAGATGTCAATTGAACCCTGAAGACTATATATCAACTCATTATGTAAAAACCATTTTTGTCAACCATTTGCTACCTTTGTCTCCATTTTTTTTTCTGCGAGCCTGAACTTCAGGCCAATTCAGATGATAACATTATGGCACTTCATTAGAGGGTTAGGGTTCAACCCCTGCCTTCTACCAATGTCCTTTTCTTTCCTTTGTCGGATTGAGAAGGGGAGCTTGTTTTGTGATGACAAGTCACTTTTTGATGGTGATTCCATTTTTTGTATATGCAACTTCAATTATTATATATTACTGGGATCAGTCATGCAATTTCTTTTAGATAAGGGCACTGCTAGTTGATTCTGAAAGAGCAAACCTCACCAAGAAGCTTAGTGAAGCCAACATGCAGAATCGTTTTCTCAAAAGACAGGTGTGTGCATATATAATTGATATGATATGCATTACTATCAAAACAACGTCTGGCATTTTTTGCTAATAATTATATCATCTGAGTTGGATCACAATTTCATAAATATATTTCATGAATCTGGTTTAAGTACTGATTGAGACACATTTCTTGATTGATCTTTCACATTTGAAGAGGAAACATGTCAGATGTCTTTGCTAGTGCTAATGTCATGTATGATTAAGTCATGTCCACTTATTGGTGTGGCATCTGATTGAGTACGATGTCGATAGAAAAAGATACTAATTTGTGGTTATGTTGTTAATAGAAAGAAATGGATTCACATGAAAATAGGATTTTGGCATTTGAATAACACATCTATGTGGTAGGATAAGGTGAATTTGATAAAAGTCTTTTGGCTTTGTTCTTTTTCTTTATTGTATATAATATTTCATACACATATTGGTGTAATGCTGAAATGACACACTAACTGTTTCTTAAAAGCTGTCACCAATAACACAAAAATGCACAGCATGAAGTGGAAGGATGAATAACATTGTGGTGACTTGGGAACAGACTCGGTTGTCTGAGCTAATATCTGATTCAATATCTGTGTTGGTTCTCTCCATCTCTTTGAGAACTTAATGAGTTAATTGTACATTTTAATATTCGTTGTCTTTTTATGCTTCACTTTTGGGGACTTGAGGCCTTTTACTTCTTTCTTTCTTCCCGGAAAGTTGGTTTGTGTTGAGCTTGAAATATGTGCCGATTTCTGATTATATGCTGAAACATTTGTGGCATGGGAAAGCTAATCTACAGATTCAAGAAGGTATCGATGAAAGACTGAATTCAGAGATTAATGACCAAGAGATTTACACTAACATTCTGTATTGTTCTTTTAATTCTACAGTTGTACGTAAAGGAGGAAGCATTGGTAAACTTCAAAAGTGAACTTGCTGTCCTGGAGCTTGAACTTCAGGTTAAATCAATTGCACCTGTCTTATTTTTTATTCCTTAGAATTTACTATATGCCATTTTTAATATATGCTGCCTACAGATTTTTATTTAATGCATGCTTCCTGAAATAGTGTGACTATTCTCGCCATAATATCCTTTATTTAAAAGCTATTTTGTTTCTCTAGTCAAATCAATCAATCAGAGCTTTTGCAAAATGGTGAAAAGCTTGATACACTCACAAAATGGGAGTGTATCATGCATTCCACCTAATAGACAGATTTATGGATCCCATTGTCTGTAAAGGACGATGGGAGTGACTTTGAAGTGTTTCCAAAATGGTGTATGTTGCAGCACTCTTCACAATGCATCATTGCTAATTTAAGAAAATGTAACACTACTTTCAGCGGACAAATCTCATTTGTGGGGTGAGGAATTGTTCAAAGCCGGGAAATGTCATATGCAATGCTATGACATCGTTTATTATTTTGGATGCAGACTTTGGTCAAATTAGCAGAGGAAATATCTCAATATGGTATTCCAGAAGGTTCAAGGAAGATCAATGGAAAATATATTCATTCTCACCTTGTTTCTCGACTAGAAGGTACAAAGATTCTGTTGTGTACTCTACATGATTCAAACACACATGTAATGTTCACAGCTAGTATTACCAAACGAGAAAAATAATGTTCACAAGCAAATGTCAGGACAACTATGTGTTGACAATCACATTGGAAAAGGTTGATAGAACCTTGATGAAGGGCTCTTATTTTCATTATAATGAAAATAGTTACCTTGATCATTTACTAATCATAACCTCCTATGACTTTTCGGGTGCAAATGGCATAATTTTTGCCTCCAAAGCTGTGCATGAAAAATTAGAGGAACAGATAAAGGATGTTGATGCAGTGCAATCCAAGGAGGTTCCTGTGTATTGGTTTGGCATGGCCGAGGTAATTTTGTTTTGAATGATTGAAACCGTGCATTGCTTACGTTAATGACTTTATTTGTACATCTCTTTCCTTCATGAATGAATCTTGGATCATTGGTTCTTTGGTTTCGGATTAATTAGAGTAACTTTTAAGTATGTGTTTGGTCAATACTTGAACTGTTTGCGTGCTGTTTTTTAACTCAAGAGTGTGCAAGTTATGGGGACCTTTGATGGTTGGAGCCAAGGAGAGCACCTGTCGCCAGAGTACAATGGTTCTTACACAAGATTTTACACAACACTGATGCTCAGACCAGGAAGGTATGATCTTATCGACTACCTGGCACTTCTAAACTTGAGGATCTATTCTAATCTAAAGGGTTTTTCTTCTGATGTTTAGGTATGAAATCAAATTCTTGGTAGACGGGGAATGGCAGATATCACCAGAGTTTCCCACCGTGGGTGAGGGTTTAACAAAAAATAATTTGTTAGTTGTGGAGTGAGTCATGTTATGGAGTTTGCTATCTCAGCAACATTTCAACGTTTAAAATGGGCATATTATGGTGCAGCAACTTTATGTGGCATTTTCTCAAATATGTTTTCAGTTTTTCCTTTCTAATTTTGGTCTCAGTTATTGTGTAGGATCTAAAGATGTGTATATTATGTAGGCAGTTATATCATCATAACTTAAAAGAGTGTGTGGGATGCATATATAAGTGAATTAGAGTTTTCCCCCTAACTAGTTCATTGCCATTGCTGTAGTGAAAGGTCACAATAAGTGGCTTCTCTTTTTTCTTTATTTTTTGGTCAAAATTGAGCTTTTTTTAACTCATAAGAATTTTGGGTTGAGGGGGTCACATTTTTTGAATTCAAATTTCATATCATCTGTTTTTCATAAAATAATATATATTTATTTTTGAGAATAATATTTTGACCTCAGAAGAAATTTAGCCGATGCCTACATTGCATAAGATAGCCATGAGTAGATATAAGATATAATGAATTAAAGTTGTTAAAACTATATTTGCAAGGACATATCTAACTAGAGATTCATTGGGATAACTCAAATTTGTAAGGATTGTTAATTGTCATCTTAGATTAATTGTGTTTTAGATTCAAATCTCCTATAGTGATGATGGAATCATCTTTTTGATAGTAATTATAACTTGAGTCAAATATTTTGCATGTAATGCATGCACAAGCAAAGTTGCTACCGCTTATGGCATTTATTCTCTAGTTTTTCACTCAAGAAAAATAAAATAAATGTAACGGAGGCTTGGTTTAGTCTTACATTTTGCAATATTGGTAGGCCTACATCCATTATTAACATCTCTAATGTACATCCTCTCGCAATTATTTCACAATTATAGTTAAGCATCCCTGGCAACCAAGGTTGGATGTTAGCATCATTTTCTTTTGAGTAAATATAATTTCTTCTTCATTTATGAAGGTGTTAAATATTATATTCCTCAAATTTTAAAATCAGCACTATTAATTTCTTAGTTTTATTTTTTGTTATAATTATTTATCTTTACATTCATTTATAATGTTGAAATAAATGAAAAATATTAAAGTGTATCATTAAATTTTACTTTAATAATATTAGATAAATGTTTATTTTTTAACTATATTCCTTCTTTTTATCATTTATCTTAATATTATAAAAATAAGGGACTGATATTCTTTCTTTTGTTAGTTTTGAATTTTGAATATATAGTAATCATTACTTTTATAACTAAAAAATTAAATATTATATTTATTTTGTTCCAAATATTCTTTTCTCGATATTGGATCAAATTAAATCAGATTGCAGAAGGTCAGGCTTAGGACCTCCATTCCTACTGACAAAGTTTAGGCTTGCCCAATACTAGTTGTACATTTGTTCAGGTTCAAGCCTAATATAAAAGAAACAATTGGTCAAAATAACCAGCAATGGAAGACACAAATTAATGTAGTTTCTATATATAATGAATTTTTGTTAACCATTTATTCTTTGGTTTCTAGAATTCTCCCTGAGAGGGGTGGAAAGCAAAAGTGAGGTTGAAGAGTGATCCTTACTCTCAAGGCACTGTCAATTGGACTTCAACATAGTGCTTTTATAAAAACAACAAGCATAGCTATTAGTAATTAGCATATTCCAAAATACTTTCAAATATGAAAAGCCAGCCATCAATCAACTAAACAAATGTAACATCTTAATCTTATCCTTTCTTCCCAGAGACTTTTTTTTTTCTCTTTAATTATCTTAGCAAACTTTTATGGGTTTCCGTCAGCTTTAGACTTGGTTTTATACTTTTTTAAAAATATTTTTCATTAGTTTTTTTTTAAAAAAACGGAATGGTTAATCTATGTAACAACTCTTCTTTATCCATGGTGAAAAAGCTTAGTGTGAGATTTTTGTAAGAGCGATGGCTTACCAACCCGTTATTATATGGCCTAAATTCAATGGAATTAATGTTTGACACGCTTAGGATAAAAAGTAGAGGGCAAAAGTGGTGAGCTTTTGATTTGATCCAAGTGTCACTCGATTTTTTTCCGATGATTTGATATTCCTTTATATTTAACTTTTATGTAAATGAGCCTAATATATTAATTATTTCAACTACCAATAAAAGATAAAAGGTAAAATAATAATACTATTTTTACAATCATTTTTATATACCAGCGATTACAGGCTTAAATGAAAAGTGAGTTTGTGTTTTAATTATTTTTAGTTTAAATTGATAAAAGAGTTTAAAAACATATAACTTTGATAAATTCAGCTTAGATTAACTTATTCAAAGTATGGTATTGTTAAAATAAATTATGATATTAAGAAGATGGTTAATTTAATATTATTAAATTATTATTTAGTTTTAGAGAATATAAATTTAACGTAAAAGAATATAAATATACAGTTATTGGATGAGAGGAAAATTTTTAACATGATAGCATCTTTGATGAGATTATGATAAATAACTATAGAGTATAATACACTGTTAACTACTCTTACTCTTTCTCTACTATGGGGAAAAATTTATTTGAAAAAGATCTATAAACAAAGTTACGTTTAAATTATGTCATGTGTGATATTTTTGACAGGAAGCTGAATATAATTATTATTCAATATTGACCACATAAAGGTTAGAAGGTCAATTGAAGAACATGAGGAAGGGTCAACTTCGACTTGGGGATCATCAAGCAAAATATAAGGTATCCAACAAGGATTGATGTTGAGACAATATCTCAGATTGCCAACACTAATTCATTTGTTTACTATATTGATGGATCAGCTGTATTCCAATCTAGAAAGAAAAAAGTTCAACAATAATTGATTTTACTTTGTTAATTTTCTAATGGGTTTCTTCGGTAAAAGTAGAGGTTGATTGGATGACAGAAAAACTTTTCCCAGTGGTGGATATTGAGTTCTGAGCTTGACAAAGGAAAAATCACTTCTTTATTTTATTCAAAAAAGTAGCTTTCTATGTACAATAGTGGGAGAATATTATCGGAATAGTGAATCACCCTTTGCTCGAGGGGCAAGAAATGAAAGGGAAAACTTGGAAGCAGTTGGTTGAAAATGAAAAGTCCTTTTTGCACTTTCAAAGTGGGGGATGCAGGGAAAGCTTTTTCTCGTGCTTGGAGGGCCCTCATGTTCTTTCCAAGGCAGAAAAAAAGAAGTGCTTGATGATGGAGATTGTCAAAGTGAGGCAAACATCGGATATTTTTAAAATCGTATCAGTTCTATTTAAATTGTATGTATCTAATTATTAATAAGATTTCAGTCTAAGGTTAATTGCTGTTTAATATTGTAGAAATAGTTTTTTTTTTTTTTTTTGGATTGCAACACGGTAACAATATTTTATAATATTATATCATAAAATTATATTTTTATATTTATTTGTAATTTTATTAATTACAATAAAATTTCACTATCATATTTTGAATCATACTTCAGTTAAGACACACATTTTTATATTTAGCGAGAAGTAATTAATTCTTAATTTTATGATTCATGTATTAATTTTATAAAAAAATTATATATTTTATTTTTTTCAATTTTAAGATATTAAATATTATAATTACCTTCGATAAAGAGGAGGAAAAGTGATTTGGAAGGAGTATATAAATAATCATTTTTATTATTAGTTTGATAGATTGTGACTTCTTGGCCAACTAGTTTCGAGCTTAGCATTAAGATTTGATAAAGAGTGATTTGTTGTGTTGGAAGGCAGTGGCTGTCACATACATGAAGGTATTAATTATCAATCATCATTTTTTGGTGCCATTGCTTTGGTGCAATGCTTATCAACGCCACCCTTCCTATGTCGACTTGCTTCTTACCTATGTTCGGTGCATTCACATGGAAACATGTAAATTCACATTGTCTCTGCTACTCGGATAAGATATTTTTCTTTTTCTTATATTGTTTTTATTATTTTAAATAATTGAAAAAATATTTTTATTCTAAATTTCCATTTTTTTTTATTAAAATTCATAATTTTAAAAAATTAAATATCTACCTGTATTCAAAATTTATTTGTTACATTTTTTAAAAAATGCATCTCTCCATTTCTCTACTACTCCTTGTCATCCATACATAAGTAACCATACATTTTAACCCGTATATGTATACGTGGATCGTAGGTCATATGTATAAGTTATCTGTGATAATTTTGATGAATATGAATAATTGTCAAGTTAAAATTTTAAAATTGTGATTCATTTGTTGATAAAAAGAATCTGTGTATTTTTATTGTATATTTAAGGTGCTTATTACATTATTTCTAAAATTTTAAAATTTTAAATAATATGGTAAATTTTGAAATCATTAAATTGAATTTATTCACTTATAATTTTTTATTTTTAAAACATATAATTAAATAATTTTGATTTAATAATTTTTAAAATTACCTTACCATCTAAATTTCAAAATTGTAGATGATATCCTAGAATTCCCCAAAATTTAAAGTTTAAAATTCAATTCGCATTATTAGAATTGGAATGAGATTCAAGAAAAAGAAGTAAGTGGGGGCACGTTGATTGATTGCCTAACTCCTCCCGTTGGACTACATAATGTATTGTGATTTGGGATGATAAAACTGATTAATGTATTATTAATTAAACCTAGGATCTGATTTTACAATAGAAGAAATGAACTATGTGACAAAATTAGGTTCTATTTCTTTTGACAAAAAATATTTTTTATAAAAATATAATTATAAATTATTAATATAGTAAAAAAATAATTTTTATGTCCAATATTAAATGCAATAAATTTAGTATAAGATAATTTCTTCTTTTATAAAAAAGAAGTTTTTTTTTCACTTCCTTAAAAATCATTTTTTAATCATATAGTATAAAGACATATAGTATATCTTTATTTATATATAAAAAAATTTCATATAAAAATATTTTCTGAAAAACAAACCAAGCCTCACCTACGTGATAAAAATAGAATGTTGCTATTTTCGAAATTTATAGAAAGTGAGAAAACAGATTTTAAAAGAAAATGATTGCATGTGCATGGGAAAAAAAATGGAGGATAAAACTAAAAATAATTGCATTATATAACTAGATTGCAAATATTCGATCAATAATTTGTTTTGACATTTTAACAAAAAAATTGTAAACAAACACTATCTCAGGCCCTTCGCCTCACCTAAATCAAAGGAGGCGTGGCCCCGCACGCAGGGACGGACGCTTATTGTGTTTTGCCCGTCATGGCTAGATATGTAAATGGATCGGTTCCACTACCACCTTAAAAAATTATGGGGTTTAATTTTTTTTGACTCAATTATTAATTAAATTTTTTTCTCATAATTTGACTAATACTCAAATCGTATTTGAATTATAATTGTATAAATTGAATCAAATTATATAAATTTATTTTTATCATTATAATTATATATTAAAAAGTTATATTTAATTAATTTAATATAAAATATTTAATTTGATATAATTAAATAATTTATATATTTAAATATTTTATTATTTATTTAAATTTATATTTTTAATATAAAAATTCATTTTTCATTTAAAATAATAGTAAAAATAAAAATAATTGATTTTCGTGCAAGGTCTTGTATCATGTATAATTTTAATCCAGTTAAATCAAATTATTTAAAAATCAAACGGGTTAGATTTAAGTTTGGATTATTATATTTCATATAATTATATATAAAAAGTCAAAATTTGACAACCTAACTCATCTACATTTTTAGTAATAGCCTTCCAAATGTAAAAAAAAAATATTTTTTTCATATATTAAATTCATCCACTCATTGTATTGAGAGCAAAAAATATTCAATCCAATAACCCATAATTCATTAACCAAGTCAATTCATTCCTACGTTAAGTTTGCCCAATGCCTTGTAGAATTGACCTTAAAAAAATTAGATTACATATGTAAATTTAATCTATGGAAAAAAATATTAATTTAGTTGTCTCTAAAAAATAAAGTAAGCATAAGAGATAATATAATAAGTAAGAATGCATTTAAAAATATTAATTTAATGTTTGATTGAATGAATTTAGACTAAAAAATATATTGTATTTATTTGATTTGTTAAGACTAAATATTAAATTAAGTTAAAATCTCTTGAATTTATTTAACGGTTGAATAGGTTCAACAATTAGTCTTATTTTGACATATATATATATATATATATATATATATATATATATATATATATATATATATATATATATATATATATATAATATGAGTTTTTATCAAAAAGCTCATGTTATTAAGGCTGAGCTTATATTATGCAAATTCAATAAATTAGAGCACAAGCTCATTTCTTTTTATCTAGTTTGTGTCCGAGTTTAAATAGGTATGCATCTGAATCGAATTAATTTGTTCATATTTCTAATTTCACGCCGTAGAAAACAAAAAATTTCACCCCCACCCCTCTGTGTAGGAAACATGACACAAGGATCACTTGAGATTTTATTTTAAAATTTTCATGAAAAAACGCAAACAAAAACTACCTCTTGCTTTTAAAATAAAATAAAATGAATGGAATGGGAATCTTCTGCCGCCTCAAAAGCACAGTCATACAATATTTATGGCCGAGCCTAAAATGTCAAAAAAGATCGTACTACGGCAAAAATTTGCCATAACCCATTAGATGTAATCATTGTGGCACTCTGATTCTTCAAAATGTAATAGCTATTTCTTGCTCTAAAGTAGTCCGGATGTAATTTACCAATTTTTCTTTGCTTTCAAAAAAATTGTCAATCATATATCTATTGGTAAATATATCATATTTTAATAATGTAAATATTTGATTTATATTATCATATTTAAAAAAAAATTAATGGATGAAGGACACCTTGATTTACCTATATACTTCAAATTCATTTAAGAAAAGTTATTGACTTCGATATGTAAAGATGCTTTAATCAAATTAATTATTACATTCGACATCATAACAAACAAAGAATGAAATAAATATATACAAATATTCATTTTATATAATAATAGATTAAATATAATGTAATATATACCAACTTATCTAACACAATATTTTATTATACTATTTTATTTAAATATTTTTATATTATATTATACATCAAACGGTGCCTTGGTGCATCACAAAAATATAATATTACTTTCGAAATTTATAGAAAGTGCAAAAACAAGGGTCTTAAAAGAAAGTGATCTCCTTCATGCATGAGAAAAAAAAAAAAGGGTAAAACTAAAAATAATTGCTTAATATATAATTAGATTGCAAAAATTCAATTGGATTGTAATAATTTATTTTGAAATTTTGGGGAAAAAACCTGTCAACAAACACTACCTATTACCTTCTTCATTAATTAATCTGCCACCATTTTGTTGGCGTCATTGTTTTGGTGCAATGCTTATCAACACCACCATCCTTGGGTTGACTTGCATCCTAGAATGTCGGGTGCATTAACGTAGTACGAATAGATAGGTCTTGGCGCTAGCGCGCACGCATTCATGTGGGGACTTTTCTCCGCGTGTTCTTTTCAAGCCGTTAATTTTTTTCATTTTTGTAGGAAGGGAATTCATAAAACTTAAGTAGTGTTTATATATCTGGTGGCTAATAATCCTATATTATCGTAAGTGAGGTACATAGAAGTTCCTTCGGCTTTTTAAGCAGTTAATTACTTACTTTTTTTATGTTTCTTATTATTTATTATAATTAATTAATTTTATAAATATTAAAGAATAATTTAAATTATTTAATTTTAATAAATTTTTAAAATCATTATTTATATATAAAATTTAAAGTAATTAAAAATAATAAAATAATAAAATATATATAAGTAAATTGAAATTACAGAATAATGAAATGTTTGTAGATTTAAAAAATATTTAATGATTCATTAAAATCCTAAAATAACAAATAAAAAGGAATAAAAATATTTTTCAAAATGTGACAAATAATAAGAAATAAAAAAATAATACATAATAATATTTTAGAGTAGATAATATTGTAAAATAAGAGTTTGTATTGGATGAGTTTATTATCTTCGGGGATTTTTTTCCCCTTTCATGTGAAACTAGTTTTGAGCCCGTGCTATACACGAAATTCCTAAATTAGCCAATAATATAATTAAATATACTTATTATAAGTTATAAGAAAAATATATATAACAAACACTAATTTACTACTATGCACCATAAAGAAGAACAACTTACTTTGATAGGTAAAAAGTTCATTACTTAAGTTAGAGCAACTTCGTTGGAGTAAATGTGGAGCTTTGAAACTAAAAAGCAAAAAAAGTACTAAAAAATGAAACTCACAAATAACACTTCTATCATTAGTTCACTATGTATTGATTTTAACTTTTAGGAGTCAAATGCAAATTAATACCCATTAAATCAATATATAGTTAAGCATTCTAAAATATGCACGTCAATACTTTTATGCATTCACAATACCTATAAACACATATTAGTACCTAAAATTAGTTAAAAAAATAGTATATTATTTTAAAAGAAATGGACAAATAGAGACATAATTAATAGTCAACACATAAAAGTGGACTTTCACACTTCATTAACCACAACTTCTTTATCTCACAAACTAAATTCAAGTATCCACACAACATGAAATAAAATGGGTAATCTTGGAATTAATTGAAACAATGAAAATAAAAATAAAAATTCATCGTATATAATTAGAAAACTTTCTCATAATAATATGATATAATATAATAATATCAATGACAAAAATAAGGGGAAAGAGAAAAAATGACAATAAACTACCAATGAAATTAATCAAAAAATTCAAACTTCCTGTAATCATCTTCAAAGTTGCAACCCAGCTCATTGACTAAAAAGACACTCCACATTTTGCTTTAATTTTGTTCATACTTGTTCAACAATACTCTGAGATTTTTATCATGAAATGAAAGATCATAAATTTAAGCAAACATGCATAAATTTAGAAAGAAGCAAAAATTGAATACAAAATACAAAAGCTATCCATTAAAATACTAGAAACAAAGCCCAAAAATCACAAAACATGCAAACCTTCATTAGCTTGCAATCGCAGATGCAAAACCCATACCTTAAAGCAACGAAAATAAAACCTTTCCATGTTGTTATTGCTCTAAGTAGCAACATATTAACAAAATTTATCTTGCAATTGTTCAAAGAAAACAGTTGAAATGAAATATGCCATTTGTCTAAAAAAGTAACTCAAATCATAAAAGCAAAATGAACCTATTTTTTTTCTTTAATTGACATCTTCAATGGAAAAAGGCAAATGTCCTTAAGCATCTATTGAGTGAGAAAATTTTAACATATTAATGACACCATAAATTAAGATCAAATATCTATTTATGACACTTTAATTGCTCTAAAAAAAGTAGTTGTCTTAGGAGGAAGAAACACTACCATAGTTAGCCTTTTTTTTTTCTCCTTAATTTGGCCCATGTAAAAATAAGGCCAACAAGTTGGGCCATTAGTTTCACAAAAGCTAGTTTGTTTTTGTAGGAGGAAGGAGCCCATTATCAATGATAGTAGATTAGCAACTAACATTACAAATAGCCTAGGCAAGAAATGAAATTTTGCAAGGCCTAATAGTTTGACGTGCAACAAGAAATAATAATACAAAATGGAGAAGGGAAATGTTATTTTAGATATATAGATAGGATATATATGATAGGATAACTAAAAATTATAATTAAATTAAAATTTAAATTATTTAAAATATTTTTATAATAATATAAAATAAGTTATATTGTATCAATACTACCTAATGATAGTAGTATGTTATATTTAAACTATTCAATTATATTATTGTCTAAATTGTAAATAATAAAAGTAAGCACAAAAAATGTAAAAAAAATAGATAAAAAAAAGTGAAATAATGCATGAGTTATAAAGTATTGACAAAATCTTAATTGTTGTACATTTAATTTAAAATATGACATTTAAAAATTGATATAAACATAATATTGACAAAATTTTGCAAAGTGAATTTGATTTAAATTTTTAATTACTTTCATTAAATAATATAATATACGATTAATTATTTCATTTAATATCTTTTATATTAAATTTCTAACTTATTTAAAATATATTTATAGTAAAACTAAACATATCATGATATATTTATACTATTCTGTAACATTAACCTATAAATTGTAAATAATTTTGGATATAAAAATCATCTAAAATATATTTATAACAAAATTACATATATATATATATTATTTTATGATATTAGTATATATATAATATATGAGTTTTAATTAAAATTTAAAATTATAATAAGTAATTAAGTAATTCAAATAAATTAAAAATTAAATTATTAAAAATAAAAAGAATAAAAGAATAAAACATATTATTTTGTATCTATGCTTCTGAATGATATTAACATATGAAATACAAACAAAATGATGGTATTAAAAATAGAAAAAAATGCAATAGAATAAATAAAAAAAGTGATATGACTCTAATATTAAATAATGTATGAGTTAAAAATATAATATATAGTTAAGTAAATTAATTTTTAATTTTAAAAATAATAATAATAAGTGAAATGGTGTGCAAATTATAAATTCTTGATAAAATATTAATTATATTTTATATATTTTAAAATATAGAAAAATAATATCAAGATAATATATATTAATAATTTTAAAAAAAAATTTAATTTTTAAATATTTTATTAAATAATAGAATTTTTAATTAATTATTTCAACTAATAAACTTGCATTGAATTTTATACTTATTTGAAATATTTTAAAAAAAATTAAATTTATCATTTTATATCTATAATACTTTATAATATTAGTGTTTATGTGATAAATAATAGTAATAAACATAAAAAAGTAAAATATGCAAAAGAATATAATTTAAAATATAGGAAAATAATATCAAGATGATGTATATTAATAAATTTTAAATAAATAAATTTATTTTAATTTTTAAATATTTGATTAAATAATATAATGTATAATTAATTATTTTAATTAATAATTTTTTATTTAATTTTAAAATTATTTATATTTTTTCTTTAAAAAATTCAAATTTATCATTTTCTAAATATAATACTTTATATTATTACTATTTAAAAAATAAAAAATATGCAATCATATATATATACACATATATAAAGAAGAAATACAATAGGTGGATTATATAATAATATAAGAGTTAAAATTAAAATATATAATATAATTAAATTTTAATTTTAATTTATCTAAGTTGAAAAGGATAATAACAAAAGGTGAAATAGTGAATAAGTTTTAAAATTTTGATAAAATCTCAATTATATTTTATATAATTTAAAATATAGCAAAATAATATCAAGATAATATATATTAATAAATTTTAAATAAGTAATTTTTGCATTTTTAAAACTTATTAAATAATAGAATATGTAATTAATTATTTCAATAAAAATATTTTATTAAATTTTAAATATTTAAGAAATATTTTTATAAAAAATTTAAATTTGTCATTTTGTATCTATAATACTTTGTAATATTAGAATTTAAGTGATAAACAATAGTAATAGTGATAGTTATAAAAAGAAAAAGATATGCAATAGAATATATATATATATATATATATATATAAAGAAGAGAGATAATAAATGAATTATACAATAATATAAGTGTTTAAATAAAAAAGTATAGCATAATTCAATTCAATTAAAATTTAATTTATTTAAAATTAAAATAAGATATATCAATTTTATGTATAATTTTTATTAGTATTAGTATCTAAACCATTAATAACATGATTGATAATATATAAAAAATGAAGCAAAATATATAATAGAGCAAATAAAAATAAAAGCATGTAATTCTTATATTGAGTAATATAAAAGTTAAAAATGGAACATATGGTTAAATAATTTAATTAAAATAAATTTTTAACTTATTTAAATTATTTTATAATAATAAATTTTATTTTATTATATTTATATTAATTAATGGTATTAATATCATAATTATAAATAAGAGAAATGAAATTTTAAAAAATGTATATAAAAATATTTCTAAAAAGTGAAGTATTGTGAGTCTACAACTTTGACAAAATATCAATTATTATATATTTAATTTAGAATATAGCACTAAAATTGATATTAATAAAATAATTATAAATTTAAAATAAATAATTTTAATTTTAATTTTTAAATATTTTTATTAAATAATAATATATGAGATTCATGGCTTCAATTAGTGTTTTCTATATTAAAATTTTAAATTATTTAAAATATTTTATAATGAAATTAAATATACCATGTGATTTCTTTGTTACTTTGTAATATTGGTATGTAAGTTATAAATAATGGTAATTCACATGAAAAAAGAGAAAAAGGCCAATATCTAATAAAAATTAATAAAAAGGATAAATAATAAATAAATTATAAAGTATTATAAATGTTAAAATATAAAATATATAATTATATTATAAATAATAAAAGTAG
Source organism: Sindora glabra (assembly GCA_020226215.1). NCBI lineage: Eukaryota > Viridiplantae > Streptophyta > Magnoliopsida > Fabales > Fabaceae > Sindora > Sindora glabra. Next base: position 56,078,201 of record CM035230.1, on the reverse strand, counting down.
ATATAAGAAGTATAATAAAATTGGTAAAAAATAATAAATAAGTTATAAAATAATAAAGAACTTAAAATGTAATTAAAAATAAATATGTAATTGAGTATATTAAAAAAAGAGAAATAGTACATGAGATGTAAAGCAGCACAATAGTTAAAAATATAATCTAAATTTATAAAATAAAAATAGTTACATAAAATTTAAAAAAAGTATAAAAATAAACAAACTTGCGTAAGAGTTAAAACAAAGTTTAACAAATTTTACAAAAGTGTAGCCAAATTGCAATAAAAAAAGTAGTTATAAAAGAGACATTATTGGAAAAAGAAGAATGAAAAGTTTTGGAGATTAAAATTTTATATAAGGTTGACACATGTTCCAAAAGATAATAAAAAAGGGAGAAAAACTTATTTTAATAGTTAGATATAGATTATTTAGTGATATTAAAATTTAAATTATCAAAAAAATTGAAATAGAACAAATAAATAGGAGAAAAATAATTGGTGAGTTGTAAAGTAATAAAAAAGAGTTAAAATATAATATATACAATTCAATTAAATTACATTTTTAAGTTATTTAAAATAATTTTGTACTAAAAATAAAATATATCCTATTATATATACATCTATTTGTCAAATTAGCATATAAATTATAAATAACATAAATAGACGAAAAAAAGGAAAGAAGAAAAGCATGCCACAAATTAAATAAAAAAAAGGGAAACAAATAGTAAGCTATAAAATAATATAAAAGTAAAAAAAGAACATCTATTTAAATAATTCAATTAAAATTAAATCTATAACTTTAAAAATCATAATTTAATATGAGTTATAAATAATATGAGTGAATATAAAAAAATATAATAAATTATATTACACAATAATATGTACATAATTGAATGGATAATAGAAAAAATAAAAAAATTATGTTATAATTTAAAAGTAATAAAAATACAAAAGCAAATTTAATTAAAGTAATGGATTTTTCTAATAAAAAGAAAACATACTATATTGTATTTATATTACTTAATAATATTAGTATGATATATCTATATTATTGAATGATACTACAATCTAAATTATAAATAATATAAATGAATATAAAAAATATAAAATAAAGTAAATAAAAAGGGAATGAAATAATGCATATGATATAAAGTGTTAACAAAGTCTCAATTGATACATATTTATTTTAAAATATAATATTTAAAAATTGATATTAAGATAATCTAGAAAAAATTTAAACAGATAAATTTGATTTTAATTTTTAGATATCTTGATTAAATATTGTACTATACAATTAATACCTTTTATATAAAAATTTTAAGTTATTTAATATATATTTACAAAAAAATTAAATATATTATGACATATTTGTACTATTATATAATATCAACATTTAAAATAGAAATAATAGTGCATATGAAAAGAAAAGAATAAGAAAAGTATAAAATTGAATGGATAAAAATAAAAAATAATAAGTAACTTGCAATAATTAAGTAATTCAATTCAAGTAAATTTTTTAATTTATTTTAAATATTTTTATAACAAAAGTAAAATATATATACTTTTTAGTAATATTAATATTTGAATCATAAACATTAGCTTTAAACATAAAAAAGAGAGAAAATAAAAAATGCAATAAAACCAAAAAATATTAAAATAATAAATAGTTAAAATAAAATATATTATAATATATTTATAATAATATCTAAAGTGTAATTAAAAGGAACAAATATAATTTCATGAAATAGTAAAATAAATTGAAAAAGAAGTTTACAAAAGGAAACAAATATATAAATAAATAAAAGAAGAAGAAGAAAATAAATAAAAAGTAGAAAGAGAAGTTTTGGAGGGAAAATGAAATTCAACATGGCTTGAGAAAGTGACACCTCATTAAAAAAATTAATAAAATAACAAAAATCTTGTATTCTATAGATGATAAAGATTATAAAGTAATAGAGCAAATAAAGAGAAGAGAAAGCATACAAGAACTTGAAAATAGAATATATAATCATACAATATAATCAAAATAAATTTTAATTTATTTAATATATTTTTGTAATAATAAAAATATATTTTATTGTTTATATACTACTTAATAATAATATATTATATCTATACTAATCAGTATTATTATTGTCTAAACTGTAAATAATAGAAGTGAATATAAAAAAAAGTAATAAAGTAGATAAAAGAAAGTAAAATAATGTATGAGTTATAAAGTATTTATAAAATTTTAGTTATTGTATATATAATTTGAAATATAACATTTAAAAATTAATATTGAGATAATATTGAAAAAATTAAACAAATAAGTTTGATTTTATTTATTTAAATATTCTCATTAAATAATATATATACAATTAATTATTTCCATTATTATCTTTTATATTAAAATTTTAACTTATTTTAAATATATGTATATAACAAAATTAAATACTTCACAATATATTTATATTATTTTATGATATTAATGTTTAAATTATAAATAATAATAGATATTAAAAAATAAAAATATATAGTAAAGCAAGTAAAAATAAAAGTAAGATATAAAGTAATATAAAAGTGAAAAATAGAATATGTAGTTAAGTATTTCAATTCAATTCAATATTTTGATTTATGTTGAATATTTATGTAACAAAAATAAAGTATAAACTTTTTAGTAAAATTAGTGCTTAAATAGAAAATAATAACTTTATACACAAAAAATAGAGGAAAAAAATAAAAAATACAATTGAATGAATTAAAAAAGAGTTAAACAGTATATGAGTTTTAGAATAATATAAAAAAATTAAATTACAATATGTAATTAGGTAATTTAATTAAATTAAAAATATTTTCATAATAAAAATAAAATATATTTTATCATATTTATATTATTTAATCATATTAGCACTAAAATGATAAATAACATGTACATAAAAATATGTAATAAATAAATAAATAATAATATATATAATAATATAATATAATGAAGTAATAAATGAATAAAGAAAAAATTATGTAAAAAAGAAACAACTATGTATATAGAAGGAAGACCATGAGGCGCGGTTTAAGGAAAAAAATGGAAGCCCATTGGCTGATTGGCAAGCAGAAAGCTGGCAAGCACAAAGAGTTTGGGCGGGAAACGAAAAAAGGGAAGGCCTTGGAGGACGACACGTCAGCAGGAAAAAATAATAAAAAAAAGGAGAAGAGAAACCTTGTTTTCTATATATAGATAGATTTGATGTGGTAATCCTCCAAATTTAATACGCCCTTTTATCAAAATTGCTGCGTGCACAAAAAATATTAATCGAGCAATAAATTTCGTATTCTGAAAAATGGATAATGCTCGAAAGAAGAAAATAGGTCGAGAGAATGAAGAAGGTTTTTCAGCTTTGGATGATTACAGTGATGGAAAAAGTAACCATTGCAAAGTAGCCAATAAAAAACGATAACTATCAACAAGCTATTGGAAAATCTCAAACAAATATGATTTCATAAATTGCTTAAATTATGACTTTTAAAGTAAGACCTATTGAAACAATAAAACAAATAATAATAACTTCTTATATATAATTTAAAAAATCAATATGCAAAATCAAACTTGGTTGAGGACTTTCAGGCGGGGTCAAGTTCAACTTTTATACATGATTTAACAAAATACATGTCCACGAGCACATTATATATAGGCATGTAAAACGAAATGAGCAGTGGGAGAGAGTTCAACCCGTGTGAGCTTCAATCCATACGAGTTTACTTACATAAATTCACAAAAAATATAGAGAAAAATTGTTATGATCACTCGCAAACAGATTGTATTTTTTTTTAATTATAAGGAGTGATTATATTATTAAACTTGTTATGCTTATATATAAAAATTATAAATCCAACGTTAGATTAAAAAAAGAAGGACAATTTTAAAAGATATTGAATTAGGTTAAATTAGCAAAAAATTATCTTTTTATAAATTGTAATTGAACAATCAATTTTTTTTTTATTTTGTGTAATGGGTTAGTCAAATAATATTACAAAAATTACATTAATTTATTAGATATTGAATTGAATTAAAAAAGTTTTTAAATATTTAATGAGTTATAAAAATTTTAATATTAAAAGAAAAAAACTTTAAGCTCACAGGCTTGTGCTAGTGTGGATTTGCACGTACTTACTTAAAAAAAAAATACAAATTTTAATATAAAGAACCCAACCTATATTATACCTGCGGATTGCCGCATTGCTTATAAACTTTTAACCTATTTTACATTTTTAATTATCTATCATGCTTTACGTTCATCTCAAAGTATGAGTTCTTATATTTAAACACTTTGAGACCGTCTGACTCAAAGTTACGGAGGACTGAAGTGAAGATGTCTTTTGAAATGCCCTTTTTATTTACAATTAAGAAAAGACCAAACACAACAAAAGTGACTTGGATACATGAATTATGCTAAAATGGTTGATAAATACGAATGATAGTTGATAATGATAATTAAATGATTCACTTACTGCTATTTTAAAAGAGTGTCGATGTCTTGACACTCAGTATGTCACGCTATGAACCCCACCTCCACCAAAATATAAATGATAGTTAACAGTAATATTAAATAATTGACAAACAATTATTTTAAAAGAGGGAAATTGCCTGACGCTTAGGATGTCATGCCTTCGGCCCCACCTCTATCAGAGGAGATATGGTAAAAAAAACTTAGGATAAGAAGAAAGCAAAGGAGAGAAAATTTTCAAATTCAAATTCAAAAAAAATAAAATAAAAGAGAAAAATTTTTTAAATTTAAATTGTTAAGAAAATTTTAACTACAAATTTAGAATCTAATATTTCTTTCCTTCATCTTTTCTCTTCATCCAAACATAAAAAGGAAGAAAACTTAAAAAATTTCTTTCTTCCTCAATTTCTTTCCTCTCATCCAAATATAAGGTGTCTAAAAACACATATAATATTTTTACTTCAAATGCTTCCTTTAAATCAAATTTGCGTTTATAATTCATTTGTTTCAATGAAAAGTGAAATTTTATGAAAAGTGTTTTTCTAAGAAATGAATTAAAAAAAAACTAATTTTATGTTGCTTGATAATATAACAAAAATTATTTTTTTTTATTTGATGCATAAATAGAAGTTTTTCTTTATTAAAAAATATTATGCACATAAATTCTATCTTTAGGATTAAGTTGTATAATAATTATTTTATTATTAAAATATTACCAAAATAAAAACCAATAAATATTTAACAGTAAAAATTAAAATATAACAATATTTTGTAATAAAAACAAAATCCAAAGAGATAGTTTTCAAAAATAAATTTCCCTGAAATAATATAAATATTTTTTAAGGCATATAATGATGTACAAATCTCACAGGATTCATGCAATAGTGTGAATTTGGATTGAACATATACAAGCTTTCATTCTCTAGGGCTATGCAAGAAAAATTAACAATGTCGTCTACCTTTGAATGAAGAAAAAAACTACAAGTACAATTTGGAATTTTAATATCTTAAAAAAAATTAGGTGACTAACAAATAAGGAAGAGGCAAAGTATAGCAAGTTGGACAATTGCTGCATGTCAAAACCTTACTTGCTAATAAGTACATGTATCCATTGTTAGAAATTTTACGTGGATTGCGATTAGTTGTAAGTATTTTATTTTGAATAAATTTAACTAAATAATGATTCAAGAAATTTTCATTTTTTTGAAACTTGATTTATTAAAGTGATATATTATTTGGGACTTATAGATACCTAATTATGAGTTAATACATTTGATGATTAAAGTGTAGATTTATACTTAATAGAAGAGTCTAATAAAGTTTTATTTACATTGATTAAGTCCCCTTTCTTCTCTTAACTAAATTATAACCATTGACTTGTCCCATTGAGTATTACACATTCTAGGAGAAGGAGAGAAAATCCTATGCTAGCAATGTGCACTCTATCAATTTCACAAATACTTATAAATAAGTGCGCTTTTGCTTATTTTATTTTCTAGTATTCTAAATTCTACACAAGACTTAATCAAAATTTTTACATATGATATTAGAGCCATCTTGCATAGATTTAGAATTTAATTGTGTGTTTTTTGTATGAATAAAACAAACAAAATCAATTATTATTTTAAATTTTAAATTCTCCAATATAATTGTAGAATTTTGTTTTAGGATTTTTGAAACTTACAAGATTATTTCATAATCATCTATATTCTATTCTTATTTTTTAATACATGGAAACAAGTTCAAAAATCAAAGTTAATTGATACAAAATATATGATCGAGTTGCATTAGCACCTGTATTTTCAAACTAAAAATAAGAAGAATTGAGATGGTTGATAGAAATGTATTGATACCAAATATGATAGTGTTTCTAGGTCTCTAATTCAAGAGTTTATTTTTTTTAGTAATGCATTGTATATATACATATATATATCAAGAAAAAATTTGATTGTTTTCAAATTCTTGAATTAGTTCTCTAGTTTACACCTTCTTATGTGTGTGTGTGTGTGTGTATTTCTTCTAATTTGTTCATATTTATTTTTTTACAAGAAATACTTGATAGCATATATCTTGATTCATACATGTAGAAAGCTTTTAGATCTATATATAAAAAATAGGCTAGTTGATAAGAATAATAATAATTAATAAATAAAATTTTTTAAAAGAAAGATACCAAATGTTGCTTTTAAATTATTTTAAATTACATTGCATGAGATGCTGCCCTTTGTTGCTGCCAAGCTTGATTTCAGCCTTTATATATTTGATAATTAGTTCAAGCATTTTTTTTCTATATAGCTTGAAGTCATTTGTTTATTTATTTATTTATTTTTAGAAGTTAGGACTAAGTCTTTAAATGATATATTCTTTTGTCTATTGTTGGGGTTTTGTGGTGAGATAATAGTTTCTTTCTTATATATTGTAATACCTTTCCTAATAGTAACTCTAAAGATATGTTATAATCATTAGCTAATAATCATATTGAGCACAATAATATAACTATGTGACAAAAACTTTTTGGGTATCTTATGAATTTTTTATCATTTTAATTTTGTTATGAGAGCAATAAGCCTCTTTCATATCATGTATTGTCAACTTCACTTTCTTTAAATATATTTGTTCAAAAATTTATTTTTTTAAAGTTTGCATAAAATTTTAATTTTTTATACATTTTATACTAGATGAAACTTAAGACTATGAATTTCAATGTAATGTGAAGCTCATATGATCAATATAGTTGCATGTGGTATAACATCTCACTATAGACTGATCATATGTTGTAAGTTATTTATTTATTTGAATGATAATTTTGAGAAATTTTCTTTTAAATCTTGAATTTTTTAAGAAGAATTTTGGATTAATGTTGAATGATTATCACCAAAGTAAAGTTATTCATATTAATTTATAAAGTCTTTAAGTTATGAATATTTATGAAATTAATTTTTTATTGTTTTATACAATTACCAACTTAAAAAAGGTAGTTGTATATTTTAATTAGAAATTAACTTATTAAAAAAAATTTTAGATATATTTTATTATTGAGAATTTATTTGCCCAAAGAGGATAAATGTCAATATTAAAGTATTGCCCTGGTTGACTTTAATGATAAGAGAATATTTTATATATTATATTCTCTACCAAAAGAAGAGAAAATGCATAATATTTTTTTTACTTTATAATTTATTTTTATTATTAAAATTATTTTGAATAATTACTATATCAAATAAAATTTTAGTGTTGAAAATAAAAAAAATTATGTTTACAATAATTATTTATTAAGATTCTTATTTATTACTTTTAAGATTTACTGCTAAGATAATTATTATATGGAGAATAAAGTGAAGAATATTATACATTAACTATCTTACTTGATAATAATTTACCATTAATTAGTTTGATAGAGTATTTGCTTTCTATTTCATCTTTAATGTGACAAGGTGATAATATTTTATAAACAAATTTTTTGTTTAAAATAATTTTAATGATATGGCATTGAGAATCAAGCAACATTTTTTTAAAGTGAAAAAAATAATTAAGTTTTAAGATTGTATTGTAATGCAATATAGTTTTGATAATTAATATTCGTACATATTATTTAGTATCCTTCAATATGCTGATCATATTATTATCTTCAATAATTTAAATTGAAATTATGGGCTTAATTTTAATATCTTGATTTTTTTGAGAAATTTATGGGTTAATTTAAATAACTATTACTAAAATAAAATTATTTCATATTAATTTATTTGTCTTTAAGCTATTAATAAATATTTATAGAATTAATTTTTAATTACTTTATATATTTACCTACCAGAAAAGGGTAAGTGTGTTATAATTAAAAATGAGTTTAATAAAATAATTTTTTAATTATTTTATACAATGATCTATCTAAATGGAATTGTTGTATATTGTAATTAAAAATTAATTTAGTGAAATAATTTTATTTTTGAATTTATTTATTATAGTATATTTCATTTGCTAAAAGGGGATAAATTTACAATAATAATACATTATCCTAGTTGAATTTAATTTTAGGAGGATTTTTGCGTACTATGTTCTCTGCCTAAAGGAGAGAATGTAGTGATTATTACGCATAAATATAATCACATGGTATATGTGAATTTTTTTACATAAAACTAACTTATTGCATTTTTTGAATTATTTTTACACAATCTTTATTGCTATAAATATATTTTATTAAACACATGGTATTTGTGAATTTTTTCAATATTTGTTTCACACATGATGTTTATAATATTTATAAAAAAATATTTTACGATGGTATAGACCAAATGAGATATATTATTAAATAATAATATTATTTTAAATATTTTTCATTTTAATTCAAAAAATAATTTATATTTCTAAAAGAAAAATGTTAAAGGATTTTGATTAAAATTATAAATTTATCCCTATATTGGCTTTAAGTTAATAATATCTTTAATTTTTAAAATAAATCTATATTTTAAACCTTAGTATATTTTTTAATTACCTAGACTCAAGATGTGTTTAATGGAAAAAGATTAAAATTAAGGCAATTTGGATATAACAACATTTTAATTTTTTGATCATTTAATATATTATTTTAAATTAAAATTAATTACATGTTATTTATGCTTAAAAAAATCATTCTGGACAATTTTTATATCTTGAATCCTTTGAAAAATTTATAAATTTTTATGAATAATTATCACTAAAATGAGATTATTCATATTGATTTATAAAATCCTTGAGTTATATCATATGGTATTAATTTATGATTATTATATACTTACCTAAAGGAAGTTGTTGTATATTTAATTAGGGATGTTTTATGAAGCATATAAGTTTCTAGAGTTGCTTCAATTTTAAAAATATATTTGCCCAAAAGGAACATTTTTTCAATGCTAAAATATTCTCTTGGTTGACTTTGTAATTAAGGGGGTCTTTTACATGCTATATTTTTTATCCAAAGGGAAGATCATAATAATATACATTACTCCTATATCCATGAATTAAGAATTACATTCTTTCTTTCAATATTATTTCTTTTACTTATATGGTAAAAGTGTTAACTCTTTGATTAAATATTTTCTTTCAAGATATGATTGGAACATACTATTTCATTTTGGTTATAAGGAATAAATTGTTCTAAGGGGCCTATTTGTACAAAGGGAATAGTCTCTTGAACATCATATTATCCTTTATGTGATTGAGTTAATGTATTAAGAGAGAATGTAAATAATTTATAGTTATATATTAGAAACTCTTATGTAAACCTTGTTAATATATAAGAAGATTTTATTTTATTTATTATGTGTTGTTAAATAATTTATGTAGCTAATTTTTTTTATAGTTTAAGGAGTTATTAGATGAATCAATTTTGAAAATGTTATATACTATTGTATAACTTTAGTTACATGTTGACAAATTGAATTTTATATTATTATATGCCATTATGGTACATTAACTATTAAATATAATTTCTTTTTCTTTCATTCTTTAGGATGGAATTATATATAGCTTTTTTTAAAAAAAATTATATTTGATAACTAAGTCACTAATCAATTAGTGTAAATAAATTTATAATTGTTTGATTATTAATAATGTTACTAATATTAGAATTTTCTTGAAATATGATGAATTATTTGATAATGTTTAATTTATATTTTGAAATTGAATAATTTTTTTGGGAATTGGATCAAATCTTCAAATCAGTGGAAGTTTGATTTAATATTAGAAAATTTTGTTTGCATTGTGAAATGTGATATCTATGTTCAAAAGCTTATTTTAGTTAAAGATTATTAATGATCTTTGAAATTGCTTTACTTAATAAAAGTGAATTTAAATATTAAAATTTATTTTATATTATTTTAGTTGTAATAAGTTATTTACATATTTTTTGTTAGAAATATGCATAATAAAAAAGGTAAAAATTTTATTAGATCCTCTCTTATGTACATAGTATTTGAATATTAAAGTAATTTTTATCAAGAACATTTTTGCTAACAATAATGAATTTGATATATATGCTATTATATGTTTCTTTGAACATAATATAAAGTAACTTATAAAATTATTGACAAATGCATTGTGAATCCATTTTTTTAAAAAAATTTATGAGATGCTTTTTGGTTAATTGTGTATATTACTACATAAATTTTTTTGAAATGATTTAAGTCAAATTTAAAACTTTTATTCATATTTTATTTAAGTGATTTTTAGAAATATATTTTAAAAAAATTCTCTTGCTAAATTCACTTGGTATCAATTTTAATATTCAATTTTGATAGCCATGCAAGTTAGTTGTTTGAGACACCAAAACTATTTATATAATTGATTTCTTTGGATTATCGATTTGTTTATTTATACTATATTAAGTTAATAACTTGAGAAATTATAATTTTACATACCATTAAGATATGTATGTGGAATTTAAAGATTTTTCCTTTAAACTAAGATCTTTATATTTATAGGATATATAAAAGTCTATTAAAATATGAGTGTTCAATTTTATTTTCCTATAATATGTTTGATTAGTGAGAGTTCTATATTATATAAAACCTTTCATGTCAGTTGATAATTATCATATATTTGTTAGTATACAAGATATATATGTCATATATATTACTACACAATTTGCTAATCATTATTTTGTGTATTATTATCATATTTGCTCTTAATTATATTGATACATTATTGTGTGTTTATATATATGATATATAAATTCTTTATTAATACATGTGCCAATCATTAGCTCCAAAACTTGTATATTTAATCTCTATGAGCACCATATTAAAATAATAAGAATTGGTTTTATAAAGGTTGGATATCAAGTCTAACATATTATTTTATATGATACTTATTAAGACTAAAATTTATTATTTATTATTAGTTTCTGATATATGTGTTTATCTCTTAATCGACACCATTTTTAAATTTAGAGGCATTCTAGCAATAGATTTATAAAAACTAAGATTTAGTATTAGTTATTAGTTCCTAAGTTATATATTTGTCATTTAGTTAATATGATTTTGAAATTTAAAGACATTTTGACTAATAAATTTATGAATATTTATGAGGATTAGAATTTAATGACAATTACTAACTTCTATGTTTGATGTTTGTCTCTTAATTGATATTATTTTGAGATTTTGAGATAATTAAATTTATTATTATTAGATAATTTTTTTATCTTATTATTGAGTTTACGATAAAGAAATTAGTAAGGATTGACTTTAAAGATAACATATTTTGTTAAATCATACTTTTGATGCTATTTTTCTTACTACACTCTCATATTAATGACTCATATTTAAGTAGTTGATAATATATATAACCATGGAAGGTTTTGCATTAATAATAATGTAATTATCACCATAATTCAATATTATTGGTTACTTAAATATGATTCGTGTTTTAGGTATTATCTCTTGGATGGTGCATTTTCAAAATTATAACCACATGTTCAAAATTTTGTATTTAACTTGAGAGTTATTTTCAATAAAAATATTTTAAAATAAACTTTTGATAATTAATGTTATCCAAATAGGAGAATGTATATGAGTTACAATTAATTGTAGGTATTTTATTTTGATAAAATTGACTGAATAATAATCCAAGAGGATTTTATTTCTAAAGTTCAATTTATTAAAATGATCTATTACTTAATCTTATGAATACTTGATTATGAGTTAATGTATGGCAACTAATGTATAAGCCTATCCCTTTCTTAGCTCATAATAGGAGAGCTTGATAGGGTTTTACTTATATTGATTAACTTTCATCTTCACTCCTAACCTAATTGTAATTATTATCTTGATCCATTAGGGCCTCATATTTTAGGAGAAGTAAAAGAAGCTATATGCCAATAATGCATACTTGTACATTATATTAATTTCACAAAAATTCATGAACAAGTATGCTTTCACTTTTTTTTCTAGTATTCTAAATTCTATGCAAGACTTAATCAAACTTCCTATGTTCATATCTTGAGTTTTTAGTTAAGATATGAAACAATAAATAAATATATTTTTATTGTGCAACTCTTCTTATAGAATATAAAAATACATAGTCATGCAAGGTTTGAGATGATTAACCTAACCTATATGTGTGTGTTTATGATTAAAATGACAAATAATTTAATACAAATAAAATATTTTAAGGACAAACTTATTAAATTTAGATTCGAAATTTAGGTACCCATATCCAAAAGGATAACAGTAAAGTTCCTTACTTGTTTACCATAAGATTCTTCATTCATATATGATATATGTATTAATTATTATATTTAAAGAAAATAATTTTAACAATAATAGTTATTGTAATTAACAAATTGTAATTGTTAATAATAATTAATAGAATAATTAAAACACATGTTATGATTTCAATAAAGGATCTTAGAACTTTACCTAAATCCTACCTAAACATTTATCCTTGTTATAACTAACCCATAATTGTGATTAGCATAAAACTCAGTTTAATAGCTTTTCATAAGCCTTCTTAATTAAAGATACCAATTTAAAGATAAAGAACAAGATTCTAAGCATTGATTCAAGCATAATTATATTATGAGTACCTACATTTAAACACATTTTATATATAAGCAAAATTGGAGTTAGATCTACTTATAATTTTCAACACTTTTTAAATGATAAGTTAGTCTAACTAATACTCAAGACAAACCTTTAAACACTTATAATAAATATCCATCCAATAACCTATGAATGATTGAAGCTTATTAAGAAAAGGTTTAGAATATATATATTTAAATACAAGTAAGGCTTTGTATATTATCTATTTTCAAAATAAAAGAAAGTTATAAAGAGTTTTTTTCATTATGGCAGTAATGGTGGAGACATATCAATGTCTAGGAGACACATTAAAATTTACTATTATGATCCCTCCCTAATTGTGAGTGGTGGTATAGAACCTACTATCTGATTTTCACCATCCTATTCTAATTATTAACTCTTAGTGTACTTATAGATTGATATAAATCATAAATATCTTATTTAGAATAAGGATAGTAGCACAAACATTTAATTAGTTTCATCAAAATAAGGGAAAGTTAAGCTCGTTTATGAATCCTAGTATAATTAAAAGTAAGTTAACTTAACTTACTTCAATTACAAAGGGATTCCTACCCTAACTTTCTCTTACACATGCTAAGACCCAAGAAGTAACTCTATACATATCAAAATAGAATAATTGCTATTCAAACCTTTAGAGAAACTAGAAGTCCTACTCTTAAGGTGGTAATTGTGCCTCTGCAGGAGAATATACAACAATAAACATCAGAGGATAAATTTAGGGTTTAGTGAGTAAATATTCTATGTGAACAAGCTTATAAGAATTAACTAATACCTTCCTTTATACATAACTTAAGAGCCCTGTACATTCACATAATAAAACATTAATATATATAGAATTATATGAAAAGATGTTCACTTAAAGATTTAACCAAATAATAAATTAATCTAATCATAATTCATAAAACAATAAAGTAAGAACATGAATGAACCTCTTTGTACCTTCTGATCATTCTTATCTGGTCACAAACTCAATCTTATTTCTTTAAAACTCGCCTTATCTTTTTATAAATAGTTATTAGCTCTAATTTTTCAATCATACATATAGTATCAAAAGTTCATATTTCAACACATAACATATTTCTCCATGCATTTTTAAATTGCCATATAATATTGATTTAACATTATCTATTTTATAACAATCATTTAAAAGTTACTAATTTTTTATATATAGTTGATTATGTAATCAATTATGCCTTACTTGAAAATAGGGACATAGGTAATTATAAGTGTATAGAGAACAAGTGAATGACCTTATAGTTAACTATGAACTTTTTGTAGACAAAGGCCATAGTCAACTATATAGCCAATTACAAAGGTTTAGAGAACAACCTATTAGCTTGTAGTTAACTATAAACTCTTTGAAAGCAAATTTTAGGGGTTGTTGTTAACTAAGTAGTTAACTAACTGGGGTCAAAGTCTATTCCTTATCCTTATAGTCAACTATATTTATCTAAAAGTTAGTTCTTAGGTATGTAGTTAACTACTACCTAGAATTTTGTAAATTTTATAAGATATATCATTCATTTATGCATTATATTCTCAAATCTCATTATACATGTTACCATTTGCAATTAAATTAGCATATAATGCATTTCTTCCATAATACTCATCCATTTTATCAAAGGAACCAAAGTAAAACATCTATTAAACAAGAATATTTAAATCTTCATTTCCAACATCAAAACCTAGATTTTTACAATCAAATTATACAAAGTTAATTAAATTTATCTTAAATGCTTACTCGCCTAGTATTGAGAAGGCAATTGGAAGATAAAATCAAAGTTAACTTGTTCCTATTAAAGTTAAATCAACAAGATTCTAGGTTAGGACTCAAAATCCCTTTTGGAAGCAAAACCTTTAATTTTACTTAATCAAAAGGAAAAAAATGTGGATAATCACCTAAAAATCTAATGCTTAAGGAAGCTTACCTTAGCTTGATTAAGAGATAAATGAAAACAATAAAGGTTGTTAGATGGAATTTATGGAGAATAAGAAGATAAAAGGAAGATGTTGAAGAAGATGAGAAATAATTATGGCTAGAGAAAATAAAGAATAATAAAAAGGGTTGGGAGGTGAAAGGAAAGTAAGTTAGGGCAAAGTTGGAAACTTATTTCAAATGTCCTTAATCATATTTCAACCTCTAAATATTTCATTTCATACTAAACTTTTACCTTAAATTTTATATTTTTAGGTTTTTCTATCATTCCTTAAGCATAATTTCACTTTTATATCTTTAATAAAAAATTAACTAGTTAATTTCTATACAAAATATTTTGATTATTTTTAAACATTCCTAAAAGATATAACACTTACTTAAAAATTAAATATTGAACTTAAATTAAATATAAATGAATATTGATATTAATGAATGGTTGATAGACTTAAGGATAATTTCATAATGAAAAGCTTTTACATACATGAATTATACTAAAAATTAAGAATGGCAATTTGTGCTCACATGCCAAGTTGGATTCATGTTGTGTCAAAGATTAATAATAACCCGAATATGCTCAATTTGAACCTAACCTAAATAATAATTGTGCTATATTAAATTAACTTATTTGATATACATGTTAAGATGGGTTAATTAGTTTAATAATTTCAATTAATAAAATTTACATTAAACTCATTTATTAAATTTAATTACTCATTATTTTTCATAAAAATATACTTAATTATCAATAAAATATAATTTTAAATTTTTATTATCATTTTATTAATACATGAATTTTATAATTTTGTTATATATAATTATTTATAATTTAATTATTAAATATTTCTCGAATAATATTTTTAAAATTTTAATATAAATTCTTGAACTAGTTGGCATGTTAACCTATTTTCGACTATATCTTAACTTATTTATTATTCTTATTAAACGAGTTAACCTATTTCACTACCTAAACTTGTGTAAAAATTTTATCTTCATCTCAACTTATTATATCATGTCAAAAAATTGTTATCCTTACTAAAAATGTGTTGCAACCTTTTAAATTTTTTAGACTCTTTTTTAATGTAAGAATAGTAAAATCAATGTAAAGAAATATAGAATAAAATTTTTGTAAAAGCTAATCAATTATTTTAGTAAAAATTAAAATGAGAATTTGGTGTGAAATAATTAAGAAAAGTGAATGAAATGAAATATTTAAAGACTAAATATGCATAGGGTAGAATATTTAAGTATAAAGGAGATTTAGGATATTTTTTCCAATTTTGCGAATGTCGTTATTCACTTTTTACCCTAAAACTTTAGCTTCTACCCTTATTTCTAACTAAAAAATTCCCAAATCTTCCTTTCTTTCATTGTCTTCACTTTCTTTTCTCCTCCTTCTCATGCAACTAGGGAAAATCTTCAACCATTACTTACATTTTTCCATCTAAGTAAATTAAGCCTTCTTAATTTTCAATTTTTATGGAGTTTTCTCCATATTCTCATAAACTAAAGATTATTAAAGGTTTTTGTTCAAAAGAGGGATATTGAACCCTAACTTAGATTCTTGGGTTTTTTGCATGCTTAGAAGTTATTAAACCATAATTTCTTTTGTATACTTAGGAGCTATTAAACCATAATTCCTTCTAACTAGTACCTTTTCCACACAAGGTGAGTAAGCATCTTATATAGATTTGATAGTCTTTTAGTGATTTTAATTGAAATGAGTTAGGTTTGTGATGTTTTCTTAAATTTAGAAGAATTATGAGGATTGATAGGTTTTGAATAGAGATTTTTAATGGATTTAGAGCAAATAATATTGTAAACATATGGTATAATGACTAGATTGAGGATAATAACCATAGAAATAAATTTAAAGTGAAATTATTTTAAATGAATAGTGATTTAGTGTGAAATCTATAAAAAAAAATCATAAGGGAATTGATTCTCTAATTAATTCATTAAGCCTGCAATTATTTTTGGAAGGTCTAAATTGATTCACCCAAAATTGGTGAAGGAATTAGTTCCCAAATTGATATGGACAGCTTAAGGAGCTCTCTGGTTGACAAATAAGGCTAAAATCAATTTTTTGATAACAAAAAATTCTATAGAAAGCTTGAATCAATCTACCTTGAATTGATCTATCTTACATTCCTTTAAAATTTTACATGTTTTAAGGGTTTTTATGAGTTTATATCTTATAGTATATCTTGTATAATAGTGGATGATTTATTATGTATTGATTAGTGATGAATTATTAGACAACCCATTTCGGATTTAAAATTTTCATACTTTGCTTATATTTATGCTACAATTGAATAATGATGAATGGATGATGTGGGTCATGCAAGAAGGCATAGTAATATTATGACATGTGTATATATAGTATAAACCTTAATTACAAAGGTTGTGCTTGATTTATATTATTACTATTTGTTGTTTTTTATTTTTCTTATATATGGATATTTATATTATAATTATGAAACAATAGTGCTAGTAAAGCACTTATTATTTGACCAAATCATTGTGTGACCATTAGATTGATGATGATAGGGTGATTACATGCTCGTTATGACTTTAAATGCCAAACTTGTGTGTTTGCTTGTGAAGGGATAAAGTTGAATTTAAATAGATAAGATTTGATTTGGGAAGGGATAAGGATGATCAAAAGTTATAAGAAGATTTACATAATTTCTTTATTCATATATGTTAGGATTTCCTATAGATGGTAATAAATGTATGATTGATGTTCCCTCGTGAATAGGAGGACGTATAAAAATGATGAGTGGTGTGACTTTGATCAAGCCTTGATATTGTATATGGTTATAATTGTCTCATTACTAGGTAGGTTAACTCTAATATAATATTTTTCGTTAGATAGAGCCTAATAGTTTACTCATGAGTATTAAATTGTAATCTTTGTGCCATAATTACCTAATACTTATTTGTTAAATATTATTTACTCATTAAATTTCATAAAAACTCACTCTTCTTCTTTTATCTTTTTTTTTCTTTAGGAAACTTTCCTTTTAGATGCCTAATTGTTGTTGAATAAG
Source organism: Sindora glabra (assembly GCA_020226215.1). Taxonomy (NCBI): domain Eukaryota; kingdom Viridiplantae; phylum Streptophyta; class Magnoliopsida; order Fabales; family Fabaceae; genus Sindora; species Sindora glabra. The sequence continues at coordinate 56,060,171 of CM035230.1, read as the reverse complement.
TTGGAAGTAGGCTCGCTTGAAAATTTGGCACTAAAATAAGCATTAGGGACAATTAGAATAGATATGCATAATAGTTTATCAATTCTTTATATATTTGATTTCTAAAACCATATTTTACTTGAAAACAAAACCATGATTGCATAAGAGGCATTATTTTAAATATATTTTAGGAAATGTTAGTAGGTTATCATTCATAGTAATTTTTTGTGCTAATCATGTGCCTTAAGATAAATGGTGACAAAATGATTGATAAATATGATTAATAATTGAAAAAAAATATACGATCAACAATTAACTATATTAGAAGAGTGTTATTGCCTTCATTTTTATGCTTAAGACATTAGGTTCTAGCCCCTATCCTTATCAAATGAGATGTCACCCACTTGTACTTACATAAATAATTAATTCTAAAATGGGTTGATAAATATAAATGATAATTAACAGGGAAATTAAATTAATAATAAGCTATAATTTTACAAGAATATTACAACTCTAACATGCAAGGTGTCATATTTTGAGGCTCAGCCACTATTAAAATATAAATGATAGCCAAAAATGGAATCAAATAACTAACGAACTATTATTTTAGATGAGTGTTATTGCTTTGATGCGCAAGGCGTTATGCTTTATGCCTGCCTACATAAAAGTGATAGAAACTTAGGGGCATGCACTACAATAAAAATGTTATACTATAATAACACCTATATAACTATGATAAAAATTTGATCATTTATATAAATAACATATTATCTGTATAAAGTCCACTAATGCTAAAAATTTCATAAACCTTATATATGTGATATGTTGCCTACAAAGAGTCATTGGAAATTGAAGCACCAAAAATTGGTAGCAAATGATTTCTTGACCTTGTATAAACGAAATGTCATCTACATAATATTTTTAAATTTTTTTTCAAAACTTCATTGAAATGACTTGTCATCTAGATAAGGTTATGGAAAATTGGAGCACCAAAAATTAGAGGAAAAAAATTTATTGGCTATATATATAAATGGCAAGTCACCTAGATAGGTATTTTTTAAAAAAATTTCAAAATTTTATCGAGATGACTTGTCATTTGGATAGTTTAGAGATAATGATGTATGTGCCTTTATTATAGCCTATTCAAGCAATCAAAAATTGACTATGAAGATAACAAGTGTGTTATTAATATAGAGGAAGCTCATAAAATTTGCAAAGCTTCATTTTGCCTCTATTGTCTCATGTAAAGAGCTTTTGCCACTTCATTTTTCAACTTTCTAAGGTGAGTTTCTTCACATTTTCTCTATCATTCTTGCTAGATTTTTATTCATTCTTATATTTTTTTTACTTTAATTTTGTAAAATGCTTAAATTGTGTTACTATTATTTGGCCACCATTTTTATTTTTTGTCATCTCTGATTACTTTGTGTTTCTCTCTTGTAAAATGAACTATTTTAACTAATTATTTATTTAATTTTATATAAAACTTGAAATATCAATTAAGATTTTGGAATATTTTCATTTTATGTTTATTGTTTCAAATTTATCAAATGTATTTATAGTTAATAATCAATAATTTATGTTTGTTGTTAAAAATAATTTATTGATTGAATATATGTATATGTTTATATATATATATATATATATATATATATATATGCACATGCACACGCACACACATATGTGTAGTTAATATCTTAGTCTGTATATAATATTGATTCTAAGTTGTATATGATAAATTGATGTTTGTCCGTTAACAATAGTAAAATTATTATTAAATAATAAAAAATAAAATTTAAAAATTAAAGTAATAAAAATAAAATTTATATTATAAAAAAGTTGATAATTAAATAATGTATACTATTAACTAACTTGGTAAAATAAAATATTTAATTATATAGATTTAGAGTTGATTTTGAATAAAGTAATGAATAAGATATGATTATCAGGAATAAAATTTATGCATAATACTAAATTTATAATAATTTTTCATCAGTTTAATGGAAAAGAAAATATTAAAATTGCGGCAAGAAATAAACCCTAAAATTACAAAATAATACAATTATTAAAATTGAAATAAAATTAAAAATAGTAAAATAATAAATAAGAAAAAAACATATACTTAAAAAATCAAAGTAAGGAAAATATTAAATATTTGAATAACAACATCATTTAATTATAAAATGTGGACACAAATTAGCAAAAAATTATTTAATAGGGATTTAGAGTAAATTTCAAATAAAATTGTGAATAAATGATGAAAAAATTTATGCATAATACTAAATAATTAGTATAAGATTTATGTTAATTTAATGAATAAGAAGATATCAAATAATGGGAGGAAATAGACTTTAAAATTATAAGCTAATAAAGGTATTCAATTTGATATGAAGGAGAAATTAAATAATAAAATAATAAATTTTAAAAATTAATGTAATAAATTATAGAAAATTAAATATTACTTTCTTATCAATTTAATGATCAAGAATAAATTAATTAAAAGGTCTAGTGTAAGAAAATTGTCACATAATTGATGAATTATTATTAGTCTTAAGTAAAGTATTAAATATTAAGGTTTAGTACAAGCAAAATTTATTCTATATAAATAAGTATTAAAAATGAATATATTGTATATCTAAAATTATTGCAATTATAAAATTACAATAATTTTAAATTCTAATTCACTTGCACTATAACTTTAAACTTGTTAAAGGGTTATTAGCCTTTATAGATGAACTAACATTTGAATTATCATATAAATTTAGAAAATTTATAATAGGTTTATTAGTTATTGTTGTCAAGTTCTCTACTTATCATTTCATATCGTAAAAATTTCTTGTCTCTTCTTTGTTCTTTGGATATGTATTATATTAGTATATAGTTTGCACACTTGAATTAGAGATAATGGAATCAACCTATCATGTGACCCTACTTATTTCTTTGCAATGCAAGATAGGTAAAATTACTTATACTATATTATTTTTTTTATTTTTTCCTATATATATATATATATATATATATATATATATATATATATGATTGACATTATATATTTGAAAGTTGCATCAACTAGATGGTTTTATAACAAGTCAAGGTCCCTAGGCCTCCACTCAAAAATTCAAAAGAACAATGACAAACCACTACTAATATATTTTAATAAGGAAAATACCTAGCAAATAGTGGGAAAAAACTTAAGGCACTTTGAAGGTGATATAGAAGTCCTAGTTAGGAAGTACTGTAAGCCTTTCCATAAGTTTTAAAGTTGAATATCTAAGGAGTAGAGGGCAAATGTTACGCAGAAAGTCTTTTTATATTGTACATTGACTTTTTTTAAGTTACTTTATATTGTAATGTACCAACATTGGAGATTTGTTATTATATACCATTCATAATTTTACTTTCTTTGTTTTGTTTTTATCTCATTTAGTGTTATTATTAATATTTTAATATTTTATAAATTATTAATAATTGTAAAATAATGTTTAGGAATATCATGATTTTATTTTATAATACTTGCCATTAATATTACTAAAATAGATATAAAATTTATTAAAGAATAAATTTTAAAAAATAGCTCTATGCCAATGACAATTGTCACTTGTATAAGGCTTTCTCTACACAAATGACATATTATTTGTGTATGATTTGATTTATACTGATGACAATTATTTTCTATTATCTATATAGGGTTAACCCTATATAGATTACATGTTGTCTGGATAAAGCTATTGACCAGTTAACCACTTTAATATACTACAATAATATTTGTCGTGTGTCAGTAACTTTATTGTGAGAATAAAGATTATCATTTGTATAGGTGACCATAGGCACAAATCTATACTAATAAACCTTTTCCGATGACTTTGTCATTTATAAATGTTTCTAGTGATGACATGGGCATCTATATCAATGACTTTTGTTATCTATATGTCTCTTTTTTTTTTAAGTGGTGACATATTTCATTTTTAAAATAATTTTTTTCAATATTTTAGTATTTAAAATAAAAATTAAATTAAGTACAAAATTCAATGAATGACACTATTGGAATAAAGTTCATGATAATGATACAAGCAAACACATTTTTACTGTGCAACAAAATATAAAAAATATATAGCTGTTTGAGATTATGATTGATTAGTTCCTAGGATTTAAATTTTAGAAAAAATGAAAATATGAGACATAATAAAAATATATGTTCGTATGTGTTTACATGGTAGAACATATAATATAAGGTGTATAAGAAAAATAGGACGATATTTCCAAAATTCATAAGAAGTGAGAAAATAATTATGTTTACATCTTGGATTTTATCAAAAATTTTGTAATCAAGTCAGTAATTTTGTTTGTAATTATGCTATTCAAGCATTTGAGAATGTTGAAATCCCTTTTTGGTTGAATGAAACTTTGATATGCTTAATCCTTAAAGGAAAGTTTCATAAAACCATTCATACTTATAGGTCAGTTAGTCTTTGTAATATTATTTCAAAGGTTAAATAAAAAATTTTGACTACAAGGTTGAAACTATTTCTGGAATTTTTTATTTCTCATTTTCAATCTACGTTTGTCCAAAATAGGAAATCTACGAATAATATAAACATTTTTAAAAAGGTTATACATACAATAGACAAGTCTAAAGCTAAAATTAGGAATATGATTATTAACATGAATTTAAAAAAAGCTTATGATTTCTTGCAATGAGATTCCATAAGAAAGGTCTTTATTTATTTTAGCTTCCTTTTAAAATAGATTAATTTAATAATAAGTCTTGTTTTGAGAGTTTCATATCATATTTTGTTTAATGGAGGTAAATTAAGCCTTATTCATCCATCTAAAGGGATTAGATGAGGCAATCCTTGTCTCCTTATTTGTTTACATTATACTTTGAATATTTGTATTTAATGATTGAAAAGGCCTGTTTAAATAAAAAATGGGATCCAATTAAATCTAGTAAATAAGGGCTTCAATTTTTACATTGATGATGTTGTTTTGTTTATTAAACCTAACTTGAAGAATTGTCAAATAATTAAAAAAGTTGTCTCTAATTTTATGGAAACCTCAAGTTTAAAAACAAATCTTGGTAAATCCAAGATTTATTTTTCTAGAGATACTAAAAATTCAATAAGGGTTGGAATTAGTAATGAATTTGGCATTAACCATAATGGAAATATGGGCAAATATTAGAGGGTTAAAATTAAAAGCGATTATAAGTTTGCTAATTTTTATTTTATAGTGGATAAACTTAGGCAAAAAATTAACAATCGATAATTAAGATGGCTTTCAAATGTTAGAAAGGTGATGTTTATTAATTCTATTTTGTACATGACATGTATTAAGATGGCTAAAGTGATTAACCAAAAACTTGATTAGATTGTCAGAAGTTTTTTGTGGGAAGGCAATGTGGAAAATAGAACATTATCTCTTGTTAGATGGGTTATTGTTAATTTGCCTAACTTTAGAAGGGGACTTGAAATTAGAGATTTTAAGCCAATTAATATGGCTATCTTGACTAAACTTGGTAGAATTTTATCCAAGATGGTCATGCTATTTAGGTTTAAGTGTTGAGGAAGAAGTATTTTCTTGTCAATAATAATCATTGTATTTAAAAATAATAAGAATTGGTCTCATAATTGAAAAACCCTTAAACCCACTTTGGATATAATAAGGGCTAGGTTGAAATGGATTGTTAGAAATGGGGAAAAAATTAATCTTTGGCATATTTTTGGAATGCATGTGGTCCTTTAAGAATTTTATTGTCTGATCCTTTATTTCAAATTGATTTGGAATTAACAATTGGGGACCTTCTATATGATAGAACTTAGAATTTTGATAATATCTCTTTTATTTTTCTTGATAATATTAAAGCCTATATTATAAGTACTCCTTTTAGCATAAAAATAAAAGCATGATAAGTTAGTTTAGGCTTTGTCTAAGTTTTAAAATTGCACTATTAAAAGTGTGTACTATTTTTTGAAAGAAAATACAATTTCTATTGATAATATGAATTTTAAATCAATTTGAAAATTTTCTACTTTGCCTAAAATTCAATTTTTTGTGTGGTTGATTGTTTTAAATTGAATTCCCATTAGAGAATTTTTTAATAGGAAAGGATTGGATGTTTTCCTTGGCTATACTTTTTGTAATACAAACCTTGATTCAATTGGACATATCCTTAGATAATGTTATATTGCTATGGAGTTATAGACTACTCTTCCAGTTCCAAAATCCTTTCAAAGCTCCTTTTAAACAAATTTTGTTAAATCATTGAAACTTAACTTTTGTTGAGCTTTGTTGCAATTTAAATTTTCCGTGAGCAACTTTTTTTTGTGTGTTTGGAATCTGTGGTTGAATAGGAATAGAAAAGTTTTTAGTGACAACTAAGATAAGTTTGATTTAAAACATACTACTTTCAGTAAAGTAATGGAATTTTGAATTATAAAAAGACTAATTAAGATACCTTCTCAACAACTTGTCAAAAAAATTAGATGGGATCCTTCTCCATTGGGTTGGTGTTACCTTCTTAACAAAAGGTAATTTTGGTGTTGCTTCATGCTCTGCTATTATAAGGAATTAAAAAGGAGAATGGGTGATTGGCTATTCTAAATGGCTTGAAGTAAGTTCCAAATATGTGGCTAAGTCGTGTGAATTAAAGGATGGCTTATTTTAGCACTTAACAATGATGTACTCCCGGTTATTATTGAAATGGATACTTTATCTATTACACATACTTTTCAAATTGCCAACCCATTACTTCTTTCCTCTGTTCATAACTTATTTGAAGACTATAAAGAATTACTAGAAAAATGTGGAATTTACCATATTAAACATTCCTATGGCTAATTGTGTTGCTAAACATGCTTCTTACTTTTGTAATGAACTTATAATTAGGGATAGTGCTCCTGGTGGAGCTCTTTTACTTTTGCTGTATGATGTAATGAGTTTTACTGCCCCTAGACTTATTTCAATTGTTTGATGTTATATTTTTCCTTCTTCTAGAAAAGGAACAAGAAGTAAGAAAGCAAATATTGAAGAAGAAGGAGATCTCCCAATGAAAAAAATGTTTATATTAATTACATTGCAAACAAATATATCACATAAGATTTTATTTTGAATTTTTCATGACAAAAATTCAAACAAAAATTACCTATTGCTTTCTTTTTTAAAAAAAATTAAAATGAATAATTTGGGAATCTTTTGTTGCCTCAAAAGAGCGGTCATACAATATTTATGGCCAAGCCCAAAATGTCAAAGCAGATATAGACCTATAATTTTTGGTGATATCATCATACGGCTAAAATTTGCTATAAACATTAGATTCCACACGCTTTCTTCCAGTACCAGTTCTTCTCCACAAATGACCAATGCGGCGGTGCCATTTATTACAAGTAATCAACAAATATAAAGCACTAAATAAATTACAGGGCATCGCAGCTATATATATGAAACCTTAAACATAAAAAAAGCAAGAACCATGCATGCTTTTACTAGGAGTGGTCTCTTTCAACATATTCCACTATATGTAAATCAATGTACTTCACCTAGGAGTCTATAAGACAGCTAGCATCCCCACACTGTATATTCCATGTTTAAACAAGACATATGCTTAAACAAAACATATGCTACTTTTACCTTTTTTTTAATTTATTATTATTTATTTATTGTGTTAGAAAATTTTTTTAGGTAATACATATTCTACTTTTACTTTTTTTTTTATTTACTTACGTTTAGATGTATATAAACAAAGGAGCTAAATATGTCATATATACTTTAATTAAAAATTATGATATTTAAAAAATAATTTACTTTTTAAAATAGATAGTTTTCTTTTTCATCACATTTTCACATTTATCATTGTTTAAGTATAATATTTTTTTTCAAGTCAAACAGATCTAATCACTTATATTTTTTACATAAAAAAATTAAATTTTATTTTAGGTTTTGCATTAACATATGAAAGGTATGAAAAATTCACATCTACTTTAAACTATATTTTTTACATAAAAGATTAAATTCTATTTTAGGTTCAAATTCACATATGAAATATATGAAAAATCCACATCTAATTTAAATGCGAGTTAAGCATCTTTTAATAAAAAAATTACATCTAAGAAAAAATATACATAGAATTTTATTGTGTTATAGAATGGATTTTTTTTATGTATATTAACGCTCATAAAAATATGAATTGAGATTCTCTCCTCTTCTAAGAAAAAGAATGAAGTAAATTTTGGATAAAGATAAATATAAATTTTTTATTTGAAATTAAATGTTTCAATAAATAAAGGCAGTTGATTCTAGAATAAAAATTATATTTTTATCTATTAAAAAATGATATGAAAATAATAAAAGGAAAATGAGAATATCCATATCCAAAAGTATTTATGTCTTGCTTTGTCTCTAACATGGCAAGTATATATATATATATATATATATATATATATATATATATATATATATCACATCATAGATAAAAGCATCTGCATTCATTCATGGGGGCCTAGTTAGAAGAGGACATAGTAAAAGCGTCCTAGATGTTGTGGTGCTTTCAAACAAGAAGACAGTCACATTCAGCTTTCTATATAATTTACGAACATTTTATAAAGAGGACTAGTGAAAATTTTCTATTTATATTTCTACATCAATTATATAAGTAAGTCTATTCAAATTTAAGAAAGTAGAGCCAATAAGATTTTGAAAAAACTAGTCAATCATATAATCACTTGTAATTATGGAGTCGTAATTTCAAGAATAGTACAAGTAATAGTTCATATAATTGAAATGGATAACATGAATTGACTCAACTGTGAAAATTCAAATAAAATCTTTGTATCTCTCATTAGTTAGAAATTTGAATCCTACTGATCACTAGTTCTACTTAGTAGGTAATTCTTTTCTAAGAGATTCCTTGATACTTAGAGATTAATTGAATCATTATCCTTCAATCCAATTGGACTTATACCAATTGAATCACTGCCTTTCGACCTAATTAAACTTGACAATAAATTTTGCCGGCTATTTCAACATACCATTGACACCTTATTTGGTAAGATTCAGAAAACTTGTTCTTCCTATTATTTTTATTTACCAAAAAAGAAAATGTAATTGAAATGAAATTTAAATAAAAGTATAGTGAATCATGGTAACTTTTTTTTTTTTTTTTACAATTTTATGAAATTGAGCTCCTCTAAAATATGAGATATATTTTAGAGAGTAAAGTAAGATATTACAACTCTTAATGAGAAAATTAAAATAGTAGGTATTTACAAATTAATTTAAAAATTATTTTTAATTAATTATTATTTAATTAATTAATTTTAAACTTTTACTTTTCTCATGAAAGATTATAATGTCTTATTTTACCTTCTAAAAGGCATTTTCCACTTTAAAAAAATTGAATTCAATTTTATATATACTTCCAGAGATTTTTATTCAAAATTTTTTTAATAAACTCATTATTAGTGGAATATGCCTCTTGATTAATTATCACCCACTTCTTTTTTACATCGTACCCACAACAAGAAAATTTGAATTTAAAATTTCCTAACATACTTCTCAAATTATCACCGTTAATATATTATCACCTAATGACTTAATGTTCACCCACTCTGATCAAATAAATAATTGCATGTTCATGTTTTAAAAACGTTTAACCTACCTTCACAATATTAGGAGAGTGCAGGGATTCAAGAAAGATTCATGAAAATTCAGCTACCCTTTCATACATGAGATTCCAAAGAACAAAACATTATACATGACTTTAATAATTCAATGTCCTTTGTGAACATGGCGATACCTATTTTGTAGGGTATAGTCCTATTTCAAGATTATATTAGGGGTCGTTTGGTTCATACAGGAACTAAGTTCCCATGAGAAATGGAACTTCACAGGAAGTTGATTTCCCGTATGAACTTCTTGAGATATCTCAAATTTTGTTTGGTTGACATGGAGCAAGTTCCATTTCCCGCTAAAGAACTTCCTATATTTTTATTTGATTCAACTTTGTATTTCCTATGATATAACAATGAAATGACCACAATAACCTCTAAAATAAACATTAACAGATATTAATTCATTTCAATTTTTTTTATGTGAAAAATACTGTTCTCCGAGGCGAGAAAATGAAAGGATACGACATCGAAGTGACAAAACGCAATGGCCTGAATATGAAACGACGCACACGATGGGCGTTTCGGCGGGCACAAAAAGGCCGAAATAGTAACAACACTTCGCATTCCATCTCAAAGCTCAGTACCAGTGATCTTAAGACGCAGGAAGACACCGTGCAAATCATCGCCAAAATACAGCAAGAGAAGACACCAAACGACCCTGAACAACCGGTTAACATCATTTATTAACATCGGACGCTAAAAGCAAGATCAAACAGTAACTTCGCACAAATGGGTTGTCCACAGGTAAACCCACCTCCTCTTTAGCATTGACTCTAATACAGGCATTATACTTCAGTTATAAGTGCAATGAAAATGCACAGTTTCCTTGGACTTGTGTTCCTATGTGAATTGAAGTGAAACCCTAGAAGTTAGTACGACCACAATATGCTAAATATTTTGTTGCATGTTACTGTCACTCCACATAATATCTGTTTGTATGAGAACCAGAAAAATGGCACCGTGCATATTTCATTGTCCTTTTGACATTCTGTAGACATAATAACAAATGGACATTAAGGAGTCATCTAATACCCAAAAGTAAAGTGCTTTTCCATCGGCATTGCCATTGATCATGTTTGATTTGTAGTTTAACACCATAATGTGGTGGGTGTTACTGTTCTCAGCAAAACAGTAACATCTCGTTTCATTAGTCCTTGATAGGATAAGCACGTTGGTTTTGTCAAGGTTAACCGTTTAGACACGAATCATCTTGTCTATATCCTGTGTTTTTTGTGCTGGCGTCTCTGTTTGCGGACCAAACACTACCATGTCACCACGGTAGGGATTCGTAAAATGGTTGTTTCTCAAATCTTGGCACATGTTACTGTTTCTGGGTAAAACAGCAACACAGCTCTACCACGAGGTTGCATTGTTAGTCAGACCTCATGGAAACTACTTGTGCATGTTTTGGTTCTTTTTCAATATAGTAGAGTGCTGTCAAACTCGCATATGTCGCTTGTCTGGCTCATGTTACTGTTTCTTGGTGAAACAGTAACACATGGTTCCTTCGAAGCTTCAATGTTGATCATGCCTCACCTTGTCAACTTATATTCCTATCGCTCGTTATCAATGCAGTAGAGATCCGCAAGACAGTTATATCTCAAATCTTGGCACATGTTACTATTTCTCAGTGAAACAGTAACACACCACTGCCACGATGTTGCATTGTTATTCATAACTCATAGAGTAGCACTTACCCACGATGTTGCAATGTCGTTCATATTTTTGCTCGTTGTTTGTTCAGTAGAGTTTTGTTAAACATGTATATCTCATTTTTTATATTGTGTTACTTTTTCTTGTTGAAACAGTAACATCACTAGAAAGAATTGGATGTTGCATTATTAATCATACCTCATTTTGTCTATTTATGCTTGATCTAACGCTTGATTTGACGTTTACCTGAGCAAAAAGGCGCTAAAGCACTCACAGTGGCAGACGATTCTGATGAAGAAACCCAAAGATTCCAGCAATATAGGTCCAATCTTTTGGCGTGCATTAGGCAGGTTGATCAGCTTCAATTGGATGACAGGCACACGACGGTGCTATGACACAACCCATTTTGGGTTCTAATTAATGCAATAATAACAAAGGAACTGAATCGTAGCATGTGTCAAAAGAGTAATGTTGAAATTCAGTCCATAATTGCTACCTTCTCAAACAAGAATAATCATTTCAATATTGGGGGCGAACATCTCAGAATAACACCAACATCAGTGAAGCTGAACTTTGGAATAAGAGATGGAGACTAGCCCATCCAAACAACATCTGGCAAGAGGACACTGTCAGAGTTTGACATAAGATGTTTCCGTGGCAAAGCATAGATGAGTAAACCAATAATATTCAACGCACTGGAAAGAGCAGTGCGGGGAACATCGGAGACTGATGTGCAGGATGTCTCCCGCCTCATGACATTGATGCTTCTGGTTACCTTTTTCGTACCAAATAGGGCCCACACATTGGGGTGGTTATATATCAAATACGTAAAGGATGTAGATGCAATAGCACAATATGGGTGGTCACAACACATTCACGACCAACTGATGAATTCTCTGAAAAAGGACAGCACCCCCAATATAACCGGCTGTGTCATGCTATTGCCAGTAAGTTAAAGATGTCAAAACTGCTTTTTACTACATGTCCGAATCCTTTACATTGTCTTCATTCATCTCCATTCATTTGAGTGAATGTTCCTGTCTCATTATTGTATGTTTGTCGCAAGTCTTGGCTCATGTTACTATTTTAGAATAAAACAGTAACATGTCCCTGCTTTGTCTCTGAATGGTTACCCAAAGTTTTATTGCATTTTAATTGTTAATGTGATTTCAGTTGACAGTTATTTGTGAGTTTTTGGTTCATGTTGATGACTACGTACAAGAATAACTTGTTTACCTCCAGTTGTTCTTGTTCTTTTTATTACTCCGTCTTGGATGCAACCTCCTAAGGAAATTAATGTGACAAAATGTACGTTTTATTGTCGACAGTATTGGCTGTGTGAGATTACTAGCGTGCTGGGCGAGCATCACATCGAAAGGGTTCCAAGATACCTCAAATGGGACCTGAAGCTCCTCACACGCCAACTGAGGAATCAACTTATCAGCCAACTTCAGGTAACAGTATGAAAATATCAATTTATTACGATGCCCGATACATGTCAGTACAAGAAAACATGTTACTGTCTATTTCCATGAGAAATAGTAACATCGAACAAGATGTTACTGTTTATAAGTGAAACAGTAACAGGTCCTTCTCCCCAGGCTTCTATTGTTATTTTGATACCCATTCCAGTAATTTACTTTATTTTATGCATGGTGTTGCTGTTTCATAACAAACACAAGCATGCCATAGTGACAATGCAACATGTTACTGTATTCTCTGAAAACAGTGCATGTTCCCTTCATCGGTTTTAACAGTCAGTAATATTCCATATGTCAATTTTCCCCCTTCATTGACATTGTGTTAGGGTTTCCACCTAAAAGAGTAGCATTGTGTTAGGGTTTCCACATAAAGGAGTAGCATATCGTGGGGTTCTCCTGTTTTGGAGCGGAAACAGACACATCTTTTGATTCTAATTTCTTTCCATTAACCATACACTATTTTGTGCCTTTATTGTATTTCATAATTAATAATTTATCCATACTTATTGTTACGCTCAAACTTTGTTATTTTTTTTCATGTTTCTGTTTCTCACCGAAATAGTAACATGCCGATTTCCCACACTAACAGTGGAAATAATGTTATGCTTCAGGTCGTAAATAGAGATATTGAGCTCACGGTACATGAATACGACCTCCTCTACATGGAAGAAACAAATATACGATTAATTGAATTCGTTGACAAAACAAAATCACATGACACACCCTCCCAATTGGAGGATTCGGAGGGCGATAATGAGACAGCATCGGCCCAGTACGTGATCCAACCTCGGGTAACAAAGCTGGATCAATTTGCCGATATTGTACTGTCCCAAAAGGAGCAACAGCAACAAAACAACGATGAAGTTCTACGGCTTAGGGATCAACTCATTAGTGCAAACACAGAGATACTCAAACTGAAGGATGAATTGACGTCCCTTACTAAGAGACTTCAGTCGTTAGAACAACAAACAGAAGAAAACGCAAAGCAATATCCAAACTCAAACACGATAACGCACTGCTACAGGAGGAACTGTCCATAGCAACAAGTGAGGCAGAAAACCTCAGGGCGGTCAACATTAGTTTGGAGAATCATAATAAACAGCTCAATGCACAGCTATCAGAACAAATTGTACAGGTGGTTAAATAAGATGAGGTAGAAACCACCAGAGCTGCTGAGCAACGTATAGAGGAGGCAAAACAGCATTTCATGATAGCGAATATAAAGAAAAAACTAAGAAAAATAAAACGGGATGAGGAGTTCACGTACTCGGGTCCTTTGAAAAAATGAACAAGACATGCATATGCACGCCAACAGACATCAATTGCTGAGGAGGTCTACGAGCAGAGCAAAGAGGCCCCTATTGTAATTGAAGATGATACACCCACAAATAAAACCAATAAAAAGCAGACTCATAAGGCACCCAACACTTCAAAATTTCTAACTGCAAGATACTTGACCGAAGATGTCAGGAGTAAGATGGTGCAATTAAAATTGGTAGGAGATCCACAGTAAGTTATGTTCTATTTTCTTCTGGATGCTTTGCATTTATTAGGAAGTTTTGCCTATCGCCTCATCTAATCCCTTTTCCAAATCACCATATGCAGTATTTTTGTCTGGTGAATCCCCGAGCAGGATTTATTCATAACATTTGAGGAATTGGTGGGAGTTATGAAGGAGAAATCAATCACGAACAATGTATGTATCATCTGATCATTTAAACGCATTGTTATTTTGTCGTTAATCACACCTCTATTCCTGTTACTATTTCTTTCCTAAACAATAACAGGAATATAGTGTAATCGGTCTCAAAGAGTAAGTTATTTCCACTTTGTGGAGTCCAAACAGTTAGATACAATTATTCTTTATGTTTCAACTGGCGGATTCTTGTGCTACTGTATGAAGTTTGCCACCCTTATCAATCATCTAACAAGAACTAAACAATCAATGCAGATCATAGATGGCCATGCCTACACTCTGAGCCTGGCTTCCACGAACAGTGAAAGGAAGGTATTTGCATTCAACAACTGTTGCTGGGTAAGATTCTGAATCCATCTCGCATATATGAATCACAGAAGGCATCATTGATTCTGACTTAGGTTAAAACTATGTTGACAGTCTTACATTGTGAGTGACGTTAAGTTACTCCAGGAAGCCAGGCAATACAAATTCGATGCACATATGGAAGAGGCAATGGCTGCGGATGTTGTTATCTTCCCACTGAACTCCAAGGGCGTGAATGACTTCAGAAACCCCAACCATTTCACACTTCTCGTGCTAGATAATAAAGAGCGCAGATGGACACATTATAACTCGATGCGGCCGAGAAGAGAGGGGATACCAGATCCATACTTTCGTGATGCCACGATGGTGGTGAGTGATATTAAATACCTTGTTATTTTATTGACGTTACTCTTTCCATCAGACACAGTAACATATCATAGTCACAATAAGACAACGGTGTATCTCTCGTGTGTAGCTCATTTCATGGTCTTCTGTTGGAGAAAACATGTCAAATGTGAGTCTATTAGATGATAAGCTGTTATTCGTTGATGTTTCTGTTTCTTGTAAAGATAGTCACACTTTGTTTTCTCGGAGTTCCAATTTATTCTTAAACATCATTGGGTTATTTGTATGGTGGATGTGTTTTTGTTGCTGATGTTACTGTTGCCATAACAAAAACTAATAACCCCTAACAATACAAGATGTTACATCCAGAAATGTAGACAGTTGCACGGAGTTTTCATTTTTCATTTTTGTTGGTTTGCTAACAACAGAAGGACTATTATGAGAAAAGGATGAATGAAGTCCTTGCACAGGGTGGATTGGATAAGAGGGTGGAGCCAGCCTCCGCAGGACCACCTTTTGATATAATATCATACGAACGGTCACCTCAGCAGGAAGAAGCGTCGTAAGTAGTAAGGTCTTTTCTTATCCAATGTTAACATATCTAGTAGGTACCAAACTAACTCGTTACTATTTTCCAGGCAAGACTACGGGATTTTCGTATGCTTGCATATAGAGAATATATTCAACAATAAAGAGTTTCAGGAACAATTTTTGTTGGAGGAAGTGAGACAATACAGAGCAAAATTAGTTACTAAATTCCTCTAGAATTTCAGTCTTCCCAGCTGAAATTGATTAATATGCACATATATAACACTAAAGTTAATTATTATGCACATATGTAAAAGTAAATTCATGTTAAACCATTGTCTTAATATTTTAAATTCAAGTGTATGTAAAACTCAATTGTAAATGTAATTCTTCTATACAGTTTAATCTTATATCCAGTTTATGTTAACACTTAGACATCAGGTTGCCATATGAATTATTGTTACGTGTGTTGATATTTCTCTTTTTTAACGGATGCAACAACATCTAGTTGTGCGGTACTATTCTTAAGACCTACCACCAATGTTAGTATGAATGAAGGACAATCTTTGAAAAAGTCATCAGCGAACATGCACCACTCACGCGCACACGGGCCAGTTTCCTGGGTGTTACTGTTTTCTCCCAAAACAGTAACATCCCATATCAAGACGTTTCCTTGGTATAATCCGGGAAGGAATTGTCTCAAGTGACATGAATAACCACCCACACCCACCCTCAGGCCAACCATAACCTCCAGGGCTCAACACCTATCAGCCTCGATGATGTTACTGTTTTGAGGGAAAATAGTAACATCACATAAACTGTAGTTTCTTGCTTCTTTTCCTGAGTGGGACTTCTCCAGTGACATACACAACCATTCGGACGCAGGACAGAGCAGCCTCGAGGATGTTACTGTTTTCTCCCAAAACAGTAACATCCCATATCAAGACGTTTCCTTGGTATAATCCGGGGAGGAATTGTCTCAGGTAACATGAATAACCACCCCCACCCGCCCTCAGGCCAACCATAACCTCCAGGTCTCAATACCCATCAGCTTCGATGATGTTACTGTTTTGGGGGAAAACAGTAACATCACATAAACTGTAGTTTCTTGCTTCTTTTCCTGAGTGGGACTTGTCCAGTGACATACACAACCACTTAGATGCAGGACAGAGCAGCCTTGAGGATGTTATTGTTTTCTCCCAAAACAGTAACATCCCATATCAAGACGTTTCCTTGGTATAATCCGGGGAGGAATTGTCTCAGGTGACATGAATAACCACCCACACCCGCCTTTAGGCCAACCATAACCTCCAGGACTCAATACCCATTAGCCTCGATGATGTTACTGTTTTGGAGGAAAACAGTAACATCACATAAACTGTAGTTTCTTGCTTCTTTTCCTGAGTGGGACTTGTCCAGTGACATACATAACCACTCGGACACAGGACTGAGCAGCCTCGAGGATGTTACTGTTTTCTCCCAAAACAGTAACATCCCATATCAAGACGTTTCCTTGGTATAATCCGGGGAGGAATTGTCTCAGGTGACATGAATAACCACCCACACCCGCCCTTAGGCCAACCATAACTTCCAAGGCTCAATACCCATCAGTCTTGATGATGTTACTGTTATGGGGGAAAACAGTAACATCACATAAACTGTAGTTTCTTGCTTCTTTTCCTGAGTGGGACTTGTCCAATGACATACATAACCACTCGGATGCAGGACTGAGCAGCCTCGAGGATGTTACTGTTTTCTCCCAAAACAGTAACATCCAAGATAATGTGTAACCATGAGCGTTCGATGATGCAAGAAATGGACTGAGCTGTACTACAGGAGTATCAATGTCATTGCCATGAGAAAAAAAAGCAATGTATTGTTATATAAATTATGTGATCCGATGTCAGTGTCCAAAAAATAAGTGTACATACAAAAGTTCAATAACATAGCATGAATTTAGTAAGTATCTTGGCTCCTATTAACTACTAGTTTTCCTAGAACTTCACTGATCTGAAAGTAACAAACCATGCATATAAGCAGATCTGTACTCTTCTGGAAGGCTAAAAAATAAATCAACTTATAGGGGGTTCAGAGTAATTTTCCTTGCCACAGTCATAACTTGGGTAGGAGTTAACCCATCAATCTTCATAATCTCACTAGTCACTTGCATCCTTCTCCCTGCAGAATCAGATTCATATTGGAAACAAGAAGCCAAGCGGCCTATGTATTTACTTGCATCCTCCATCACATCACTCATTCGTGCAAATCTAGAAGAGAATTCTCTTAGAACTTCTAAATTTTCTGTCTTTGCCTTCTTTGACCTACGGTTTACTGGGGTGGTTGAGGAAGAAGTTCCCATCGGGGCACATGGAGGGACTGGGTAAGTGTCCTCCACGGAAAAGGCAGGAACATTTTCTTCTTGCTCTTCTTTTTCTCTATCCCTTACTTCCTCTTCTATCCCCTCTAATGCATCTTATGGATTTATAGCCTCGTCTCCAATGGCTTTATCCTTCCCAAATATTTTGGCTAAATCATCAAAAAATGGGAATGGCTTGTTTCTTAACCCCACGACATTTTTGTGGCTCTAGCATCAAAGAAAGGAAAACATAATGAGAGAAGGTAAAACTTTATAAGTTGTCACCAATAAATAGAAATATACACAGACACACTTATGTGCATAGAAGAAAAGACATAATATAAAATATTACCTTCACCCATTCATCCCAGACTGGCTTTGAGCAAGTTACGAACTTCTCTTCATCATTCCATCCAAATCCGCTAGCAGCTGGACCAAACATCTCCGCAATAGCATTATATTGATTCCTCAAATACTTGATACGGGACTCGATGTGTGGCTTAGCCTTCATACCACACCCAGGAATCTTCTGATCCATAAGTTGTTCCAACCTGTTATAAGCATCATTCTTGAACTGGCCATTGTCCGTTTTCCAACCACCCAGCTCCACAAGATCCATCATTGCACTAATTAGTGCACGATCCTCAGCGCTTCCCCATCTTGTGCATCCTCTAGATGGGTTCGCACCCTCACCACCTTGGTTGACATTTCTCTGAGATTTTGGTTGACTCATCTGTGAAGAATGAAAGATAGAAAGGGAGGAAATATAGGAATTCGTTAGAGCGGCATTCTGCTCATGATTTAGCAATTTAGGATGATCACACCACCAGTTCAATAAAAAAATTTTATCATTACTCCCATCTTATTACAAATTCAAATAAAAATAATACAAGAATAAAGTGTATATTATCTACCAATCCATAAATGCAATACAAGTGAAACACGTTACATAGTTTTAGCTAAACCTTGTTCAATGGTGTGGTGTCATGTAACCATGCATTATACATCTCATTGGCAAGATCATGTCTGAAGGTAGTTCATGCAGCACTAGATTCTATAATCCCAATATTAAGTTCACCATTGTCTTCTTTCTCATCATCCATAAGCAAGGGCTCCATGGGATCCACACACATGTATGTTCGAATGAAATTATGCATCAATGCGCAAGCCAAGATAATTCTACCCACGGTTTTTCTAGGGTACCAAGTTGTACATCTTAGAATACCCCATCTCATTTTTAACAATCCAAAACACCTCTCGATAACATTCCTTACTTGAGAATGCTTCATATTAAAATATTCCTCAGCAGATACAGGTTGAGCACCACTCTTCCACACATTTAGATGATATCTCTGGCCTCTAAATGGTGTTAGAAAACTCTCACAATTCATGTATTCGGCATCACACAAATAGTAGTTGCCTATAATTAACTAACATAAGTGTTAGGTACTTTCATCTCAAATAAGTTACTTAGTTCAGATTGAGCAATGTCAAGGTACCTATGGTGTTACCTTGTGGAACTTGCAAAATATTTTTTCTAGAAAGTGCATCTCGAAGCACTCTATTGTTATGTGTGGACCCCTCCCAACCAAGCAATATATAAATAAATTGCAAATCCCGCGTGCAAGCAGCTAACACATTAGTAGTAAGTTCTCCTTTTCTATTCCTGAATCTAGCTTTATCTTTATCCCCAACACGAACCTTAATATGACTTCCGTCCAAAGCACATAAGCAATTCTGCAGTGTGTATATATATAACTTGTTAATAGATACTGTATATATTTATAAATATTTACACATTCATCTAATCTTCCTAAAAATTCTAACTTACCTTAAATCATTTCCACCTCTCATCTTGGCAATTCTCAGTCACTGGCTCAGGTTTCTTTAGTAGAATATCATGGCATCTAAGGATAGCGAGGAGAACTGAATTGAAGTGCCTAGATATTGTCTCACCACTTCTCCTAAAATACAATTGAGTTCTTTAATTTTTTGTGTCATGAGAAAGTGTGAATAGAAATAAAGCAACCATCTCCTCTAAACTAGTATTCCTATTTCCTTGTAACTTACCGACATCTCTAAGCATATCACATAACTTAGAAAAACAGGCTCTATTCATCCTAAGGTTGTCCAAGCATGCTAAGTCACTTTCTTGAATCATTGGCCTGAGATTTAAAAGCCTAGCATAATATCTTTCTTCAGCACAACTGTCAAATATATAGGATATAGGCTGAGGCAATCTAATGTCCAAAAAGGACAAAAGATACAAGAATTCAGAAATAGCCTCCAAAATCATGAGCATCATCTGTGTGTATAATGCAATACATGTAGTAGCAATCTTCTTCTTTTTACTCAACGGTAAGCGAGCCATAACTGTATGACATAGGCAAATTACATGCAAGAATGTTATAAGTTAGAAGAGCAATAAATGATATGGTCAGCCACTTTGAGTAATTTGAAATCAACAAATACTATTCATCTTTTTCAAGGTAGTCAACAGGCAAACAACAACGACATCATATCCAGAACCTCTTAGAAGTTCTGCCGTCGAGGTTGGATTAAACATCCCAGTTTGCTAAACCATAAGCACACCCTTTTTTATCAAATTCCACCATTATTTTATAACAGTTCGTATTCCGACCATGCAGCTCCGAAAAGTCGGGAAGGAAGTCCAATTTTCAAATATGGAGGCCGTAGTTTACTTAATACAAAAAGAGGAAATATAATGAGCAATGTCATCAAGGCTTACCAGAAATCGCTAGTGTCGTTGCCGGGAACTGTTGATAGGGTTTAGAGGAGATGACAGAAGCTCGAGAACCAGAAATCGCTAGTACCGTTGCCGGAGACTGCTGCTAGGGTTGAGAGGCGACGAGAGGTGCTCGACAAACAAAGGCATACACGAAGAAGTGAATCCTGATATTCAAATTATAAGGGCAAAATTGGTATTAAGTAATTTTAGCAGGGTCATTTTTGTCTATAAATTAGTTGAAAACGTAGGCAATAAAACTTACTGAAGGGTGGGTAAGTGACCTCCTGCGTTTTATGGGAAATACAAGTTCCTGGAAAGATCCATTTCTTGTGATTTGCGCAACTAAACAACTCAGGGGTCATTTATTTCCTGGGATGTCCAGTTTCCCACGTAATTGCTGCGAACCAAACGACCCCTTAGTCCACGCATGAAGTACAAAGAAAGAAGCAGCCACATTGAATATATAGAGATACAAGCTTTGTGACAAGATCTAGGGTTAGCTCAGCTCCTTTACCTATATTTATATATACACTTTATTTAGGACCTTAGGAGGCACATCACCAACCTTGCAATTTGATGCCCATCATGTAGCTCGAGTCTTTGCCAAGGAGCCATCTTTTTCTCTACCTACCCTCATAATTGAATCAAGGTAACCTTTCACGGTAAAAATTGCCATGTATATATGAACATTTTTTAAGTTTACTTCACTTTTTTAGTCCTATAATCTCGTTAGCCCGGATTATGGATGGATATATCGTGTAAATATTAATTTAATTGAATTAAATTTATTTAAAAAACATATTTATATTTTACAATAAAATTATAAAACTTTTAATTTATTTTAATATAAACTATAAATCTATGTAACAACAACAATAATAAATAATGATAGATATGGTAGATGTTTGATTATTTGAAGTAAATATTATATTATTTGATTTATATATAATAATATTGTTTAGAGTGTAGTGTTACCTCATTATTTAAGAATTGAAAATTAAGTTTAAAGTATAATATTATACATGTATGTTCTTATCTTCTATGTATACATACATTTTAAACCAAACTGAAAGACCCTATTTATGTGTTTAGAAGTTAGAAGAAAGGTAATGATTATGGTATACCAATACTACGGATTTAGGTTATTGGATTTAAGTAGTATTGTATAAGATAAATAAAATTTAATGACTTAAACTAATAATGTATTGATATAATTGGTACACCGAAATTTCTCCTTAAAAAGAATAGAGGAGGGAAAACAATTAGAAGAAATGAATGAGTAGGGAAGCGATGGGAATAGATGTTTAAAAGTCATAACTTTTCCTTTTAGGATGATAAAGATATCCATACTTTATGGGTCTTCTTAACCAAAAAATATTTACCTAATTAACTTTATCCAAAATAGACTTATTGCTTAATGATTTAGGTTCTATTTCACATAAGTAGCTAATAAACTAATTGACAGTTGATAATTGATCAATTAGGTGAAATATTTTATAAAATTAATTATTAAATTAATTAAAATTATAAAATAATATAAAAGAATATATTAATAAAAATAGATATATAATTAAAATAATTTATATTTATTTTAAAATTAAATTATATTAATACAATTAAGAAGTTTAAAATAAAAATATAATATTTAATATTTAATTAATTATATTTTATAAACTTATATATTTATTTACTTATATAATTTTTATTTTATTATTTATTATAAAATTATAATTACTTAAAATATTATTAATAATATTTTATGATATTATTTATTTACATATATATTTTTTTATGTTTATAATTTAAAATTAGGATATAATTATATTAAAATTAAATTAATTATATTTTAGAAAAATATTTAAATTTATATTACAAAAATCATGGGTTGTAAATTAATAAAAAAAGATATAATAACTTATAAGTTATAAACTATTTTAGATAACTTATTAAATTAAAACTTATTTTTTTAATAAACTAGTACGAGAAATACTTTCAAATAATAACTTATAACTTATTAATCAAATTAATAAATTATAAATTAACTTATTTATTATATAAAATGAAACCTTAAGATTGGTCTAACCATAAAATATTTAATTGATTTTGAATATTTTATTTACCACATTAAATATTTAAGGAATGAATGAGTAGGAAAGGGAGAGCAATAGATATTTAAAAGTCATAATTTCTCCTTCTATTGAGGATGATAAAATTATCCATACTTTATAAGCTTTATTTAAATTGATGAATATTTACTTAATAAGTCTTATTCAAAATAAACCTACCGCTTAATGATTTGAAGTTAGTTTAATCATTAAATATTTGATAAGTTTTGGATCTTTTTTTCCATATTGAACTTGTTAATATTGATTTATATAACATATAAGTCTATTTTTTGTAAATATTCAATAGATTGTAGGTATCTTCTATTAGACTTATTTGAATAATATATTCTATAATTAATCTATTATTATATAAAAATTAATATTATTACATATACAAGATTATTGTGATAGTTTATTTAAAAAAATAATTGTAAAAATATTTAAATTTATATTAGATTATAAAGATATCTTAAAATAATATTTTTTATTTTATAATATTAATTTGTATAATATGATTGAATAAATAACTATTGATGAGTTGACTGCATATAACCTACATTTATTTTAAAGTTAATATGGATAATATGAATAAGTTAAAAATAAGAATGCATGTGAATAAAAAATAGATATGATCTATAATTATCAGATGTAATTAATATTAATAAAAAATAATTTTTTATTTTTCCTAAAATTTAAAATTATATTTTTTACCAATAGATCCAAATAAATTTATTTTGAATCTTTTAATCAAGTTTTGTCAAGTTCTTAACAAATTTGGATCTTTAATTAGGTTCAAGTTAAGTTCAGTACTCTTTGTTTTGACGTTTAAATGTATATAATGGATGATGAAATTAGGTTAAATCAAAATATATAATTAACTATATTTCTTTTTAAAAAATTTAATTTTTTAATAAGTATTAAATATAATAATTTAGAATAATATAAAAATTAAATTAATAATCCTTAAAAGCTTCCAATTAATGAAAGAGAGAAAATAGATAACCCATAACTTCATATTCTTTGCCTTCCCTTTCTAAAACTCACAAATAATAAAAGGGATACACTATAACATTTTCCTTTTTCCTCTTTCTCGCGTTCTCCTCATCCAAACAATTCATAAAATTTATAAGATTTAAATTGATCTCCAAAGAAGGAAGAATGACGTATTAGCTAGATAGATGGGTGACTAGGGGACTAACACTATTCTAATATGGTAGCAGATTTCATAACCTTTCTGCGGTCGCACAGAAATAAATATAAATTAAATAATTTTTTAAATAAATAAATTTAATTTAAATCAGATCAAACCATGTGTATAAGATAAATTCAAATTTCAAAATTTGAGGTGATATGATAATTTTAAAAAAATTAAACTGAAATTATTTGATTATATATATTAAAAAATAATAATTACAATTAAATAATTTTAGTTTAATGATTTCAAAATTTATCATATCACTCCTAATTTTAAAATTCTAGAATTACCTAGTGTATCATTACAAGCACCTTTGTATATATATAAAAAGATTGCATACGTATTAAAAAGTGCACACAACATTTTTTTTAATATTATATGAGGGGTATTAGTTTTTTTTAACTGCAATGGGTTGGTTTCAATATGAAGTTGGTGATATGATGAGTGGAGAATAGAAGTAAATAGATTTCCATATATTGATTGTACCCAAAAAAAAATATAGTTTACTTTTAAAAGCTAAGCATAATATTTTCAGCATTACTTGCAAAAGGCAAATTGAGATGCCTTCTAGTAAGCGACGATCATCATTCGCTATGAGTATTACTTCTTTTTAAATGTGATGTAATCAATTTCAAACCAAAGAAAGGAAGGAACAAATTCATAGAATTTACTAATTTGATGAAATGCTAAGGCTGAAAACAATATATTCGTGCAAAAAAAAAAGGATATTAAAAATAACATATAGAATTATAAGGTAAGATGAATTTGGTTTTTCTTCATATTCGTAATATTACAAGCTTGAGATCATTTGTGAATATGTGATGGGAAAATATTAAAAATTCTAGAATTACTTTTTAGATTTTGATAAGTAAGGAAATTATTTTAAAATCGAAATATTTATTCAATTATGATATTAAATTAACCTACTTGTTGAAATATAAATGAAACTAAAATATTATTATCACGATAGAATTAGAATTTTTATTTGTAATAATAAATGTATAAATTTCTACAAATATAAAATGTAAAATTCAAGATCAAATTTAAGTTACAACAGAAAATAGAATCATTGAAAAATCATCAAATATCAGTGGAATAAAAGCTTTTCTTTACAACTTTGAAGTCATGTGTTGTTCTAATTTCTAGTTGTACTAGTAAAGTTTTTCCGATGTAAAATTTTCATGACAAATCCATCCATAAGAATGACTGAAATAACTACATTTATAGAATGATTTTAATTTTTAAATCTTATCATTTCAAAAACTTTTGTTGACTCAGATCCATGGGATTGTTGCCAGCCTCTTTTTCGAAAACTAACGTTGCATGCAAATGAAACACCCTATGAAATTCACCAGCACACATTTTGTGGACTTCGATGGTCTTAAACTAAATCTTCATATCTCCTATATAGACACGAGAGAAATAAGAAAATGTCCTAAATCCTATCCCCCGAAATTATTTTGTGCAATCCGCACAAGTTCTTTTTCATTTATTTATGGAAGATTGGATTCAATTTTTTTATTTTTTTAAAAAAAATTCTTATCAAACAATGACTCAGATTATTTGTTTTCATGAGAAAAGAAAAAAGGGAAAAGAAAAAGGTTCATTTCTCATCGGTAGTAACATTTTCCTTTCCATACACAACACCATCATCAAAGCACGGGCTTTCCTTGTTCTTTTTTACCCCTTATACTGTTTGATTAATGCAAAGTAAATTAGTTTAAAGAAAAACTTTAAATTTGATTTATTATTATTATATAATTTTTTACTTTATTAATAAACAAGAATATAATATGTTATTAAAAAATTATCAATTTTTATTAATAATAAAAATATTTTAATAATTTTATTAGCAAGATAATATATAAATAATTGATATTATAAATTTGATTTATATTAAAAATAAAATAAAATTTAAATTTTAAATAAATTATTATACAAAATAAAAAGAAACATTAGTCATTGTCCACTACAATATTAAATAAAATAAGATAAAAAAAGGTATGATTTTGATATCCTTTCTCGTCGGACTCTGGTCCCCCCTACCTTTTTGTCTAAATAAACCGGGCGAAACAAACTTCATGAAAGAGTGTAAACCTGCAGAATGGAAATTAAATTTTAATAAAAGGAAGAAAGAATTTAAAAAAATATATATACAGTTAAAAAATTTATCCAACTCAGTAAAAAAAAAACAAATTATCTATTTTTTTTATAATAAAACATAATTAAAAGGTACAATTACAGACTTCGGTTTGGCTTTTATTGATATCTCTGGTTCTCATTCGGATTCTGACTCACTCGATTCAAACCCACTCAACTCAAACCTCTATTCACTTTCTTCCTTTCTAGTAGATTCTACAGTTTTTCTAATAACCGTCTCCTTCCTCATCACAATATTTCACAACTCGGACCCTACTCACTGAGTCAACTCAGTGCGGGGATTTTCCAAGCAGAGGTAGCAATGAGAGGGCGAGTATGCCACCCGAGCATGAGGCACCCATTGTTCTCTTCCACTCTGTATCCATCTCCGCCTGCAAACAGAGCCAGCAACATCGAAGCTTGCTTGAAAGCGTTCGAACCCAAATGAACCGGATCCAACCCGGCCGAATCCATCCTCGCTCTCCACTGGCTCAGCGTCTCGTGCCGCTCAACTCGGTCCGAGCCTTCACAAGCCACCACGTTGCATATCTGTCTTCCCAGGTAGAGTTCTGACATGATCAAATCCTGACTTGGCGGGCTCAACCCGGTCGATGATCCTTCTAGCGAATCAAACAGGCTCGAGTAATAGTGCAGAGACTCCGTGAACCGGTCTAAGAAAATCGGCCCGTTATGGTTTGCTTCCTGTTCCACTATGGTAACAATCTTCGGCTCAATTGCTTTGATGGTGTTCAAAACCTTTTCTATGGCGCCGGGTCGGGCTAACATCGGGTGGAGTTCGAAAACGGAGTTAACCGCGACAGCGTCTCCGGGTCGGATACGTAGGTGGTTTGGTTCCAGATCCGCCAAGCTGTTGCAGACGAATCCGCGGAATTCGAATTGGACTCCGATAGTATCAGCCAATTGCGCTAGTTTCCAACCCACTTGTTGCAGAGTGTCGGTGTTATTCGGTTGTGGAGGTCCGATTCCGGTTAAACGGAAAGTAGGTGGTCCGCCGGGTCGCAATGCGAGAGCTTGCATCAAAGCTGGCCATTGCATACCCTGTTTCAGTCCGAAATCGATAACATGGACTCTATTGGCTGTCGCGAAAGCTTCGAGAATGGCTTGGTTCGCGGTGAAATGGGCGAATTTCAGATACGGGCATGACTCATAGAAATGCATGTGGAGCATATCGGAGAAGGAAGAATCGAGATCCTCCTGAGGGTAGATTCCGTAAATTCGACGAGCCAAAGCTTGAGCAAAGTAAGTTGCCACCTTTCTCATTGCTCCGACTTGAGACGCAGCCAGCAAGCCTACGTGCTTCACAAGGGCATCTGCCAGCTTCAGATTGTCCTGCTGGACTGCTTCGGCGCAAGCCATGAGAGTGTGAACGAGTCTAACACCTGTTTCCTGTGAGTCAACGAGGACGACCGGCCGAGTTGACTCGGCTCCTGCAGCCGCCGGTATTGAATCGGATCCGATTGGGGAACTCTTCAATCGTTTTGGATTGTTTTCTCCTTCCGGTGTGGTTTCGGCCTGTGGGAAAGCCGCCATGCCCGGAATGGCTCTCAGGTCATATTCTGAATCGTCGTTGAAAATCTGAGATTGGGAATCGATGTGGACACCGGGTATGGTGGAGGATTCCGCCGGAGCGAGAATCGGGTCGTCGATCTGCTGGCTGTTCAAAAGCGTTGATGATCCAGGACTATTGGGGGAATTGTCGAGCTCAGATAGCATGCTCTGGACCCAGCCATAGAGATCGGCCGGGTCATAGTGAACTGTGTCGGAAGCAAGATGGGAAATTCCGTCTTCCTGAGCTCTGTCCATCACCATCTCCAACTGCTCGAGCTTCTGAGCCACATCGACCATGTCGGAAGGCCGAACCTTGTAGCCCATAGCAGCAAGCAGCTCGTCCACGCCAGCATCGTGTCCTCCTTCCCACATCTTGGCCTTCCCGTTTGACATTGACGAGCATTCGCCTTTTACAGCAGAAGCAGCAAAACTGATGTTTCCACCCTGTGCGCCATAGCCAGAACCAGCAGTGCCAATACAGGTATCTCTGCGTTCCCTCTTCATCTTTCTCTATCAGAAATACAAAGGAAAGAAAAAGCGAAGAAACATAAAAGCTGAAGGAAAAAGAGAGATTAGAATTGGTTGAGTGAGGAATTGAGATTATGGGGAGGATTGGGAGAATGGAAGAGATGAGGAGAGGATGGAGGCCATAATAATGAGGGATTGTTGTATTTCAATGGCGAAATGCAAAAGTTTTGAATTTGACTTATGGGGGTAAATATATAGGAAGGAAGCGTAGTGCAGTGAGATAGTGAGATAGTGGTACGTCTGCGTTAAAACTGAAAATGAACACAGATCATCAAAGACTAAAACAATTTTCACTCTCGGAGCTCACACTTCCTCTTCTTCGGAAACCTTGTAAACCGTCCGATTCAAAATTTTATGAACTCCGATGGAAGGAAATATATCATGAGTAAGATGGTATCAAACAATTTTCCAAATAAAAATGAATTGATGGCGGGAGGAGGGGTAAAAGATGGGGATGATAGTGTACAGCTTGTGCATGATGAGTGATCGTACTATAAATGGATCGAGAGTCTTGGGGACCGAGAATGATTGTGGGTCCCATCCACCCCTTATCTCTATGTCAATTCTTGTATGGGAACTCATCCATCTCACACTCTCATTTTACTCACTCGCTTACTTTCCAATTTTAAGGTGAATTCTACTGCGCTGCCAAGGTTCGTCGTGGTAATATTAAAATTTATTATATAAAAATTATTTAATTTTTTTTTTAATTTATCATATCATTCTTGAAGTATTTGAAATATCACAGCAACCACATCTTTTAAATTTTTTCCCCCATCGTGTCCAGCTACGCATGGATTAAAATGGTATGATGCACTAACATGAATTGGTTGAATTGCTAAAAAGAAATGGATGAAGATATTATATTTTTTTTAGTTAAAATATATTTTTAATTTTTATAATAATAAACTTTTATTAATTTTTTTATTAAAAATTTATATTAATTTCATTTTCATAAAATTAAATATTTTTAAATTTTAATTCTTTTATATAATGATTCAATATTTCATCCATGCAAAAAAGAATTAAATTAATATAAGTTTTTAATTAAGAATAAAATTAATAAAAATTTAATAATATAAAAATCAAGATAAATTCTTAATGATTTTTTTAATGTGTGGGCTCAATTTTTTTAATGCTGATTTTCCTTCATAAAAATGAACTGCTTCTGTTCGCCTCTAGTTCTAATTCCTTGGGCAATTATTAGCTACGAGATTAAACAACAGAAAAAAAAAAAAAAAAAGAGAGGTCAGAAATGTGCCACTTGTTTTTCATTATTAACTGTGATATAGTAACCTATTTATAATATCATATTCTGATTAATTTTTAAAGATAATTAATAATATATAGTTTTCATTATGAAAGGGGTTACGATTGAATATATATTTAGAAAAATTTATATCATTATATTTATATGTTGTTCTTATTTTTATGAAATTTTTTTAACGCTATTGTTACCGCAAAATAAATTCTTGCATAATAATAATTGAGATATTTTTTTCCTTGAAAACATACGTATACATGAAACACTTACCTTTCTATCATGACAAATAATGATGACTACTAATACAAGAAGATCAACATTTGTTAATTAATGAAGTAAAAAAAAACTAAGGAATCTTAATGTCATTTGTAGCTAAAAATGTTAATTTATTAATATTTGTAAAAATCTACAATCTTTTGTACGGAAGCTCATATTTTCATGAATAATATATTTTTAAATAAAATGGTTATATCTTTCCCTTGAAGTGAACTACAGAAACCAAAGGAATCAAATGCAGAAGAAAGTCAAGTTGGCCTGAGGTTCAGATATACCATGATTAAAAATTGTTTGTAATGAACAAAATCCTTTCGATATCATATTTCTAAAATTAAAAATTGTGATGGCATGTGCAACCAAAATTAATTGTCATGGCACATGTGGAGTTTACTGGCAGGATGCCCACGCAGCTGTATTGTTGATAATATTTAATCGACATGACAATCTGCTCGTTATATTTGTAATTAGTTATTATAATAAATATTAGTTGATAATTAATTATATTAATTAATTTAATAATTTGATAATATTAATTATTTAAATAAAATATTTAATAAAATTAATTAATTATATATAAAAATCATAAGATATGTATATATTTTATAATTTATTTAAGAATTTTCTAATAATATTTTAAATTATAATATATTATTTATTATATTAATCATATAAAAATAAATCATTATAATTTATTATAATAATTTAATTTTATTTTAAAAAATAATTAATTATAATTTTTAGTTAAGAAATTTTTTTAATATTTTTATAGATGCAATAATAAATTAAAATTTAATTTTAATCATTTCTAATATTAATTTTAAATTTCATATGTTTATTATTAAATATATTAATGAATTATATATTTTAAGTATAAAAAATTATTTTTCATAAGTAATATTATTTATTTTTTTAATATGTATTATATTTTTATTTAAAAGATATAATTTGATAAAAAAATAATTTTCTCAATACAATCCCTATAATTCTATATGAAATAAAATATATATATTTTATTTTTTGCAAAATTTGATAAAAAAATATATTATATATTTGTATGTTTTATTATTATGTATTTTGATATAATTCATTATACTTGTATAATTTTTATTCAAAAAATAAATAATTATAATTTAGAGTTTTCTTATGTATCAATAATAGAAACGTAAAAATTGTATAATTATAGATAAGAATTTTATTATATTAAAAACAAATCAATTATTTAAAAAAATATTTTTCATAAATTTCTTAAAATGATTGGTCAAGGATTAATAAATTAATTAAAATAATTATTTATTAAATATTTAAATCAAGTAATTAACTTGATTAAATAATTGAAGATAATTAAATTAGCTGAAAGTCGATAAAAAAAACTGTTATCTAACACCCTTCTTATGCTTTTCTAATAGCGGATATTTATATAGTTTGATTTGGTTAATAAAGTAGTATATATATTTAATGTGAACAGAGATCTTTCCTTAAAAAAAAATAAAAATATTTTAAAGGGAATAAATATAAAATTATTATATATTGAAATAGTAAGTATAAAAATAAAAATAATATTCTTATCTCTTCCAAAATTAAAAAAATAAAAAAAATTCACGTTCAGTAATCATTAAATTGAGTAAATTCCTTTCCTCTTAAACTCGCACTTCACCTGTATTTTTTTTTTTTTTCATTTTTTGGGGTCAGACAAGTCACCAATATCTACACATGAAGCAAGTGAACTCCAGGTCTTTAATTTATGTGTGAATGTGAGCAAGGTATGTGTTTAGAAGAGATAATTTAATCAATCAAGTCTTATAAGAGATTCAAGATAAAACTAAGAGTAAATTCTATTTTTTGTTACTGTATAATTTAATTGTTTCTAATTTTGTTTATGTAAAATATTTTGTGTTAACTTTATTTTTATAAAATATAAAATATTAACGTATTTAATTTTATTTTTATTAATATTCATATAAAAATTAATGTTTTTAATTCTATTTTCAAAAATAAAACTAGATAAATTAATATTTTATGAACATATAATTGATAAAAAAATATTTTTAAAAAATTTAGAAAAATTAAATTTTACATTAAGGTCACTCTAAAACGAGTGTAATCCAGCAGCAAGTATGGCAATTAAAGTTGCAACCAGCGTGCCTTTTGCCGATGATGTTTGCATAATTGCATCACCTGCTTGACTTTAGAAAAACCTAAAAAGAAGATAACGCGAGTATAAACCATGTTAATTCTGGATAAATTTTATCAATCACTTTTTTTAATTTTTTTATTTATTTTACTTAATTAATTCTATAAAAATTATAAATAATTTAATTTATTTATTTTTAATAAATTTTTTAATATTATTATTTATACATAACATTCAAAATATAAAAACAGAAAGAAAAGTATAACGGAAATATAAGTGTATTGAAAGTGTTGAAATAATGAAGTATTAATTAATAAAAAAGAAAAAGAAAAATAAAAAATAATTAAATGCTTCATTAAATTTTTGAAGTAATAAATAGAAAAGAATAAAATATTTTTGTAAAATATAACAGATAAAAATAAAAAAATTTGAATTTCAAAAATAATATTTAATAAAAAATCTGTTAATATTATGTCCTTGAATTGACTATTTACTTCATTTATGATTAAAGAAGTATAAATTGAATATATAAATACGACATGAACAAACTAACCGTAAAAAGTGATCATACGAGATGCGGACGGAGTTAGTAAATTTGTCCTTTAAAAAAATGAAGTTAACACGACTTTTGGCTGAAACCTAACTATCATAATTTAACGCTTATAAGCTATCGAGCTACGGCCTAAAGCAAGCGTTTGGTCTGCATCCGTAGGCTGGGAGTGGGGAATAACATGAACGAGAGATCAAGGCCCGAGTCAACTTTGGTAGCCACGCGCCGCATGCGCAACTGAAATCCACAGCCAAATAACACTAAGTTTAGTGGACTTCGCAGAACAAGTGGCAGTGACGTGCAGTGCCAAACTCGACGCGCGGGACGCTGCAATACATGACAGCTGAGAAGCACACGGGCCCCACAGCGATAGAGAGTCCGGGAGAGAGATCAGCGAGGACGGGGACTCGGACTCGGACGTCAACATCGTCTTTAGGACCACCTTTGATGGGACCCACATCCACAAAATTAAATTTCCCAAAAAAATAACAGGGACCATGACGACGTTCCACGTAACGGGGTAAAGATTTTAGTTATTTTATTACTTCTACGGACACTGCGTCGTTTGAGCGGCGACGACTGACGAGGGTCGTTGACGGGTTTGCCGTTTGTCGTGAATGCGTGAAATAGAGAAGACGGGGGCGCTCTCATTTGGACGGTGCCGTTGGATGGAAAGGAGCCTTTTGTTTTCCTCTTCTTTTAATTTTAATTTTAATTGTTCAAGTTGCGAGGGAGAAAATGTTTATTGCAAAGAGGAACGTGAAACAGGGTTCCCTGAGATTGAGAACGAGGGGAATGGGACACGTGATAGTGCCACGCTAGCCAGATTCCCTCGTATGTGGTTTTCCATTTGGTCTTTCCCACCTTGTAATCGCGTTCCTGTTTCTCTTCTTTCCCCCCGGTTTTTGCCTTCCCCCCACGCTCGGTGAAGAGGAATACGGATAGAAAATAAATAAATAAATAAATAAAAGAAATAATAGATAAGAAATTTTTTTTTATATAAATATAATAATAATGTATATTTTTTTATTTTTCACAAATTTAAGTTTCAAAATTTTCTTCTTTTCTTTTTTAATTTCCTTTACTCGCTTCATGCTTGAGTTCAGTCTTCCCATCCCCTTCTTATTGGTCTGAAATAATGATCATAATACGTCAATTATAGTATTATATCACTAATTTAAATTATTAAATTTTATTTAGGAAAATAATATTATGTAAATGAATAAAATTTAATAATTTAAAATAATGATATATTAATTCAATTAATGCATCAAAATCTCTTTTTTATGTAAGAGATCATTTAATTTACTTAACATAAAAAATTTATTTTTCAAGAAATTGAAAAAATGTAAGTTATTTGATTGATCATTATTTAAATTCTAAACCTTAAGAAATTTTATTTTTTACATGATATTAGAAGTTATTTATCTATCTTTCCTTAGGTAATTTTTATTTTTTATATTATTTATGAATATAATGATAAAATAATTCTCATTAATTTAATTAATAACAACTCAAATTTATTAATTTATACTATAATAATATTAATAATATAGTAATTATTTTATTAATACATCTAATTTTATATATTTTCTAAAAAGTTCATGTAAAAAGCTATTAATTTCTTGAAAAATTGAATTTTTCATAAAAAAAATTACTTTATGTATAAATCAAATGACATTTAAGTCTATATGGTCCTTCGATGCAAGTGAGAATGTGTGAAAATATTATATTGACTTTTTTATATTAAATAGTAACAGTGAGATAAAAATAATATATTTATTTTTCAAAAATTATACATTATTTTTAATTATAAAGTATAGAAGTGATATATTTTTAATTATATATAATAAATCTGATTTTCTTATATAAAATATTCTCAAACAAAAGATACAGAGCCTAAATCACGTTGACTTTATTAAAAATCTTAGTGGGAGATAATTTTTAATTGTTTTACACTCGAAACATTCAAGAACCTTTCTATAAAATCCCTAAAAAATAAATCTATATCAACAAAATGCTTTTAAAAATAAAATTTAACATCTTAAAATATTTTAAATTTAGTTTGCTTCTAGTTAATCAATCAATAATTTGCGGAAAGACAATTCTAAACTTAAAAGTGTTTGAATATATATATATATATATATATATATATATATATATATATATATATATATATATATATATATATATTATTTACATCACTTATCACATTTCTTGCATAGTTGCATAGTTTAGGTAGAAATCTAATTTACTTTTTAGTATATTATGGAATTATAGATTCATGTACATGATCCTCAAATATATATATATATATAGCCAAAGTTTAGAATTTTGTCAAATTTGTAATTAGGAAGATTGACCAACCTATGAGCGTTGGTCTGAGAATTTCATCAAACCTCTAAAATTAATCGCTTTCCACAGCAAGCATGATCCATAAGCAGTACCCTAACTGTAATAAAATTAGATTTTGCATCCTTTCATATTCTTTTAATTATTTTTGTGTTAACCCGAAGAGATGGATATAAAGGTTTTTGTGAATATCATTGAAAAAAATAACTGCATATAAAAATTATTTATTTATTTCTCTATGACATGATAATTTTTTCTTAAAAGAAAGAGTGAGTAAAAACTCATAAAATTAGGATAATGCCATATTATCAATAATCTTTAAATTTAATAGCACAATTATTCCTTTTGGTTAGAAGTCATGTCATAATTATAGCCATTAGATTGTCCTTGCAGTTTGGCTTTTCTAAAATATAATATATCTTTAAAAAATAAAATAGATAATCACAACACTTAATCAAAAATAAAATTTAGCATATAGCAATATATTAAAAATAATTTTTAAATTTATAATATTTATTTTTTATTTTTATTTATAATTATCTATGTTTTTAATTTTTGTTAATAATAATTATTATTTACTTTATTCCTTAAAACATATCTTATATCTTTGAAGATCCGCTTTCTAATCCACAGCATGACTTTCGCATCCAAACAAAAGAGGCCGACTTATTCAGGCTCTTTTTCCCAAATGAAGTAGGCTTATGAATTATTGTAATACATACGTTCGCATTTGAGGACACCTTTGCCAAAATTGTAATTGCGCCGATCGGAACTTTTTCTAAGACCTTTTCTTAATTTTACTAAAATAAGTGTACCTTTAGCTCTATAGCAATTAATTTTTTGTAAGATTACATATATAAATTGTGAGGCATTTCGAACGTAATCAATTTTTTAAAACAATTTATTAAGGATGAATTTATTTTATATTTAAGAATTATTTTTTGTTTTTAATGTCAACATATTGAATGGCAAAAAAACTACTCTGTATAAATGTAGTTGATCCATCGAAATTTTAAAAGGATATTTGATTCTTTTTTTTTCCTCAAAAACTTGATAAAAAATTATAAGAATATTGGCAAAATCAATTATGGTTCTTTGTATCCAATTTTATTTTGTTGGTGGTTTTGCAGGGAGGCAGACAAGATTAATTGTTGTAATTAGTAGTGATTGGTAGAAATTAATGGAACATAGCAGAGCAAGCCCCCACAAACAAAACCCGTTGCGTTAATGCAAATAATGCATTATCCTGTTGGGGCAAGGTGGACCACCTCATTGCCTGAAAAAATTCTTAATATTAATATTGAGAATTTTAGTTTACTTTTATTTATATTTTAATAAATAAAAGAATCGTTTTTTAAATTGAGTAATACTACAATCATTTTTCTGCAAATATTTTCTGTTCATTTTTTTCTTGTAGACCGTAAAATTTATAATTTTATGAACTTAACCATCTATTAAAAGGGAAAAATCATTTATTCTTTTTGAAGATTCCATTTGTTTCGGTTAAAAAAAAAACCTTATGCAGGATTATAGTTGTAAACTACTAAAAATATAATGAGTTTAGTAAAAATTAATTTTCTTCATTATCATGACTATTAGGGATGTTTTTCTTAATTGCAATGTATAAATATATACGGTACTCTTTTATTTATATATAAAAAAATATTTTTTTTTTGTAAAAATTATCTTCTAAAAAATAAAAAAAAATTAAAGAATGTAGTTAGTATTTCTTTCTTCAATTTTAGGCATGATTAAAACATTAAAATATTTAATAAATAGAAACTAGTATTAAAATTTCAATACACCGTAATTATTTCCCTACGCCTCGCTTATGTCACAAAGCAACTAGCACAGCGATGAAGCGACAAAGGAATTGCCGACAGATTGGCTAGTGAAAACTTCCGATTCATGAATTACGGTTCATGCACGAGTACTGTTCTTCCTTTTTCTACTGCACTCCCAACTTCTTCTGCCTAAATTCAAAGCTTTTCAATTATTTCTTTCTTTCTCGCTTTCATCTTCTACATGTTGCCGGGCTTTTTGCAAAAATGATAAGAAAGAGAAAGAAACTTACTTCTTTTTATGATGAGAAATCTAATTCACATCGCACATGCTTGTGAAACAAGCATGCATTGATAGGATCAATCTTTTTATTAGGTTAATTAGTCTTATGTTGTAGTTGCATGGTAAGACTAACTGATCAACATTAATTTAATCAATTATGGTCAGATCATATTTGTTGGATCTAGTTTATAATGAGGACAGCTTCTTAATTTTTTTCTTAGATAAATGGTGAGAAGTATATTTCAAGGGTTTTTAAATTTGACAATTCCAAAGTGTGTGTGTGTTTGGTTTGTTGAAGGTACTATTACAATAATTGTTTAAGTAATACAATTGCTAATTGCTGATATTACTATTAGCATCTGTTATTCTTATTTCTGGCTGCTATCATTTTGGACCTTATTTGGAAAGTTGTAGTGTCAAGTTTTATTCTAAAATATCACCATTATGAATGAATTTACTAATAGAGAAAACACTTATTTTAATTCCTTACCAATATTGTTTGTATTAATTTCATCCTTAAATAAATGTTAATGTCAATTTACTTCTTCACCTATTCAATTACTTCTATTATGCTTTTGCTAACTTCTTTTTAAAATTTTAAAGTAATTGATCTAATAATTGACTTGCTAACAGATTAATGTTATAACGTTAATTATAAAATCTAATATACGCCTACATCTTTAATAGTATAATAAAAGGTTGTTCGATTAGTAGAAGTAGTACTGGAAAAATAACCTTTTAAAAATACAAAACTTTTAAATTATTTAATTGGTTATTATAATTGTTAAAATTAAAAAAAATAAAATTTTCTGACAAGTTGTTTTTTCTCACTACATTTTGGTTACAAAAGCTTTCTATATCATTTATAAGTAAAAATACAAAATGATCCCTATTTGATCAAATTAGTGATCATTTTAACCTTTTATTTTAGTAAAAAATTATAATAAATATAATATATTAATTATAAAATAAAACTACATAAATAGGATTAGTATTATAAAATTACATGAAATAAATATTAAATATCATATCATAAATATAAATATTACATATAATGATAAATTTAATTGTAATAGAAACTTTATTCTAAATAGAATTACATTTGTCATACATATTATATTATTTTACATTTACTATCTTTATTGTTTATTATTTTAATATTTAATTGTAAAAGTAAGGGTATACATATATATATTTCTTGTCTAATTATAAACTTGCTTAAAGTAATTATTTAAATAATATTTTTTAATTACATTCCATTTTAATTATGTAGAAATAATTTAAATATATGTATATATATATAAGACATCTTAATTTTAATTTTTATATATGCATTTTTACTTTTTATACTAATTTAAAAAGAAATTATAAGTTAAAAAATTATAACCAAAAGAGTGATTAAAATAAAATTTCAAAACAAATATAAATAAATATAATTAAAAATTATAAATATTTCTTTTTTTAATACTATAAATTTAAAGAATATACTAATCATTTTTATAACACTTCTTTTAAAAAATTCAAAATCAAACCAACCAAAAATAGAAATTTAAGAACTATTAATTTTTTTAATATCAATTAAATAAATTTTCAGAAAATTCACAAAAAAGTTATTTTTTAAAAAAAATTTAACTTCCTGTTAAAATTTAATTATTCTCTGCAATCGAATTACTCCTAATATTATAATGAAATTAGTTACTTTCAGGGCTTTTTTTAAATATTTTGAATTTGAATATCAGATGATTGCATTTATATGTATTATCTATTTGAATCTCAAATGATTTATCTATTTTGTTCTCAACAAGAAAAAAAAAATGCAATGCCCAAGATGTGCATTATTTTTTTCAAGAAAGTAGCAACCTATCTAGGCTAGCTAGGGTTGAGCATTTTTTATTATTTCCCATTCTTCCAATCCTTTTTCTTGTTTTTGTAAAAATGGCATCTGTACTGCATTCGCTCGTCGTCCCTTGACAACTTCAAACGACGAATTCGGATGAAATGGGAATCTAGTCATTTCCCCTATCTCCCTTCCTTCACATTTGTTGTTACAAGCAATAAATAAAGTTGCTTTACCATTAATTAAGAATCATCTCTTTCTTTCTTTTATTTATTTAAAAGAAAATAATAAATATGAATTTGATATCCTAAAATAACAGATAAATAAAAATAAATTTTTTCTGAAATAAAACTTAAAAGAAATAAAAAAAAGTAATACATAACAACATAAAGAGTGAGTAGTTTTTGAGATTATTAGCACTTTAATTAATTTGTATAAATAATTTATCCTATGAGTAGCAATTGTGACGTTGTGATGAAGTTAAATATTATACACCGAAGAAGTACTCATATAATAATATTTAGAAGGATAATTGACACTAATCAAACCTATTCTCTCTTTTCACAAAAAAATAGCAATTTCATCATGTTTTGTATTAAAGTTATATTTGTTTAATCAGAAGATACTTTCCATTAAAATTTTTTATATGTTTTCGTGAAGTAAAAGAATGATATGTCACTTATATATCTTAATTAAATAGTAATAATATTTAATAGTACAATAATAAAAAAATAACTTCTCTTTTAAAATAAAGAATGTCATTTTTTATCACACTTTTCACATATAACACTGAATAAATAAAATAATTTTTATCATATTAATATTTTAAAACCATATTTTAGCAGCAAATATTTTCTTAACCTATTTCTTTTGAATCTTTTCTTCTATTCAATTTTTCCTTCAACCTTTTTCAGAGTAGAGTTCCAATAATTTACCAATTATTCAAAGCCAAAGTTTAAGATCTAATAACAAGAATTATAAATTAAAAAAAAAAACACAAAATTCTCTGGGGACTTGTCTTGCATGTGGTGCTTAAATTTTTCTAATTTTCGTTTTTTTTTTTGGGTCTATTTGTCATTTGGTCCTAGCTGTAAAATTCTTCCTCGTTTACATACAAGTGCTCCACCACGAGATTCCTTTGAGTGCTTATCAAGATCCAATCGTTATGATATTATGTTGTCCTTTTACGTTAAGCCCACAAATAATTTAAATCAAATTACATATATTTCAATTAATTAATCACCAATCTCACTGCATGCAGCACATAATTATATGTTAATATGTTATATGACGAATTCATTAATTCTTGAACATAATGCTAAGCCTTAGGTTATTGTTGCTTAATTATTTGCGCCGGCAGCAAAGCGTACAAACACGATACATTCCACCAAGTTATTAATAGTTAAATAATGCATGGTTCGTCTTAATCTAAGCTCTGCTCCATTTAGGTCACTTTCTATATAATTGAGATTAATATTATTAATTAAATACAGAATTATATTGACGCAGTCGATGAGATCGATCGCTTTGAAAAATAATTTTGTAAACTGAACATGCTAGAAAATTAATAATCATGGGGAACAGATGAGGAAACTTTCTATGGATAGAAGATGCGAGGCATTGACCCAAAACTTTATAGGACTTGCTGGTTATCTGTCATATATCTTAACCTATAAGGGTGGCATATAGAAAGAAATTAAGAAAGAGGTGAATTTTATAAGGGTCCAAGGGTTTTCAAAACTCACGGTTATATGATAATTTCAGAACTTATTAAATTAAAATTATTTTATTATATCTATTAAAAAATAAATAATTATAAGATTGAATAATTTTAATATAATGATCTCAAAATTAATCATTATTTTAAATTTGAAATTTTTTTAGATATTATAACAAGTAACTAAAATAGAATCAAACTAATGTTATGTTTATCTTTGGAAGGAGAGGGAACGGAAGGAAAAGGGGAGGAAAAAAATTAAGTATTATATATATATATATATATATATATATATATATATATATATATATATATATATATATATTTGAAATTTTGATTAAGGAAAAATGATAATGGAAGCCCATGATTAATTTTTTTTGGGTCTTTGAATTCTACTTACTATTTATTATTTTGTGCTGATCTAATTTAAGTCATCTTAAAAGGTTTTTTAAAATATTCAAATAATAGAGGAAAATATTTGCTTATTTAATTTAATGAAAAACACCTTTCATAAAATGATAATCTTATTTTATTACTTGTGCTTATAATAATAAAATAATAAAAATATTCTATTTTTTAAATGTT
This sequence comes from Sindora glabra, assembly GCA_020226215.1. Classification (NCBI taxonomy): domain Eukaryota; kingdom Viridiplantae; phylum Streptophyta; class Magnoliopsida; order Fabales; family Fabaceae; genus Sindora; species Sindora glabra. The sequence continues at coordinate 56,019,101 of CM035230.1, read as the reverse complement.
TTAATAGGGAGTGTAATAGAAAAAAAAAATTATTTTAAGTGAAAGAGTTATTTTCCTACTATCATGATATTATTTTTTAAACAAAAGGTATATAAGTAGCTTGATATATCTTTATTTATATATAAATAAATAAAATTTTCCTGTAAAAATATTTTTAAACAAAACAATCACCTTAATCATCAATTCTTTTCTCTTTTCTTTCTTTCTATTCTCCCACATCCTCTTCATCATTCTCTCCTAATTTTCAAACATAGAACCGTAAATAATCTACTCCTTGAATATTATTGCTAAAAGAATAACGAAACTTTGGCCCTCAATCATTTTTTTCACCCTCATGTCTGGAGATAATCAAATTCCAATTTATAATTAGTGAAAGTGAAGATAAACAATTTTTTGTGAAAGTAACGTCATTCTTATTGAAAAGAGAAAGGTAATATTTCCAATGAACTCAATTTTTTGTCTTTGCACGTTCAATTCACATTTCTCTTTTCAAGTTTTAAGATAGGGTTTGTTTGGGCAATACTTTGTTTAAATTTGTTTAGGAGATCGAAAAAATACTTCTAAAACAATGAGTTTTATGTTTTCATTAAAATTTATTTTATAGTAATTTATTTTTAAATATTGTATGTGGACGCTATTAAAGTATTCATTTTTAATATTAAATTAAGCAAAATAAGAATTTAAAAACAATGCTTAAATGCAAGAACAACTGAAAAATTAGAAAATAGTAATAATCTATTACTTTTTTCTTCAAAATAAAAAAGTTTATGAAGCATCAAACATTAATTCTGCTATCATTTTCTAAACATAAAGAATTTGTATACATAAGTATATTTATTTATGTTCCAAAAGCAAATTTACACTCCGAAACTTATTTTTAGTCATTTATTCAAACATGATGCTAAATTTTTATTATTCTTTTATGGTATAATATCATAATCTGTTGGAAAAAAAAATAAAAATTGAACATATGAACCTTCAATAAATATAGGAAAGAAAAGAAACGGTATTTTGGGATATGTTTGGATATATTTTCATATTTTTGTTCTTAAAATCTGTTCTCCAAAACTGTTTGTAAATTTTTTTTATTTTCAAAAATTATTTTTGAATTTAAAAAATAAAGAATAAATATTTTTTGGATAAATAAATAAAAATATTTTATTTAATTATAAAATTGATATTCAGGCTAAAAATAAATTAATAAAATATTAAAAACTTTTCATTTTTTATTTTAAAGTTACACACTAAAAATTATAATTTTTTCAAAATACTTTACTAAACAAAAACTTTTAATTTGAAAGGTAAAAAATTATTTTTAAAAATAATAAACAGATATATCATTACCTACCCCTTAAGTTTCACTGTTTACATGGGAGGGTTGAAGGACAACGGCATTAGGCCTCAACACCCACCCCCCCCCCCCCAAAAAAAAAAAAAAAAAAAGAGAAAAGAAAAGGGAGAGATCGTGCCCATTCGTATATAGTCTCCACTTGATATTGCTAGTTGCTGTACATTATGTTATCACACAAACAGTTTCAATAATTAAATTTTCATAAGCTTCAAATTTAACAATAAAGTACAATGCTTGAGTTTTTTTTTTTGCATTATTTAATATGCTTCTAGCATTATTTGGTATTATATTCAGATATTTAGAAGACCCATCCTCATTCTAAAGATTCTTATTTCGTTTTTTTTTTATTTTTTTTGGCACTTGAAAATTTAGTATCAAAGGTTATTTTGCCGAAAAATTTACTATTACAAATGGAAGAGGGTTTAGAGGAAGAAAATGAAAGAGAAAATGGTAACGGAGAATTTAAACTCTCACGGTATAAAAATACCATCAAGATGTCACCTGATTGATGTGTTACGTTGGTTATGATCGATTTTAAACTATGGTTCATTGTATTATGTATAAAATAGGTATAACTTATTGTTTTGTACCTATATTTTTTTATTCTTCGATAATCACTTTTTTTATGATTTTGTTAAGAGCGTAAATTTGATTTATTTTTAGCATAATTTTTTTTATTATTATGTTATATAATTAAAAGTGAAAAGTAAAAGTTTTAATTAATAGTAAGACAATTTTAATAGGTTTCCAATAATATAACAATTAATAATATGTAAAATAGATAATAGTAAGAAAATGTGTATATTCTTTCATGAATTAAAATATAATAACAATTGTGAGCGCAAGTGCAAATTACAACCACACAAGCGAAACCTTGGATCAGATGAAAACCGAAAGCACTGCATGTGGCGTGGACCGCCTCGCGTGGGTCTCGGTCTTTCTGTAGAGATGAATATGTTTGTGCACCAAATTGCCACAGCCAATTTTTTTTAAATAAATAATAAGAATCACAATCAATCTAATATATATATATACACACATAAAATTTTGACTTTAAATTCTAAATATAATAAAAATAAAATTTATAAAATAATATTAAATATCATTATATTATTAAAATATCGATATTATATAATTAATATTTTAAGTAATAATCAAATACACTCTTTCTCTCTTTCTCTCTCCATGATGGGGTTGGAATGGATTGAGGTGATGAGTATTGAGATAGAAATCTGCATATCTTAGGAGAGATTCCACCAACTGACAAGAACTCTGAGGAATCCTATGCTTACTTCTTCCCTTTTAGTATGTGGTTCAAACACATGCATTCTTTGTAGATCGACTGTCAACCTCTAGTTCATTACTTTATTGAAACTATTTTACTATAATTATAAATGGATATCCATTTCATATTAACTTTGCCTTCAAATGGTATACACAAAGTACCACGACCATAAAAAAAATATAAAAATAAAATATTATTAGGATGTAGGAATCTCACGTAGGAGAGAACAAACACAACTTAGCTTTTTTGTTATTATTCCCACTTGCATGTTCTTTCAAATTATTAGACAACTCAGTTTTTTTTTTTTTTTTTGACCTCTTTCGAAGAACAGAAGCATAAAAATCTCCTTTGGTGATAATAATCCCACAAACACTTTCCGTATTTAACTTACGCATATAAAATTCAATTTTAGAGGATGTAACTTATTAAATAGTGAAATTATACAAACTTTGAGAGAAGAATATCCATATTATTATGTATTTTTTTAAATCTAGGAATTAACTGACCTCATAACCGTTCCATATACTATTTTTTTTTATGTACGAATTAATTCGATATTTAAGAAAAACTATTCTCGTTCAAAGAATCATTTTAAATAGACATTTTTTATGATCAATGAAGGAGCATGTAAATGAAGGAGAGATTAATAAAGAGTAGATTTGAACCCCTTCTCTCAATATTACCAATTGGAGTGTACCACTGATTATGAATATTGTACTGATAAATTGATAAGACCATTAGAAAGAAGGGGAAAAAGTCCCTTAGCATTTCTTCAGATGAAAGGAGAATATATGGGGAAAAAAGGTGTAAGAAAAAATTATCTTAAAAAAAAATAGATTGAAAATAACAAAATAATCGTTCTGGTCTCAAATAAATAAACACTGATACGTATATATTTCAAGTTATATATATATATATGTATATATATATACCAGAGAGCGAATTACTCTGTAAATTGTTTGAAATAAATACCGAAATATGTCCCCAGAATAGGAACAAAAGAGGCTGAGGAAATCTCTCTCCCATGTGCGCTTTCATTTACATTCTTTCTCAGTACAAACGCCAATATGCAACCCAGCGTCCTGCCCTTTCCATATCTTTGGGCCCCAAACGGAGCCATACTGCCGTGGACATTTTGTGCTACTATTGTTGAGGTACCTTTACCCTATACAAAAGGAAAAAGAGAAATACAGTATATAAATAATGGGTAAACAATCCCAAATGCATGCATGCCTTCCACAGTTCCATGTGACTTTGGGACACATTGGGGTCCCTAGCCCTACTGATGTCCTTAAAAGTTAGGTGATGTGTATGTGTAGGCCTAAAGCAAACTTATCTTGATATGTTCGATATGATTATTTTTTCACCTCTTCTTAAAGATATTACATTATTTCTAATTTATATTAAAATCTCAATTCGATTCCATCAAATAAAATCATTATTAAATTTTGAACTGTATTTATTATCAGTTTAATAATAATCAATTCAATTTTTAAAATATTAAGATCTATTAAGATATGTTTTATTTTTTTATTTTTAGAAACTGTTTTTAAATTTAAAGAAAATAAAAAAATAAAGAGTGTTTGAATAAGTAAATAAGAAAAATTTTCATTTAATTACAAAAATGATATACAAAACAAAAGAATAAGTGAAGAAAATATCAAAAATTTATTTTTACTTTTAAATTACATATTTGAAGTTATAAATTTTAAAAATAATTTGATGGAAACTTTAATTTTTAAAGAGAAAAAAGCAAAAAAATTATTTTTAAAAACAATAAATAAACTTACCCTTAATCACTCTCATGTCAATTTCAAAGAAACCTCAATGACTCGTGTTTTGGTTGATACACCAAACTTTGCTTGATGTCTAACCCAATCCTTTACTGATCCATCTGATATGAAGTACTACCAGAGATCAGGTTTGGTCTGGGTTAAAGTTTTTACATCTCCTAGTATTTAATAGGGGTCCACCAAACAAGCTGTCCGGTAAGAGTTTCCTATACTAATGGCTCAAGTAAGAATAGCAAATGCATCACTTTCAGAGATTCTTGAAACCCCACAATCCAGGAGGAGTTTATCACAGTATCTTAGAAATTATTGGAGGTTACTGTTCATCACTTTCAAAGGTAACAACCTTCTAAAACGTCAGTTCCTATGGCCAGTCAGAATAAGCTGACAATAACATGGAAGCATTATTAGAGAGTGAACCAAACCCACCTAGTAATATTTGATTAATTGAAGCGAAATTCTTGTATAGTGTTTATTCTCAACTATAGGTTAATCGTAAATTTTGTGGAACTTACGAATATTAAAAACTGTAATTGTCTTCTCTCTATTAATTGAAATCGAGATTAAAGATATATTAAATATTTCTCTTAATGGAACCTCTACACAAAATAAATTTCAAAAAATAGACATTTTTAATAGTATAATATTATTTGTAAATGTTTTTTTCACGAGTTTGAATCAAAACTTCACACGCATTTTTTGGAAAAGAAAGCGAGGACCAGCAAAAGTAAACCGACATAAACAAGAGGGAATTATTCTCAGAGTAATTGAAATTCAAGGACAAAGTTGTGTACATCATTGGATTCAGCATGGTCCTTGAATTACAGCAGTAATTTTCAATCACTGTTGATTAAATTTTTAAACGGAAAATGATAGTTTAGCTGTTTCAGGCAAAATGTAATACCTATTATAATGTGATTTCTTATATATAGATGGAATTGTCTATTATCCAACAATTTTCAAATGCAACCTGTAAGTACTTAGTTGCAAACGTGATTCACATGTTGAAGTGAAAATGAATTCAAATCAAATGCAAATTAATGATTAATGAAGTGCTATATATAAACAAGCCGGCCGCTAGGGTGGGAGTAGATTTAGTCGTCTTGCAGAAGCTTATAACTTAATTTATTTTTAACTTATTCTATTTTTTTAATTTAAATAGATCAAATTAAAGTTGATAAATAAATTTATTTAAATAAAGAAGTCAAATTTATTTTTTGTAGGCTCAGTTCATATGCAAACTGATCTATTTAATAATAATAATAATAATAATAATAATAATAATAATATACATTTATAAAATAGATATATAATATTAATATATACAATTATATATAAACATAATTTAATTATTAATTTATTTTCTTACATAGATAATTTTTGCCTATTAACTTATTTAAAGTTTTGTTTATATAAATAAATTAATAGATCATGCCAAACATTTTTAAATAAATCAAAACCAAACTTAAATTCTAGTTTTATAAAAGTTAATAAATTAAATTTAAATTAATAATTTATAAAACAAGTATGATCTCTTGATTTATTCAAAATATAATTAATCCGAACTAACATATTTCCACTCCTACTCTCAGCGTGAAAGCGGGACGTATATAACCCATAATTATTTGATATACATTTATTGTAATATTACTTATAAAAATTATTTAATTTTTAAAATATCCAATAATTTAATAATGAATTATAATAATTTTGAAAATTATTTAATAGAATAAATATATAATAAATATATTGACTAATATATAAAATTTAAAAATATTAAAATAAAAAATACTCAAATAATTCATAAAATATACTCATACCCTTATATGTCATTTTACATACAAACAGCTAATATAAATAGCTAATTTTACCAAGCACTCTTATTCAAACAATTAATATAATCAGCTAATACAATCAGTTATAAGCTAACAGCTAATCAAACCAGCTAACAGCTCCAGCTATCAACTGTTTCCTAAACAAGGCCATAAATTAATCCGAACTAGATTAATTCTAAGGTGTTCCTAAGGATTTGGTACTCAGAGTGGTGTGGTAAAATACAGATTATTGGATGAGATTACTAAGTCAATGCTAAGATTTTTGTAATATCATCCAGTGACATGTATTTTACCATACCACCCCGAATATCAAACCCCTAGGGACACCATAATAAGCACCTCCGAACTAACATATTTCCACTCCTACTCTCAGCGTTGAAAGCGGGAAGATTAACCCATACGGTATCCCCTTATAACCGATCAGCATGTGCGCGTGGTTAATTGCCATTTGATATACATAGTTATTGGTTGATGTTCCGTTCATGAAATGTCAAGATCTCAGGTTTATTATGTTGTGCTTCTCATATTATCACGTATTACAGAATGCATGATTAATGCATATCATTTGTATTTTTAAAACTTTATATATATATATTTGTAATATTTTTTAGTAGTGCGCAGTGGTTTACATATAAAATGTTAAAGATTAAATTGTGATGCAACTTTTGTTTAATAGAATTGCAATTTTTTTTGTACACTTGTACATAAAATTACAAATTTCTGAGAGAAATATTTCTAGTTCTATTATTCAGTACTACTCCATCTTATATTTTAATAAATGAAAAAAATTATCTTTTAAATTTTAGCAGCCATTCAATCATAATATCAAAAAATACTCCTACTTTTCAAAATATAAACAAAAATAGTATTAAAATTTCTGTGATATAATAAGAGCAAAATATTTTTCTTTTTCGAGAAAGTTGTAAAATTTTGTTTGAAAATAACAAAAATCGCAAAATTTTACTCATGAAATGCATACAACCTTTGGGTCATACCTTGCAAATTATCAGTAGGAGTTGAGATCCAAAAGGTTAATGGACACAAGCGGGCCAGGTAACAGAATCATTCTTCACACTGTTGGTAAGGCCTGACAGTATTGGGCCTACAGGCCACCTATCTTTTCATCCTTTTCCAAGTCACTGCAGTATTGGGTACCATTCTTGGGAAATGATATATGATTTTGCTGAAAAATCCTCAATTGGTAGTAATATTGAATTCCTTCCAGTCTTTTACAACTTTTTAAGAAGCTGGAACCCCACAAGTACGTATTGATATGCATTAAAACTAAAATTTAAAATTGAATTTTAAGTATAAATTAAATAACTATTAATTGAATATAAAATAATAATTTTTTAAAAATTTAATTTAATAAATATAAAATATTCAAAATGTAATTTCGTGTCACACATTTAATACATATAATATTTATTATTTTCTATTGTGTTTAGATCTCTTCTGTAGGAATTCTCTGTAGCACTGTTGGAGTTATATAGGCATTTCATAAATACGAATAAAAAATATTTAAATTAATAACTCGGCCACTTACAAGATTGATTACAGAATGAAGCCCAATTAAGGAGATATCATTAATCAGCAGATTATAGTTACTGATCCTATGAATCATAGAAGAATCCTTTTGACAATTTTTATAAACAATCGATTCTTGTGGTTGGCCGTAGAAGTTTAAGTTTTATCTATTCTGATGGAAGATAATTTTTTGTTTTTTTAAAGATGAAATTATTATTTTTATTATACTTCTAAATATTATATTTTTTTAATCATAAATTATAAAAATATATGATACTTCTTTATTTATATATTAAAAAATAATTTTTTTATGAAAAATATCTTTAACCACATAGCTATATCATATTATGGCCTCGAAAGCTGAAATTGTGGAGGATCTTTGTAAAGGAAATAAATTTTTTTTTTCTGCTAGTGTAAAGAAATGTTAATATCTTGGAAATCCTATCAAAACATCAATCAATTATAATATATAAATTAAGACAAGTAATTTGTTGAGCGAGACTAATATATCATCGGGAAACACAACACAATCAGTCCCAGTAATTCAATCGTCCAAGGAGATATTTGCTAATTAGTTTTGTGTCTTTTGATGATATGTGATCCCCAAGTACACTTAGATTAACTTCTCAAAAATTTAAAGCATTAGTAAGTGAATATAATATTATATTAAAGTGGAGATATCTTTAACTATTTATACGAAAATGCATGATATTTGATGCAATCTCTGATCTAAATAGTAAGGATATTCTTACTTCAACTCATTTTGTCATAGGAGCACGGGATTGTCTTACTTCCCAACAAGGTTTATATTAAGGGGCCACGGAGTCAAGGATAGAGCCACGAATCAAGCAAATTAAAATAGGTTGGACCTACTATAGATTAGATGGATTCGATCAAAGAGGTCGTGATACATAGAATTGTATCTGTATTTTTTCTAGTATGTGAATTATATATCAAAATAATATTGTTAACTTGTTATCTGAAGTTGTCTGTGTGTATTATTGGGGTAAGAGGAAAATGATATTTTGTGATGATTTTAATTGTTTAGAACACGAAGATGGAGATGTATGATGCAGAAAAGACATGATTCTATGAACAAGAGCACAAGAATTCTTTCGTATGCCAAGGAAAACATGATAAGGGTTGTTAAGAACAAAGAGAGAGAGAGAGAGAGAGCTAAACCCTAAATTAAGAGAGTTCTACACTTTTCCCAGTAGTGACATTTTAGATTGTGTAATTAGGTTTTCTTAAGTGTAAGCAATCTTTGCGGCTATTCATTGACGTCGTACGTGTCCCAATATATATAGGAAACATATTAAATTAAATGAAAGAAGCATTTTTACGTGAAAATGAGAAGAGTAAATTTTGTTCATTAAATTTAAGATTAAATAATTATAATTAAAATATAAAATTATATAATTTTTTAAATAATCATGTAACTTTTCTTAAATACAAGGAATCTTTGCGGTTATTTATTGAAGTCGTAAAAAGTCATTAATATATATATAGAGAGAGAACATATTAAATAAGCATTTTTATATGAGAGACAATAAAATAGATCATGACCATTAAATCTAAAATTAAAGAGTTAAGATTAAAATATAAAATTATGTAACTTTTTTTAAATAGTCATATGACCTTTATAAATGACAATATGATCTTGAATTATATTTTAGTTTCAATCATTAATACAATATTTGATATCCATAATTCACTTATCTCATTTCTTATATATATATATATATATATATATATATATATATATATATATATATATAAGGATATATTAAGTAAAAAGAGTATTTTTATATAAGGGTGAGATGATTGAATTGTAATCATCAGATTTAATATTGAAAAGCTTGGATTACAATATAAAGTTATGTGACTTTTTCTAAGTAATTATTTGATCTTTTTAAGTAGTAACATGGCTTCAATTATATTTTAATTCTAACTATTAATGCAAGATTTGATGGTCATATTTCTTAATATGTTTTACATACACAAACATACGCACACATGCATACATACACAAAGTTAATAAAAGAAAATTTCATTATTAATGATTTAATGTATATATCAACTATGTTTACTATAATTAAAAATCTTATTTTACTAAGACCTATTAATTCAAGTAAGCTTGTCAACCAAACTCAAGTCCATAGATCCAAACTATGTAAAATTTGGTAGTTTTTTTTATGAGTAATATGGACCAATTTATATAAGCTGAAGTCTGCATAGACTAGGTAAATACAAACTAATCCATGAACTTATAATTAAGGTTCATGAACTTACAAACTGGACCTAAACTACCTAAAATTTGATCCTTTTTTTTTCATGTATAGTACAAACTGATCCATCATAAATCCATTCATATCCAGTTTGATCTACCAGTTTTACAAGCTTAAACTCAGGCTACATATGATGTGTTTTTTAAGGTTTTATCTTCCTTTATATCTTAAATTTTATACTAGAACTTTGTGCATACATATTAAGTAATTTAATGATTCTTTTTATTATTCTTATTATTATAAAAGAATTTATCTTTATTTTATCATGGGTAAAGTCGAAGGAAAGGAGACAACTAACAAGCATGGCTTTAATCCTCTTAAAATTTTAATATCTTTATTTTTATGTATAATATTTTTTAACTAATTCTTGCAAAAATTTAAAAATTGTATATTCCTTATCTAAATTTTGATTCTTGGCTTCCTCCTACTAAAATTTCTAACTCCGCTATTAGTCATAGACAATGACATCAAAAGTCAAAGATCAGACGGTAATAAAGAATTGGTGGAAATGCTTGGATTAAGGACATTATAGTAAATACAAGTTTGAGAATAATGGATGATTTTCTACCTCTATATGTCTAAATAGGGTTAGGTTTTAAAATCATGTCTAAATAGGGTTAGGTTTTAAAATCATTGAAATGATTTTAGATTAGCTAACAATTTTGTGACTTTCCAAAAAAAATGTAATTAAGATTCATATTAAAATTTCTTTAAATATAAACTTAAAAGAGAAAGATTTGTTAGGGTTATAGTCCACTTGGACCATACCTAATAGTTCGCAAATAGGTTCATTTTTTTTTCATTTTTACATTTTCACCTTTAAATTAAATTAACTCATTTTATTAATCTTGGACCCCAATTAATTCAATATTTACTCCTAGTTCCAATTCTTTAATTTCCAATCCAACCTAACTTAAATTAATTATCTTTAAATTGATGATTTTGTTCCTAAATTGATTATTTTAAAGTTAACTTAATTTTTATTATAATTTATTTAATCTTAAGTTATTAGTTTGCATTAAGAATATTATAAATACATGATTTAGAATATAAAATTATTATTTTAAATATAAAATTCTTTTAAAAGGATTTTAAAAAGGAGAAAAATTTTACCAACTGATATTTTAAGTTTGCAAATTGTAAATTTAACATTTAAATTTTAATTTTAAAAGTCCATAAATTTTGCTAATCCATTTAGTTTAATCAATTGATTTATATCAAAATCCACCTAGATCAATCTATGAGATTGAACAAGTATATTTAATCATTGTCTTGAATTTAGGGCTACAAATTCTCATTTGCATCAGTTGGGTTTGAATTATTAAATCTACCTATCCCTTCCTTTATAAAAACAATATGAGAAGGAGTCAAGGAGGCTAAAAGCAAAGGTAAAGGTATAAAATGGAATGGTCTAGTTTGGGCTAAATTTGTAATACTTAGAACTAATATTTAAAATTTTATAAATTTTAATGAATTAAAGTATTTATTTTAAATGAAAAAGATAAAGAAATTTTATTTCTAATTAATATTTAGTTTCAAATTTCTTTTCCGTTTTAAAGTTCTAGGGTATTAAAATGATATTGATGATTATATTAAAATTATATTATTTGGCTAGTGTTAATTTAAGACTTATTTAAATAATATTTGTAGGAATTTTCTCACAAGCTAAAAATAATTTTAGTAATTATGGATGCAAATATTTATAAAATTAGTTACTTGTAAATGATAAATTGTTTTTGGAAGTTGTGAAAGTTGAAAATATTTATTTTTAGGACTTTTAAATTTATTAGGCTATAACAAAATATTTGGGGGAAGATTGAGAATATGTGAGTTGGAATTTTATTTTAATGAGATTGGAAAGAAGGGCTGGGATTAGAAATAGGAAATGGAGAGTTAAGATTTTATAAAGGAAATTGAGTTTGTAAGTGTGAGAAACATGTGATTAATACCCATAAACTTTTTTTTAGCATTTCTCTCTTCTTTCTATCTATACCTGAGCTCTCTCTATTTTTCTTTCCTTTTCCTTCTCCTTCCTAATCTTTCTCTTTTTCTTGGCTAAATGCTATTAGCAGCCTTCTGGTGCTATGCTGTTGCATGTCACTCTATTGGAGTACCTTTTCGTAAGCCATTGCTCTTCCACAATGAAAAGAACTTAGTGAAGCAACCACAATACCACAAAAAGCTATTACTCATTCCATTTTTGGCATGGCAAGTGTCGTTTCTACTGGTACTTAACCACCTTTGACCATTGTGTATTGTTATCATGGAAATAAGCTACCAAAAGTAAAGGAGGCAGCAATAAAGCTTCCAAGTTCTTTGAGATCCTTGGTGGCCCATTGCACTTTTGGGTGATGATAGCCCATTGATAACTTTTCCCTGTGACAGTGAGCAGCTTTATACCAAGATTCCTTATGATTTCTGATGTTTTAAGTTAATTTGAAAGAAAAAATCTACTTTTGTAAATTGTAGAACTTATGATGATGTCTTTGAAAAAATATATATAATTTTTATGGCATAGAATGTTAGAATGATATAATTAAATCCTTTTTAGAGTGTTATAATTTAATAAATTTTATGATTTGAACTTGATTTAGGTAATCCCATCTTTGTCATCTTATTTGGATACTTGATATAATATTGATAAAATAAAGATTTTAGGCTTTATAATGTTAAACTAGTATGCTTGGAGTATATCTATATTATCAAAGGCCAATACTTTTGATATTTGGAGTTGATTTGGATAATCCCTCAATTATGGAAAATTTTGAATTCTTTATGATAATTTTGAAAGTATAAAAAGATGATAATGTGAGATAATAGAATGGTATGGATATGTACTTGTTATAATATCAAGTTTTAATATTTTTATTGGTATGGTTTTGATTTGAGATTCTCCATGTTATGGCATATTTTTAGTTTCCTGTGATTAATTCAAGAAAAAGTAATAGAGCTACAATATAAGATGTTAAAATATTATCATTAGATCTGAAAATAGTAATTTTGGAAGATGGGTAAATCTAATATATTTATAACTTATCTTAGAAAAAATTGTGAATAGGAAGAGAAAAAAGAATGCACTTGAACACCTTAGAACTTCTTGAAAAGCATGGGTAGTATGAGGTAAGTATATATTTTACCCTTCCCAAGACTCATATATTACTTATATGGGTTGATTGTTATATTTTGTAATGTCTTTATTAACTATACAGACAGCAAATTCTTTCGTGTATAGAATCAAATCTATTTATGATTAAAGAGCTTAATCTCGATAGTTGTGATCATTTATTTACCTGATATATTGCTAATATAATTGCAACTTAGTACATGTATACATGTTCATATAGTTATTTCATAAGATATGACTTTTTTCTATTTTGAGACCTTGTGATAAAAGTAAGGTACCATTGCTGCTTATATTATTTGGTGGCATTTATGTTTGATAGAATAACAGGCTAAGAAGGTGTAGATGTATTGAAAGAATGTGGATTGACAAAGTTTAAAAATCGTGATGGTGCTATTATCGATTGTTGATTGATTATGATAGAGTTTTCATTGTTACTCATATGTTAGAAAATATGGTGTGAACTTTATTAAGATGTGAATGAATATTGTGGTCATGCAAGAAAGCATGGTGTATTGTTATATATATAACTACTTTGTGTTGAAATTATACTATAATTGAGATATGTATAACTTAAGCTTTAATGTATATATTTTATTGTGAATTATCCCATGAGAGGCATTAAGATTATGAAAAATGATAAAAATGATAATGTGAATACTAGATGGGAAATTCCTTGTAATAAGATACGTAAGGTATAAATTTAGCTCAAAAAGAATAAGGATAGAAAGGTAGGAAGGGTATAAGGTTAGCTTAGGAAACAAAAGATAGATGCATATACATCTATTATAAATTGTAATATATTGTGATGTGATTTTGAAATCTAATTGATTTGAATACTTTCATATGATGTGATTGTGATGATTTGCTTGTGATAGTACCCTATCAGTTATTTGGAAATGTGATGACCACTTAAGATGGATTATGCATGTGACATAGAAATGATATTGTATACAACTAAATGATTAATTATTATGATTTATGAAGTGAAATAGGAAATCTAAGTTGTATGCAAGTAACTATATCAACTTGAGACTAGTCTTGTGTATTTCAGAAATTCAGGAAATTGGCTTGTTATTGCCTTTTAATTTAATACTTAATTAGCATATGATCATTTATACAATTGATTCGAAATATAATTGTGGTAGATATATGATTACTGAGTTTTCATAACTCATTCCATTTACTTTCAATGTTTTTAGGTAAAAATGCATATGCTAGATTGTTGTGGCATTTATAAAGAATTAAAGATTGCTCGGTTGGTAATTTTTTATAGTTGGATTAGGAATGAAGTTATTCATGTCTATTTTAATAAATATGTGTGTTAAGGTTATGTATTTTGTGCATATTTTGTGTTGTTGTATTTGTATAAGTTACAAGTTTCATGATTCAGGACATATGGCCTTCGGGGAGTTTCCAAAAATAAAGGAGATTTTGCCCTTTTTTAATAAAAATTTAATGAATCTTGTGTTGCCATAGAAATAGAAAGAATTCCGATAGGCATAATTAGTATAAATAGTATCAAAGCTAGTGGAAGCCAAATAATGGAATTCACATTGGTAACAATCGGATTTAAGTTCCAACAAAATTGATCTATGCGGATTTTGGTTCACACATTGTATAAACTTGCTAAAAAATGGATCAAATTTTGGATGACTTAATTTGATTTATAAGTCTACAAACTAGTATAGTTTAGACTGATTAGTTTGAACTTTAATTTATACTTACTAATCCGTATAAGCTTATAATTAAAACAGATTAAATTTAAATTTGAATTAATTTGGTCCATTAAATTTGCAAATCAAATTTGACAACCCTAAGCAAATTTTAAAATCCCGAATTGTTTGATAATTCTAGGCAAAGGGTTGCGTTGGCCCAAATGAATGCGAATAAGTCAAATAAATTGCCTATTCTTCAAGAGTTATTATTGTCTCTCTTCTAACAGATTTATATTTAATTCATTATTTGTGAAATTTTTTTTATACAGTTGATAAATAAAAAATGCTACATTGTTTAAAAATAATTTTTTTTAATAATTTTATAACCTGACAATAAACAAACGAATAATAATAAAAAAATCAATGTAATTATTAATGTATGATGAAAGTAAATAAATTTAAGTCCTTGTCTAATTATACTAGTGCTTTTCAACTTTTAAAAATATTTATTTAGTTTTTTATTTCTATATTTTAAACACATTTTTATTCGAATATTTGTGATTGGGAATGATGAGGTAGTGCGTTATTCTGGAAGAGAAGAATTTAGCCCGACGAATTTAGTGAAAGTCAAACAGATACTGATTTATTGGTCCCCTACCCTAGCATTAATAACATAAGCAACGTCAAATTTTGACTTCAGTTTAGTTGATTTTGATTCATTTTATATTGCCATCGTCAAATTTTAACACCCCATACGTTACGCGAATGAATGTTTATTTCAATAATATAATATTATAATTATATACCAATTATTTATAAAAAGGATTAAATAAAAATTTGATTGCTATATAGTTAATAGTTTTAAGAAAAAAAAGTCATTTCTTCACTAATTTTATTTAATATTTAAATAAGTAATTAATATTAAATTTAAATATCACATTAATTAGGTGTCATTTTTAACATAATTATTATCATTAATATTAATATTTAATAATATAATTTATGATAATAATATATTTTTTAATAATAATATATTTTTATTTACCACCTTACATTATAAAATAAACTTTTAAAAGTATTAATTTTATATTATAGACAAATATTTACTTTAATCATATAATATTATAATTATATATTAATTATTTATAAAGAGGATTAGATGAAAAATTAATTAATATATAGCCAATAATTAAAAAAAAACTCATTTATCTGATTCTAAAATATTTGAAAGAGAAAATATCTAATAAGCAAGCACCATGGGAATATTAACTTAAGTTTATATGTCCGCCTTTGATACTTCCATTTTTTTTCTTTTTATTTTTTTTAAAGGAAAGGAAGCCAATAAAATAAAGATTATATGATCAGGTAAATAGAGAGTAACGGTTTATGATTATGAGAAAACTATAGACTTTGAAATTTTGTTAAGGTTGCAACACTAAATGCAACATTAAAAAAAAAATGGCAAGATATGAAACGCTATATCCTTGGGTTGGTAAATTGTTTAAAAATTTAAGTTTCTTGATCAGTGATTGGTGATTAAAAAAAATTAAAACTTGAATCAAATCTTATTCAATTATGTTTAATTTTATAAATTTCAATTTTAAGAAAAATAATAGTAAAAATGGTTATTTATGTCATAAAAGATAAAGAAAAATAGAATTTTAAAAGAAAGAATAAAAATTTAGTTTAAAATTTCTAATAGTTTAATTTTGTTTTGAAATGGTAGTGACAAACATAACATAATATTGATAAAAAAAATAAAATAGTAACATTTAAATAAATAAATAGATGGGTTTTATTAACCGTATATTTAAATATTATGAATCATTCATGACTTAGTTAAAATTTTATATTGATTATAAATAGATTAATAATGATTTATCAATATATATATATATATATATATATATATATATATATATATATATATCATAACTCATCCGTTTACCATCGAAAGTAATAAACTACACTAAACGTTTATTTTGTGAGAAGGGGACAAATATGGTTTAACATAAGATTTCATTAGGAAAAAAAAAAGAGTATTGTGACTCAAATTCAGGAGCATTGAAAAGATACATGATTCTTATCTTTATATTGATATAATATGATGCTTAAATTTATTGTAGAATTATAAAAAAAAAGTTCATATGAATAGATTTGCATTGATTACAAAGAATTAATAGTTACGAGTGATGAAAATAGTTATTTTAAAATTAAAGGAATTAATTTACATTTTTTTAATTAAAATATTTTTTATAAAAGAAAATAAGAAGCAACAGAATTAAAAAGTTTTGATGGATAAACTCAATAATGCAAGAATTAAAAAAATAGAAAATATGCTATGAACACTTCTCGATCACTATTTAATGTTGCACAGGAGATGCTGAAATAAAATATTAGTGCATGTTATCCCCTTCTAAATGAGAACGAATAAAGAAACATTATTTCATTATTGGTATTGATTACTGTATAATATTATTTCATTATTCGTACTGTTACTGTATTGTTCCTCTTTCGTCTGCGCCAAATTACATGCATTGTAAGTATATAAACTATGTTCTCTCATATGTCTGTATCCATACTACAATAGGCCGAGTATTGGGACCGTAGATGTAAACTACTTAAATGAGTATTTTGAAACTTGCATCAATCTGATTGATTTAAGTAAAGAGGTTGATACTCAAATGCAAAAATGAATCCACTATATCGACAAATTCTGATTAAATAAAAAT
Organism: Sindora glabra; assembly: GCA_020226215.1. NCBI lineage: Eukaryota > Viridiplantae > Streptophyta > Magnoliopsida > Fabales > Fabaceae > Sindora > Sindora glabra. The sequence goes on along the minus strand of CM035230.1, from coordinate 56,001,514 downwards.
TCCGATTTATTCATTCAAATTTGATAAAAAAATTTGGTTAAATTAGTGTTTTGTTCAACCTATTAACATGTTACATTTTTTTCTATTTTATTTTTAAGTTTTGATTTTGAACTTGATTTAGACTAAGTCCAACCTAAAGTCCAAATTACAAAATAAATAAAATAAACAACATAAGAACTTAAAGGAAAAAAGGAACAAAACTTGCGTAATTGTAATTAGAATTAGAGACAGTTTTCATTATTAATATTTTATTTTTTTAAAATTGTGTTGGATTATTTGTTATGTTTTAAAAATACATTTATATTAAAAAAGAAAGTAAAACCATTCTGTGGTACGTTTTTAATAGGGACTCATCAAATCCTATTTTGAAATCATTCGCTATGGTAGCTAATCTTATAAATTGTTCTACCAAAAGGATAAAATAGGATGATGGTTCATTTTTCAAAGTAGAAAGGAGACTAGTGATGTGTGATGATAAACTTTTCATGTGGCTAGGAAGAAGGGTAACTCTATAAGTAAATCCCATAAATATACCTTGATCAGAGGAGGTTTTCTAAGTAGGAATTAGTTAAATAGAATTGATATTGAAGAAGAGATGGAAAAGGATAAGGATTACAATGGATTCAAGAAGAAAGTATGAGTAAGGGTTGTCCATGTTGAAATATAGTCATATCTTTAAAAAAAGAAAAGAGAGAGAGAGAGGAAAGGATGAATAGCTCTTGGAGGAAGACACTGATTATTAAGCTTTTGCGAAGAACAATAAGATTTTGAATTTTAAAGAATAAACTTAATTAGCTATGGATAAAAGATGGCCTTTTAGATAAATATATCTGTTGGAAGACTATTACTTAACTAAATTCAATGCATCAATAGATTTTGATCTGGCTCCAACAAGTGGACCTTGATTATTATTTGATCATTATCCAACAGTAAAGATGTAGGATCCTAATTTTAGTCTACCGAAGGATACCAATGACAAGGTTGCAATGAGAATTTGAATTCTTAATCTTCTTATCCAATGCTTTGATAGGAAGTTTCTTATAGTTACGAGTAATAGGGTTGGAAAAACTTTGAAGGTTGATACAACCACAATTGATCAGGCAAGAGAAAAGTATGCATAGGTATGTATAGAGGTTGAGTTATGAAAAGAACTATTATTTGAGTTTTTATTTTGACATAAATAATACTATATTCAGAATGAAAGTTTACATACAATTTGTTTTAAGTATAGTTGATATGGTCATTTAATGAAGCATTGTCTAGATAGAGAGGTAAAGGATGTTAAAGTTGATATTGCTAAAAAAACCTAATAAGATGAGGCAAGAAAAGGTGGTTCGAGTTTATACTAATAATTAAAGGTTTGAGGAATGGATGACTACACAAAAAAGTAAGAGAGGTTAAAAAAGAATAGATCCTCATAATGCAAAGACAAGAACTAGTCAAAAAATTGCTACTAAGAACAACATGAGGTTTTGTTTTACAATTCTAAACAATGTGACCTTTAAAGGTGATACAGGTAATGAGAACTAAGAAAGGGTTTAGAGTTAGTGAATAATGCAATAGTAAAATGGATTGTGCTAGCAGTGGGAACTAGGGCTATGATCCATAATAGCAATTTAACTATACCTAAGCCAAGAAAAAATGGTGACAATTAAAGTTTCTTCTAAGGAGCCATTTCAAAGATTGGTTAATCAAAATGTGTAACAACATATATAACTAAAGGGATTGAAGTTTCATCCAATGGTTAAAAGGATAAGGTATGTGAATAACAAGGAAAATAGAAAGCCTGATACTAAAGTTTTGGAAGTATCACATGTGCTCGAAACTTTTTTATCTTTGATTGGTGATAAAAATTAAGTGGAATTACTGGAGTTAAGCATTATAAGACCTAACTTAGTAAATGATAAAGATATAAGAATAGAATAGAAACCTCGTGATAAGGCTATATCATTATCTTATGATATGGAGGTTGAAGGCAGTGTAAAAAGGATGATTAATAGCAATGATGTACATGATAAGTAGATAGTGATGGACATCACTTGCATTTTTTCTATTATTTATGTTGTTATGATTAGAAAATACTAGTTTAGAATTTTTGTGGTATGAGTAAAAATGAATTCATTAACAAATTTAATACCCTTTTTGCATTTTGCTAATGTAAAGGTTCTAATGCTAATGGAGATAGGAATTAAGAGTTATTGAGTGGAAAATATTTTTAAATCAATGGATTTTGATAGTTGGTATCTGGCAAATGGGATGGTTTTTCTAGTGGAATATGGATTACTTAGCTGGTGAAGTATAAATGTGACTATAAAACTAGTAGAGAAAAATTTTCAATTTATTCATCTAAAAGTCATTCCAGATTTTAGTAAATGCCAATTTATCACGTTTGTATATTTTAACCTTAATTTAGGTATGAAAACTTTATTGTGGAATAATCTCTTCAAAATAAGTAATGTCATGACAATTGCTTGGATAGTAGTATAGGATTTAAATGATGTTCGAGATCTGCCTAAGAAGAAAGGGATGGCTTTTTCAATTGGTATAGGGTTAATATCCTTAATGACTGAATTAAAACTTGTAACTTACTAGATGTGGCAATGTAAGGAAGTAGTTTTACATGAAAAGGATTGAAACTTTCGAATTATCCTTAGTTTTGTGAGAAACTAAATTGTGTCTTTTGCAATGTGGAGTGAAAACTTAAATTTAGTGACACTTTTGTAAAAACTCTTCCTAGAGTCTATTTTGATCACCATCTAATACTTATGAATCTTTTTGGGACTCAAGGAGAGAGTGAACAACATTCTTTCAAGTTTGAAGTAACTTGCCTAACATATGATAATTTATAGTAATTTTTTTGGCCTTGAGTGGCAAGCAAGATCTAATATTGTGTAGGGTTTAAAGGCTTTAGTTCTAGTGCTGAAGAAAAGGAATAAAAAAGTATTTGGTCACATTAGAAAATAAAAATAAGAAATCTTAGCAAGACTAATGAAAGTCTATAAAGCTATGGAAAGAAATTGTTACCCGTATTTACGAGATCTCGAAAGTAAGCTTTAACATAAGCTTGATTAATTCTTTTTCAAGATAAGGTGTTGTGACATCAAAAATCTAGATCTCAATGGATTGCTTAAAATGATAGGAACATTATGTACTATCACATTAAAACAATTGTGTCATAGAATAAGAATAGAATTATAATACTTTGGGACAAAAATAGTAATTGGATTAAGGATAAATAAAGCCTTGAGAATTTGATTAATAATTTTTACAAAAATATTTTTAACAATGATTTAAAAGAAAAACTTCTAACTTCTATAGTTATTTCCTATTATGTTCTTCCTAAGTCTTTGAATATGTGCTTAACTTAGGATGTGATGCTTAAAAAAGTTAAGAGAGTGGTGTTTGTGACTAGAGCTCTTAAAGTTTCAAGAAATGATGGCTTTGTAGCTATATTCTACCATAAGAATTAGCATATTATTGATAATAGGGTTTTTGATTTTGTGAAGCAAGTTTTTAAAGGAAGGATCTTCAAGCAATAAATAAGACACTAATTCGTTATATTCCTAAATTTAAAAAGCTAGAATTCATTAACTAATTCGATCTGATTTCTTTATGTAATGTTATTTACAAATGTATCATAAAGATTATTGTGAATTAGAGTTAATCTTTGCTATTAAAGTCATTCTTGAAAAAGTATATGATTGTTTAAATTAAGATTTTATTAAAGAAATGGTAAGGAAAATTATTATGGAGTCACTTACAGTTAATCTCATTATGAGATGTATTATTTTAATTTTATTTAATATTTTTTGGAATGGAAGAAAACTTAAAAATTTCACCCTATTTAGGAAGCTCTACTAAAGAGATCTTTTATCCCTCTATCTATTTGTTCTATGCATAAACAAACTTTCACATATAATAAGTGAAGCTATTGATAATAAAAACTGGAAGCCCTTAAAGGCTAGAAAAGGTGGAGTTAATATATCACACTTAATGTTTGTTGATGACATATTACTCTTTGGGGAGGTTTTTATTCCTTAGATTGTTTAAATTGATTTGCTCAGATATCAAGGTAAAGGGTGAATCAAGCTAAATTTAATAGTTTTCTTCCCTGGAAATTTAAAAAAGGAAGTAAAGGATAATATACTAAGTAAATGCGGTTTCTTTGTATTTGATGATCTATGCCATTACTTAGGTGTTCCTCTCACCTATAAGAGAATGAATAGAAATACTTATTCTTATCTAATGAAGAAAAATAAAGATAAACTTTTATATTAGAAAAATGAATTGTTTGCCTATTGCTAGCAAAGTGGTTCTAACTAAGTTAGTCTTAGAGGCCATTCTAATCCATACTATGGAATCTACTATTATTCTTGTCATAACTATAGTAAAGATTGAAAAAATTTAGAGGAACTTTGTTTAGGGACAAGATACCAATGAAAGAAATTTACATATGATTTCTTAAGATGCCTTATGTATGCAAAAAACATAATGAGGGATAGGTTTTGTAATCTCAAGCTTATAAATATAGTTTATCTTATGAAATTGCACTGGAAGATGGTTTCGAAAAAGGAAGGTGTCTAGATTTTTGTTCTAAAAAGGAAATACCATAGGAATCGTAATTGGTTTGTTAATGTTGGAATGTAGCAATCAGACTTTTATTTACAAAAGAATTTTTGTAATGTTTAGCTTAAGTTATTGTAGGGTGTCTCTGGACAAATTAACAATAGGCAACATATACAATTTTGGAATAACCATTGGGTGAAGGATAATACTATTGGAAGGCATAATTCCAAAAGGCTCACAAAATGTTTCTGTTTTAGAGTTATTAATAGAAGATGGAAACTGGGATTTAAAGAAATTAAAGTTGTGGTTGCTTATAGTGCTTCTTCAAGCCATTCTTCCTTTGAGTCCCACTTTTAGCCATAATGTAGTGGTATAGTAGAGGAATAATAATGGTGAATTTAATACCAAATTTGCTTACTTTAAGTTGTAGAGTGGTGTATCTTATAAAGTTAACCTAATGTGGAGAAAAATATAGCAAATTCAGGTGTTAAAATGTATGAAATTTTTTCTCTAGCAATGCTGTCACAATAGGATTATGACTAATTAATTATGACATTGGCGAAGTCTTGGCACCATTCAATGCTTCATTTATAACCTTGCTTTTGAAGCTTTATTTCAAGTGGTGAAGGACTATCAATGTCATAATTCGAAGCCGAACTCGAACTTAATTGTGATCGGCGTGAATCTCGTTATCTGGTTTCCATTAACCTCAACATTATTTATACTACTTCCACCCATTGGAAATCTTTTTGTTTCTGTAAGAAATTAAATTATACTTTAAAGTTGTTTTCAAAAAAATATATAAACTTTCTTTTATTTCTAGACATTTTCTAAGGGTCACTCACTCTAAATTATGAAACTTATGAATTCTCTTGAATACAACAGCATCACAAACTACATACAATACTACACAACCTCAAAACATATATATATATATATATATATATATAAATGATTCAATACATTAAATACTGAATCAATATAATCTTCATTTTTAATCTTAATCCTAATCCAACTGTCAAGTCTTTTAACTAAATTGATTTTTATTCTCTATAGACATAGCAAAGCTAAAATACCTTTATCTCAATATGAAAATATTGAAAATAAGATAAAATAAGTTACAAGAACTTAATGAGCATATATCTACCACAACCATGCATAAAGTGATCATATAAACATAGTCATATGTTAATTAGGTATTAAATTAGAAAATAACTGTAAGTCAATTTCTTGAATTTTTGAAATATTTGAGGCCATATCCTGGGGATGATATGTCTACTTGCACATAATTGAAAATTGCTATGTCATATCATAAGTTATAATAATCTCAACCATTTATTTTACACAATATTGATACTATCAACGCACAATCCATTATAGTTAATCATCACATTACATATAATCAATAGGGCTTGAGCACATTAAGTCTTTACAATCCTATCAAATAGCAACATCCAATCATAAATAGATTTTAATATTATATTACAATACATAATAATTTATAATGAATCACATGCATCTATCTTTTAACTTCCGGATCCACTTTATATCCTACTTGCCTTTTCATCCTTATTTCTCCTAAATCAACTTTATACTTTACCCACATTTTTATTAAGAATTTCTTATTTAGTTTTCATAACATTGCCCCCATCACATTTTTCATTTTTGAATATCACTCATGACATAATTTATAATATAATATATCCACTAAAGTTCATGCTCTAGATATCACAAGTTCAATACAATCTTAACATAATGTAACTATTTCATCATTATAAGGCAATATCAAATACATAACAATATATATGTAACAATATTGTCATGCCCTCTTACATAATCATAATGTTCATTCATATCTTAATATAGTTCACACTATAGTTTTTAACATATAAGTAATGAAAAAAACTCAATCACAAAATTTCATCAATTAGTAACAGCACCACCATAATCTCTAAGCATAATTAATCCACCTTTACTCGTTATACACACATTCTTAACTCATTGTTCCATCAAACACATATTTCATCAAGTAATACTAAGTAACAATTATTGAGATTAAAACTTTTAATTCATAATTATAATCAATTCCCATACGTGAATTGTAATTGCAATGAATAGAATTTATGGAGGCATTATAAAGCATAACAATCAACAATTATAAATGATAGTTAAATTTTAGAGGTAAGATATACACTCATCTAGTAAGATTCATTCATTCTAAAGATTTCCAAGTACTATACTTTTATCTTTCATTTCTTCCTATTTCACATTTATAATGATAATTTATAAATACAAAATAACTACCCATTATTCTTTTAAATATTACTATTTTAGATTTATTTCAAAATTATATTAACATTCAAGATTGTTAACTTCTTATATTACCTAATGTAAACTTATGAGATTAAATTATCACATTTTATGGATATATTTAAGTTAACTCTGGATATTAAAAATATTAAATTTTTATGATATAGAAGTGCTCTAAGCATGCTAATCTAATATTTAAGAACCTCGTATCTTTATTTTATCAATGTTTTATCAGACACCCAAATAAGATGATAATAATAAAAAGAAAATGGAATTTTTTGGATCATGCATGAATTTTTTATAATATTAGGAAGTAGCACCCTACAATTCCTCTAACTATACTATTACGGCATTCCACATCATAAAAATTATATTTTCAAAAGTATTATTATATATGTCAGAATACTTATAAATGGGTTTTTTAGATCAATTTCAAATTATTTGAAACCTTAAGGTGTAATATCTTAGAAATACTACAAGTACAATATTTTATCATTCTATAGTAGAAAATTTTCATTTTTCAAAGTCATCATCATTTTTCTCAAAACATGCAAAAATATATTTTTTTTTAGTTATAACTATGTAAGCTGAAATATTAAGATATCATGATGTAAATCATCTTATCTCTACTTAAGGAGCTTTTTCGGAGCTCTGCCAATGGCAAACCTACGCTTGAACACTAGTTAGAGGAGAGGGTTAAACATCTCTACCCTATTGCATTAGCCACACTTAAGGGTATTCCTATAAAGCATAAAAAACACCCGGTGTCTATAAGTTGAAAACGCAAGAGATGGAAGCGGGTAATGGCTTACCAGAGAGCTCCACATTGAGCTCATTGTTAGATCGTCTAAAAAGTTACTTTTGCATTGTGAAGACTCACTAGCCAAAAGAGGTTTTCCTCTGGCAGTCACAACACACTATAACAAACGGCGGACAGAGGAGGCTACAACACAAGCAGTGGAAGAAAGAGGCCCGCAATAGAAAAAAAAAGATAAAGGTTATCTAGGAAAAAAGGAAAAAAGAGAGAGGCTGGTATTAGGTAAGAAAGGAAAAGAAATAAAAAGGCAACCATAGGCTCCATTTCGGTGTTTCTCGTGCACCATAAGCTCAAGTTTCCTTTTAATTTCACCCGCTCATTTCTATTCAATTCAATCTCGAGGATTTATTTTTATTTTAAATCTTTATATTTTATAAAAATCCTTTTCTCCCATTAAAATTTAAAATCTTAACTTAAATATTTCATTTCTTTATAAATATAAAAAAATAATTTACTTAATTATAAATATGTTTATATTCACTCATGTATGTACGAATTCCTCACATCTTGAATTTAAAAAAAAAATCCTCATAAATTTACAAACGTATGTATGAAATCTATCTTTTAAAACTAAACAAACATTTCAAAATTTCTTACTCTTAACTTTTAAATGTTCCAACAATATTTAGATAACAATTCTATATATAAAATCATGCTATTATTACATAGTTAAAATCTAAAATATTTGTATTTCATCTTAGTATAATTAAATACAATTTAATTATTCTCATCTATGATAAATATTTTGAAGCATATAAAATAATAAAACTTTAAACAATACTATAAGATGTTATAGTTAAAGAGTTAAAACAATATGGCTCTATTTGTCAAACACAAGAAAGAAATCTATTTTTTTTGTGTTAAGAGAAAGGGATTGATTTGATATTAATATGTTAGTCTAAGAAGAGAGTTCAGTATGGAGTGGAACATTATATGGTTTACAATAATTTATTCAATTGAAAGTGGTGTAATGAAGTTGTTTTTAACACTAGTCACAATCTACCATGAGATGAGATTGGTTTTATCTTAAAGTATGCAAGAGAGATAAGTCATGCATATTCAGATATTCTATTAAAATTTTCACAACTAGATCAAGTTCAATTGCAATTTCATTGGATATGTCCTCCAAAAAGTTGGATTAAAATTAATATTGATGGCACTTTTAAGTATAATCTTGATTCAACAAGTAATGATAATCTATTTTAGGATAATATAAGGCAATGATTAAGTGACTTTGTCAAGAATTTACAAATTTGCTCTTCCCTTGCAATTGAATTATGGAGAGCTTTCCATAGGTTATCTTTTCCTTAAGACCCTAGATATAGGGTGATTATTCTAGAGACTAACTCTCACTAATTAATTGATTTGCTAACCAAGAATAGTCTTCTTGCAAGTAAATATTGTTCTCTTTTAATGTATTGTCATGCTTTGTTGTATTAAAGTTGAAAGGTTATTATTAGTCATACTTGTAAAGAAGGAAATAAGTTTGTAGATTGATTAACTTCTTTTACTTACTCATGAGTTTGCGTTGCAAGTACTTAACAATCCTTTCGTGAGTTTAAACACTTCCCTTTTTGGTAATATTTTAAGGGTCTTTATCCTTAGATTTTTAATTTGTACTTTTATTCTTTTTTAAAGCTTAGGCCCCATTTATTTAACAAAAAAAAAACTTATATTAATTGAATAAATTTAATTTTTTATATCTTTATATGTATATATAATATAATTTATATATACAAAAAATATGTTAAATGATTTAACCACTTAATTTAATCAATTAAATAATTCTAGTCTCAATCCAACTATTTTTTTCAATCAATGGTGGGATTAGATTTTAAAAGATTAATTTAAACTCTATTTTACATCTAAAAGAAGTTTTAAAAATTGAAACTCCATTAATTAGAGAATAATATAATAATTTTGCATAAAAAGAAGAAGACCAACTAAAGTGTCGTTGTCATTTATAACTGCCTCACCACCATTTTACCGCTACTACCCGGGGGGGGGGGAGCTTAGGGATGCAAGGTGTAGGGAGATAATTGCAATTTTAGTTTGATATTTTAATTAAAAATTAGTAAAAGACGAGAGGGAAGAGACATGAGAAGAAAAAGCAAGGAATGGGCCCCAACTAGCACGTTACAAAGTTGACAAAAGCAAACCAAAACAAAAGAATTACAACAGACACGGCGCTGTTAACGCTTGCTTTTCTCACGTGGCTGTTTGTCCTAAAATATTTCTAATCTCCCGGTTCAACGCCTTAAAGAACGGGTTCTACACATTAACATTAATTTAATATTGTCATAGTTAAGCTTTATATAAATCTAAAAAAATGATTTTTTTTTTGAAATAGTAACATAGGTTAGATTGACTCGTTCATAAAAAAAGTGTAAGAATTGGGGAGTTTGGGTCAATAAATTTCATTTTAAAAAAATTAATATTTTTAGAAATTTTGCATAATTGAATACGCGTAATTCTTTTCTATAACAATTCTTTTTACAAACATTTAAATTTTAAGCCATTAAAAATATATTGAACGTATATCATGACAATTTTAAAGAAAAAAGTGGCAACAATATTAAATTAATGTAAAGTTTGTAAAGACAATTTTCAAATAACAAATAACTCCCCAATATTACTAGCAGCTAATTGTACAGTATTTGATGTTGTTATAAAGATTTTATTTCTTGTTATATTCAGAATTTGAATATAAAATTTTACGTATGTAATGAATGGATTATTAGTCTTAGAAAAAAATCTCTCCAATAATATATTAAATTGTGGTTTGATAAAATTGCATTAATTTCTTGACAACACTTCTTAAAAGAAAATCTCTTAATAGTTAGGAGTTAATTAAGTTTAAACCCTATAAAATGATATGTGGTTTATAAATTTGAGTACATCGAACTTTTTAATATTTGTTTTTTTTTTAATTTATATTAACCGTTCAAATCAAAATTGGTTAACAAATTTATAATGAAAGCAAGCGAATTCATAAACCAAAAATCAAATCATCTAACATTTAATTTCCCTTTTTAACTAATTGCACGAACCGATTCGATTTACATACTGAAATTATTTCTTCTTAGGATCACTGGGCTCGACAGTATGAGCTTATAGTGACAATCCCAACTTTCTATTGACAGACTGGACAAAATTTAGAGAATCTTTCTTTTTTCTATTAATCTCATTAAAAAAAGAAAAAAACTTTGTTTCATAACAATAACAATTTGATACTTCAAATTTTACATTTACAAACTTAAATTTGAAATTTAATACTTCATTCTGTATATTTTAATATTAAGCCATGTTTTACCGTCTATTCCTCCTATAAATATCCATCCTAATTCCCTCAAGTTGCCTCACTCATCTTCTCAGCACTTTTTCTTCCATCTCCGGGAAATATCTGAAGTCTCCATTCGGTCTTTTCATTTTCTTCTCCCTCGAGAAAACAGCAACGACGTCTTCACCTCACTTATCAGTGATATCCCAACAATGGCTGGGCGTCCGTACAGCTCCATCTTGATTCTCCTCTCTTTGCTTCTTCTGCTTACATTCTCCAATGTCGCTGAGGTACCCAAGAAAAAGGAAAAAAAATTACTTCGTTTGTTTGTAGGTTCAATTCAAAGTTTAAGTCTAATCTTTCTAACATTTTTGTTTATAACTCATTCCTGAATTGCAGGCATATGGACGTTCAAGACTTCGTCCTTCAGGTATTTGAATAATTATCTTCCTAGGTTTAACTCTGTAGTTTTACAGTCAGTCTGAAATTCGGCCCAAGATTTGGGCTCTGTTTCCCTTTGAAAATCCGTAAAAAAGTATTTAAATTGACGAGGAAGTGATACATTATTTAAATGTATAATTAAAACATATTTAAAATTATAATAATAAAAAATAATTTTTCAAAAAAGGGTAATGTAATGAGAGTTTTACTGTTGAATTATCTAATATTTTATTATTAAATTATCATTTTAAAATTTTAAAGCATATAAATTAAAATTAAAAATATAAATTTTAATATATTAAATATAATCTAACGGTAAAAATATTTAATTTTTTAAAAGATAGAACTCTCATAATATTATTCTACTAAAAATAAAATACTTTTTTTATTTTACTATTTTATAATTATATTTTGTAAAAAAATTTCATTGAAAGAAACAAAGAATTAATTATAATTTTAAGTTGCATCTCGCAATTGCGATTTACTTTATCATTATCTGAAAGTGACCATTATAATTGCATCTTTTCGCATATATTCATAATTTTATTTTATATTAAGAACGAGAAAATTTAGACCTAAAATTATGGTACTATACAAATCTCTCTCGCTATCACATTAAGTGCACAGTGGCTTAATTGCAATTACAATTAGAATCACAGACATGTTGCAATTAAGGATTTTGCTTAATAATTGTCTGGAAAATGTGAGCAGATTGCAAGCCAAGATGCTCATATCGGTGCTCAGCAACATCACACAAGAAGCCCTGCTTGTTTTTCTGCCAGAAGTGCTGCGCCAAATGCTTGTGTGTGCCGCCTGGTACTTACGGCAACAAGCAAGTCTGCCCTTGTTACAACAACTGGAAGACCCAGCAAGGAGGACCAAAATGCCCTTGACTCAAGCTTTAATTCACTTATTAATAAGCAATTAATTCCATCTTAATTATTATTGTGGCGATCAATGAATGCTGGCGCCGTTTGGTATTGGTAGTTGAAGGGCACACTTTTCGTGTTCCCTTGAGATTACAAATATTGTTTGCGAGGATGTAATTTGGTACCGCCAATGTACTCTTTCTTCTAGATTCATTCTTGGTTCTAGATTATGGATTGAAACCATATTATATAATTGGAGATTAATTTATCAGTAACTCGTATTGTGCACTCGGAGTTTTCTCATTGCATTAATATAATTGAGCTTAATTTTTTTTTTATCGTTAAATAATTTTTTCACAGTAACATTTTATTTTTGTTTAATTTATTTATTTTAAAATTGAAAAAATAATTCACCAATGAAAACAAGCAATATTCCAATCGCTTGAAATCTCACGGAATTACCCCTTCTGATAGGTAATGAGAACCTATGTGTATTTTATATTTACAAAAAGTGAATAAATGGAAGGGGATTACAACCATATAATAATTTTTTTTAAACCGTCATTATAATTTTTAAAATTGAACACCACTGTTCCAGTTATTGAACCAATTTTAAATTAAAGAAATATAAATTATATATATATACTAATATTATGTATTTATAATACTATAAAAATAATAAACCACAAGTAGTATAATAATAGTTCATGATAAAAATAATTAAAAAACACAAATTCAATTAATACAAAATTATAAAAAAATCCTAACTTCTGTGTTGGAAGATTTATGAGTGACTTGAGAGCTGTTTGTTATCTCTAACGTTAGCAAGTTAACTGTTGTTTTTCTGTTTCCTTATGTACCAAGAAAATTATAAAAAAATTAATTTTAATTTTTTTAACACCGTAAAAAAACTGTTTTTCATTTTTCATAAACTCGTCTAGTTCATTAAATCAGTGCCTATTTAGAAATTAGTTATTCATGTTAGTAGTTAGTTAATTTAATTAATTGATTTGATCAATTGATAATATTAGTTATTTAAATAAAATATTTAATAAAATTATTTATTTATTACTAGTTATGTATATGTGTAACGATATATAATTAGTATATATATGTGTGTATATGTACATTGGTATGATTTATGTGCATAAATTAATTTTATTAATTTATACTTTTAATGTGAAAAAAATAAAATTTACTAAAAAAATATGTAATAATATCTTTAACATATTATAACAATTATTAACTTATTATGTTGAAATATCAATTTTATCATGTAAATTTAATTACTAAAAAATTAAATAATTACTTATCATTTATAAGGAACTATTTCGTTGTAATATATATATATATAATTAGTATGGAATCAATGACAATTAATTCGAATGATTGGGAGTTTGATTCTTTTAAGTAAGATCTTAAATTCGAACTCTATAAATGAGAAAACTATCACCAGAAGAATTTTATTTTTTGAAAAAAGTCTAATCCGGCTCGACTTTAAATTAATCAAGGATCCAATATAATCTATTGAATACTAGAAGTCCTTGGAGAAAAAAAATAGTATATATAAGATTTAAGATATATAATATTATAGTAGTCAAGGCATATATATTAGTGTAATTTTGACTCTTTACTAACATTTAATGAACTATTTACTATTAATTGTCACATTTTTTTAAAAAAAATTGTTCCTTTTTAGCTATTATTTTATAAAATTAATGAAATATTAAATTTTTTTAATTTTATCTTTTTTTCATTAATAGATACTTCATTATTTTACATTTATATTTTGGAATGGCTTAATAAATTGTTCTATTTTTCTTTCTCCATTTTCAATTATATTAAAATTTATACATGAAATGGGAGAGAAATTTATGTATGCATTTAAGTTTGATAGAAAGAAATAAAAATAGATTAAATTTTGATTTTAAATTAAATAATAATTTTAAAAAATATATTAAAAATAAATAAATTAAACTATTTTTTAATTTCTATAAAATTAATTAAATATGACAAATAATAAGAAACGAAGAAATTCTTGAAATGTTGAATTTCTCAACTTTTTTAAATTAGGTGATTGAAACCTAATATGCTAGTTGAATCATCTATTTAATAAATACCAAAAATAACTAATTAATCAAGTCAATTAATTAAAGTGATCCTAATTAATTAAAAGTTAATGATAAAATTGTTTGTGAAACACCCTTTATACGTGATTTTGGACTTATTATTATAATATATATTGATTATATATTATTTACAATATTTATATCTAATTTTTTTCCTTACCCATTACTACTTAAGATTTTTTTAATAATTACATGTAAATTAATAACACTTAATATCAAAATATATATTTTTTTCTTGATTTTCCTTTTATGTTTTATCATTCTACAGACTTTTTATCATTCTTCGAAAGTATCCGCGAACTTCTTATCATTGTCCTAAAATTTCCGTAGCAATCTGCCCATAGAGCATGAGAATAGAAAGAATTAGGAAGTTACCTGTACATTGCACCGGAAAAAATTTAATTCAATACTATATAACATTATAAATATATATTAATAATTTAAAAAGAGACATGATTAGAATAATATAGTTATCAATTAATTATCATTCTACAGACTTTTCTATTATCCTTAAGTAGATAATTGTATATTTTTTTGAAAATGATAAAAAAGGATAAAAAAAGAAAGAATTGAAATCCCAAGTCTTTTAGATTTACAACAAAAAATCTAATAATAGTATATCATTATTTGATATTGAGATCAATACATTGTTGATATTTATTTTTATTTTAAAATATAAAATATATAATTAACTTCATAATTGAAAGATAAAGTGTAAGATGTACTTTAAAAACTATAATAAATAATCATAATTATTGATTAAAAAAAGTAAAGAATTAAATAATTATAAATTAAAAAAATTATTTTTTTGATAACTTGTTATTTATCAAATTTTTAACTTTTGATTTTTTAATTAATAATTATGATTATCTAATTTACTCTCTAGTTAATTCCTAATTTATTACTAAAAATAAAATAATTAAATGTACATATTGAATAATTTTTTAAAAACTTGTTTAACAACTTATTTTCAAAATATATTTTTAAAAATATCATCTAAATATATAACTCAAAAACTAAAAAGAAATAACTTTTAACTATTTTCTGGATTTATTTTCTTATTTTAAATATTAATTTTGTAATTAAATAAAATATTTTTATTTACAACACCAACTATACTTTATTTTTTATTTTTATTCATTTTAAAAATAAATTTGATAATAAAAAATAATTTTTAAAAATATAAAAATAAAAATATATTTAAATGCAACCTTTATCTTCGTCAACAATCAAGAAGAAAAATACTTAGACATGTAAAACGGGGCCTGTGACCGCGAGCAACTCGCAGTCGCCTGCGATCACGGGGTAATGTGGGCAACTTTACATGAAACCCGTATTTGATGCGGGCTTATGTGGGTAAACCCACATAGGCAAAAGACCACGCAAATTTCACCACGGGTAAAAAATTATTATTTTTTAATTATTTTTTTATATTTAGGCATAATATATATTTAAAAAATTTAATATAATTATTTTTTAATAAATTCAATTCAATTTCTATACTCTAATTTAATTTTTTAGCTAAATAATTTAATAACAATTAAAATATTAAAATATAATTTATATATTATAAAATAAAATAATTAAAAAATATATTAAAAAAATTCGAGCTACCCACGGGCAAGCTCGCATTGCAGCACCGTAGTGGGAAGCCTGCATTAAATACGAGTTTATACGAGCAAGGCCGCACGGGCAAAAATTTGCACAATCAAATTCCGTATAAGCCCGCACTACCCATTTTACATGCTAAGTACTGATCTGCCCGCGCCTTTGTTGACTATAATAATAACTGTTCTAACTTAGTCAACAATACACAAATCTGATGGGATATAAGTTACACGATGGTTGTCTGTTGCTCTCTACAAAAGAATTTAGAGTGAAGCCATATTTTTTTTTCTTTCAACGTAGCAGGTGAAGTAATTATTTTAAAAATTAAAATATTAATTAATTTCTCTTTTTAACAAAAGTTACTTCCAAGTTTTAAACTTCTTATTTATTGATAAATAAAATTTGTTTGAGGCCAATTTTTTTCACTAAACTAACTGTTTGTCGGTAAATTTTACTTTCCCATTTCTTTTTATCTATCACAAAAATTAAGAGAGTTAAGTCTATTATATTTAATTTTATTATACTTTCCAAGACTGTCATTTATTTTAATAAACAAAATTTATTTCATCATTCGAATCAAAAAGTGCATGGTGGTTAAGATTAGAGAAAGAAATATAATAGAATAAATTAGTTGAATCTTTTTAACATGAATATATGGAGTAATTAAATATTTATTAGATTAAAAGAATGGTAAAATTAAAAAAAAATACTTCAATAGATTTTCAAAAGTGATCGATAAAAAAATTTTCTTCCAAAAATGATAGATAGAAAGAGAGACTAAAACATAATTTACATCCCCAACTAATAATTACTTGTATCAATTTGGCCCTTCATAGATGTTTATATCATTTTCATCCATCATATATAGTAAATTGATTATTTTAATCTCTTTCTTAATAGGGTCATAATTTGATAGATAAAATTGCTGAAATAATAGATAAATATAATATGAAGGATAAAATATATAGTAAAACTTAACAAAAGACCAAGCAATATAATTTGCATTTGTAAGGATTAAAATAGATATTACAAACAAAAGAAAATCTAGAATGTAAACTAATTTATAATAATTTAAATATTAATTTCTAATAAAAAATTAAATTATTATAAAACTAAAGTTTTCTATTAATTATTATTGTTAGCTAGGGTATTATGAAATAAAAGTGTAAGTGTTAAATCATTTAAATAATTTTTTTATTTTCTGAATATTTTTTAGAAAAATTTGAATTACTTGAAATAATATTCATATAAATCATAGTTTGAATAAACTAAAGAGTTTTAGTTTTGATTCTTACATATATGCAATTTTGTAATAATTAGCATTAAATGTAAAAATTTTATTAGTGGAGTAACGTATAGATAAAAAATGCACATCTAAATTTATATTGAAAAATTAATATTTAAATTATTATAAATTAATTTAATTTTAATATATTTTATTTTGAGTTTGTCAAAAATAAAGGTTATATCAATTTAATTTTTTATAAATTTTTAATATCAATTTTATTTCTCACATCTTATTTATGTATCATTTTAGTCCATGCACTTGTATAGCTATTGGTCTAATGGAAATACTGACAAAAAGACCAAATTAATTAATTTATTATCTGTAAGGGATGAAATTAATATAAAATATTTATTATGAAATTAATGGAGAACAAAATGAGATTTTAGTCTAAGGACAAAAGCAATACTCCTCTTGATCTTTTTTTTATTTGTCACTTTCAACCAATTTTATAAAAATTAGGAAAGTAGGTTATTATGTTTATTTTTATTGTACTTGTCAAAGCTATTCTCTAATTTAAAATTAAAATTTACTTTATTTTATCATTCTACAGACTTTATCATTCTCTGGAGCTATCCGTAGCAATCTGCCCATAAGGCATGAGAATAGAAAGAATTTTTTTATCCATCAATAAAACATCAAGCAGGAAAGTACTGATTTGATTTGCTCCCGCCTTGGTTGACTGTAATAACAATCGTTCTAACTTAGTCAACAATATACAAATCCGATGGGATATAAGTTACGTGATGTTTGTCTATCGTGCATGTAAGGATGATACATCTTCTAGCTTTTAAGTGTTTCTTGACAAACGATAAAAAAATATACAAATCTTATAATCCACAAACTAAACGAACATAATTCAAGGACTCATTTTTTTCCATTTTTCCTTTTAAAGTACCGAGTGGAGCAATTACTTTAAGAGTTAAGATATTAATGAATTTTCTTTTTTCAATAAAAGTTATTTCCAAGTTTTAACGTCAAGATTCTTTTCACTAAATTAATTGCTTATTAATAAGTTTTACTTTTTCCATTTCTTTTTATGTATCGTTTAAAAGTGTTTCGCATTTCACATAGATTATGAAAGTTAAGTTTATTATATTTAATTTTATTATACTTTCTAAGTTTCTAAGGCTTTCATTTACTTTAATAATTAAAATTTACTTCATTATTCCGATTAAACAGTGCATGGTGATTAAGAAGGGAGAGAGAAATATGATGAAGGAAATTAGTTGAGACTTTTTATGAAAAATGTATAAAGTAATTAAATATTTATAGGATTTGAAAATACTAAAATGGAAAAAAAATGCTTTATTATATTTTTAAAATGATAAATAAAAAGATATAAAAAATTTCTTCTAAAAACAATAAATGAAAAGGGAGAGAAAACATCATTTACATCCCCAACTAATAATTACTTATATCAATTCGGCCTTTCACAGATGTTTTAATTATTTTCATCCCTCATATATAATAAATTAATTATTTTAATTCCTTTCTTAATGGGTTAATGATTTGATAAATAAAATGGCTAACATAATTGATAAATATAATGTGAAGGATAAAACACATACATACTTATATTTTTTATAATCCAAGATTGTTAAGTTGCTTGCTTTTGAGATTAATTTTGTTTCATCTATTTTGTAAGTTATTGAATGCCTATATTTCTGTAAACTCAAATTTTAAATTTAGTGATGAAACTTACTTTTACTTCACAAAGACAAAGGGTTTTCAGGCACATGTTGGCCTATGAATATATTGATTCATACTTAATAATTTGAGAATAGTAATGAATTTTATTTTCTAAAATTTCGCTTCCATTGATGTATATCCCTTTATTTTTTTTTTCATCAATATATTAGATTATTTTGCCTAAGAGAGAGTGTATAGATTACCGCTGATATATTATAATTCTTTGCAAAGTTCCACATTTCAATTTTCTCCAAGTAATAATGTGAAAGTAGAATTTGTTAATTAGATTTGGACTATTAATAATAACAATCAATTAGTATCATTACCAAGCATAACTTGGCCAGATTTCCTGCTTGCTCTAGATTTTGGGGCGTATATGTTCGCAGGCAAGGCAAGAGTCAAGCCATCATGACTAATAATGTAAAGTTCTTTCTTGGCGGTGACTTAGTGACTAACTATAAGCATACAACTTTTGGAACTTCTACATCAGGTCAAGTATTGGGTTTTGGTTCTTGGGATGGGACATGCCTATTTTTCGCCAAATGATTGATAATCCTTGAAAAATCAGCCATTACATGCTTGAATTGAAACCTTTTTAATTAGTTACATTCATGGTGGAATTGATTAACATGGAAGGTCAGGTTTTAGCATCTTCTAGCCATTACATGCCTTCTTTATGGCTTTTTAAGTCATTTCTCTCTACATTGTAGTGCATCTGTTGTATTCAAACATCAAACTCCTAGGATGAGCAAATGCTTTTTTAGGCATCTGAGTAATTTGTATCATTGAACTTAGAAACATTTAGTTTGATGTACCAACATATCTTGCATTTTTTTTCCTTAATTTTATAGCATGATTGATATTTTATAATTAAGTTAGCCATTTATGGCTTTAGAAAGAAACAACTAAGGTTATATTATAAGTGTCATTTAATTTTGCAGTAAACTTTAGAAAGATCCCTTCTTATGTGTTTTGCCTAGATTTCTAGGTGCAAAAGGTGAGGAGCAAACCTTTTAAGGTTAAGTACTTTCCAAGAACAGGTTCACATGGCCTTGGTTAGGAAAGGAGACTAGAAAGACAAGTATAAGAGATTTGGAGATCATTTTTGCCCCTTTCACTCTAAATTTCTTATGGTTAAGATAGCTAAATTGGATGGCTAGACAAGGAAAATGATCTCAGAGAGATTGGAGGATTTGTGAATACGAGATAACCCTTTATTGGTAGAGCAGGCTAAACTATTTTCATGTGTATGCTTACTTTCGGCAAAAAGTTTGTATAGGTTGGTCTTTTGTTTTCACTTTTTTAACAACTAGGTATTATATTTTGTTAGCAAGAAAATATTTACTCTCAAGTCTTCAAAGAATACGCCATTGGAGATCACTTTTATTTTTATTAGACTAATTGATAAAAGAGGTTTTACTTGGTATAATCTTTGGAAAGTTTTAATATTAATAAAGCACAAGTTTTAAGCATTTCATTAATATATATAATTCTCCATTTGTTAAAACTTAATCTTTTGGACCCTTAAAGTGCAACCATCTATCTGGATTTTAAATATTTTTCTGCAACATTGATACTTCTCTTAAGTTCCACTTACAATAATAGATTGAGCAAATTATACTTACCTTTTTTTATCATTTTTTTAACAACTAGAAAGGAGTATCAATGCTACCCATTTTACTTTTAGGAATATATACTAAATTTTTTTGTATATATATTAACGTTCTTTCTCCTTTTATATAAATTTGCACCCACCTTTCACATGTTAAAAAAAATAAGAAAGGTGAGTATATATTTCTAGAAATAAAAAGGTGTAAATGTAATTAAATTAATTTTCAAAAAAGATGAGTGAAATTTATCCTAATAAAGCTTATGAAGAAATAGGCATATTTTGGAGCTAGCTTTGGGAGATACCTAACTGATGGGTTATACTTGGGAGATGACTTGAATATAGGTATGAGTATAATTACACTAATTGTTGTATTCAAAGAAGTTTTTCAAAACTTTTACTAAATTGTATATTACAATTACATTGTCCAAATCAATATATTTATACTAAAATTGTTAAACTTATCTTTTCCTTTACTTTAATATAAATTTAATAATTTCTGAAATAGGTGGGTTTAAGTATAATTATACTAATATTGTATTCAAAGAAATCTTTCAAAGTGAGAAAATATAAGTGTATTGTCATTTTTATTTTTTTTCATAAACTGCAAGTTACAATCACATTGTCCAAATCAATATATTTATACAAAAGTTGTTAAATTCATTTGTTGTTTCATTTTAATATAGATATAAATTTGTTCATTTCTAAATTACTACTTAATGAGAACATTTGCGTTCTATGCAATGCGATCTTAATTTATATAATTATATTTTCAAACATAAAAATTATTTGGGAATAACCTCCTAAATTAATACTAAATTAATACTAAATTAATAAATTTACTTTCTCTAAAAATTACATTGAATGTATTTTATTTATAGTATGTTTTAATCAGTAATATTTTTTAAAAAGTAATTTATTATATATAATTACATTCAATCAAAAATGAAAATTGTAAATTAAATATTTCTTTCATAGCTTGAAATTAATTTTGGTAAAATTACGTAATTTTAGTATACAAATTCAATTTCAATGATTTTAATGCAATTATTTGCTACATAATATAAATAATTATTGAGATGATAATTTTCTAATTATTTAACATATGAGTAAGAATGGAATAAAATTATAATTTTATATAATATAATATTAAAATTTCTAAAACCTATTAATTAACTTAAAATATAAATAACTTTTAAAGAATTCCCACGATAATCCACATGCTACAAAGATTTTATTAAAGACTATATATTAGCATTCAGCAAACAAAAATAAAAAAAATGACATAAGTTTATTAGAAAACTAATTTTCTTAATATTATTACTTTATTAAGTGAATGATGATATCTCTTATAATTTTTTTATTAATTTCTATATAGGACATAATATCTATCACTTGTGATAATGTGGATTTTGTAACAACTTCAAAAAGAACAATTGATGATATTTTTTATACTATACCAAATGTAAATTTTATTGACCCGTAGATATTTATAAACAAAATAAAAATAATTATAAAAAAGGAGATCAATAACTAAATTATATATTCAAAATTTTGTCTAATTTATAGCTTTTGTACACTTGAAATAATTTAATTATGTTTTTGATTTATTTTTATATTTGGTAAATTAAATAATTCTTTATTGTCTACATGATATGCATTTATATAAAAGTTAAGGATCAATATTTATATATTAAATTCTATATAAATTAATATTATTATTTTTTTATATGTTTGGTTTTATCTTTTTTTTTAATTTCATTTATTATAATATTTGATCATGTATGCATTTATCTATATATGATAATGATAATTGATTAATATAATATTACAATAATATGATAACTTTATCAATTAGTAATAACTTAAAAAACATATATATAATATCTCCTATTACTTAAATTAAATATAATTATGTAAATTTTATAATTATTCTAATAATATAAATATAATAATAAATTTTAAATTAGTTGTTTGAATATTTTATAATTTAAAATTTAAAAATTAAAATTATATTATAAAATATTATTAATTAAATTAAATTTGTGCATCGTATGAGTTAAAAGCTAGTTGATAAAAATAATGTGAAGGATAAAATTGATAGTAAAATTTAATGAAAAACCAAATAATATAATTTAAATTTATAAGGATTAAAATAGACATTACAAACAAAAGAAAATTTAAAATGTAAATCAACTTATAATAATTTAAATATTAATTTGTAATAAAAAATCAAATTATTATAAAACTAAAGTTTTCTATTAATTATTATTGTTAGCTAAGTTATTATGAAATAAAAATGTAAGTGTTACATAATTTAAATAATTTTTTTATTTTCTGAATTTGTTTTAGAAAAATTTGAATTACTTGAAATAATATTCACATAAATCATAGTTTGAATAAACTAAAAATTTTTAGTTTTAAATTATATATATGCAATTTTGTAATAATTAGCGTTAAATTTAAACATTTTATTAGTGGAGAACGTATGTATAAAAATATAAATTTATATTGAAAATTTAATATTTAAATTATTAAATTAATCCATTTTAATTTATTTTATTTTAATTTTATCACAAAAAATTTATGTTAATTTAATTCTTTATAAATTTTAAATATCAATTTTATTTCCCACATCTTATTTATGTGATTTTAGTCCACCCACTTGTATAGCCATTCACCTAATGGAAATACTGATAAGGATCAAATTAATCAATTTATTATTCATAATGAATGAAATTAACACAAAATATTTTAATATAAATGAAATTAATGGAGAACAAAGTGAGATTTTAATCTAAAGAAGGATAAAGGCAATACCCCCTCTATCCTTTTTTATTTGTCGCTTCTAATTAATTTTATAAAAATTAAGAAAGTAGGTTATTATATTTATTTTTATTGTACTTTTTTAAATTATTTTTAATTTAAAATTAAAATTTATTTTATTTTATTTCTCTCTACTCTTATATATCTTAGACTATATTATCACAAAATCCAAGATGGTTGAGAATAGAAAAAGAAATATGATAGAATAAATATATTGAAATATTTTAAAATGAATGTATATGAATAGAATATTAAAACATTTATTAGAGGAAAAACGAGTAAGATTCGAAAAAATATAATTAATATTTTATTAAAATTTTAAAATGATAAATAAGATGGGACAAAAAAATTTCTTTCAAATACATTAAATAAAATAGTTAGAAGGGAGTATTTTTTTTGAATCACATTTTAGTTTAATGTAACATTATGGAAAGCTCTACTTTCTAATAAGTTTTTAATTTTAACTTACTTGTTTTGAGATTAAAAAATATATAATCTAATGATGATGAAATATTGGACCTCCTAAAAAATGAAAATCTCTATTGCATTATCCTTTATGTTGTGCTTAGATTTGAAGACTGAAATTAATAATTCAATTACTAAGAAATTTAAATTTTATATGCTAAAATATTTTGTATGATAATAACTAAATAAAACTTATAAATTATTTAAATATTATAAGTGAAGAATTTAAATTATCAAATTTATCATTTGAAATTTAATTAAAATAAGTGTGATTTTATATTTATTTTTGAAACACCATATTAATCATCATCATCATTCATAAAAATTAAGGAAAATTATTATTTTTCAAATATAAAACTTCAAAATTTTTAACTTTTTTTTAAATACTTTATCTAAATATAATGTTAATTTATTCAATATCATTTATTACATTTGACATAATCAACGAGTAGTTTGAATTTTGTTTGGTACACACTGTATTAGTAAAGCCAAATAAATTAAAACAAAGGCAACTTTCAAGCACCCAAACACAACCAAACATTGGGATCTAATTATATCTAACAAACTGTTCCCTCGACGATGACAGGGTCACCGAGCCACAACAGCCCAATCAACAATATTTGTACGAGTCCTTAATTTTGAGTGATTTCCGGATGTGATATCAGGGAATTCTTTTATCTAGTTGTCTTTTTTCTTTTTTTAAATCTCAAATTAGTTGAGGTCGGATAGGGAGATATAATAAAATAAATTTATTTTTTTACCATAAATTTGTTGAGAATGGAAGGAAAAATATGATGAAATAAATTTATTGAATATTTTAAGATACATATATAAAATAATAAGATATTTATTAAAAATAAGGTGAAAAAATAATTCTATTTCATTGAATGTTTAAGGTGATAGATTAAAAAAAATAAAAAAAAATTTCATGCCAAAAAGGGGGAAAAAAAAGGACAAGGAAAGTAGTTCTATGATAATACAAGAATTGTGTCCTATTTTCACCTTCTATAATGTCCTTTTAAATTGTTATTATAATTTGTAAGTTCAAGGGCCTTGTTTGGTAAACATATATTAGTTTGTTAGATCAAAATTTAATTAGTTAACTGATTTCTAATTGAAATAGTAGTTTGATTAGTAGCTGCTTGGAACAACTGCTACACTTAAAAATGATATTTTTGAAAACGCTATCTAATGCAGCATTTTTAACCAATTTATGCTTTTGTTTTTTATTAAATAATCAAATTACCACCTCTAAATTTTTATAAAATTAATTTGTCCTTGTTGAAAAAACCTTGAATGAACTAAGCAACATGTAAATTGACAGATATGAGAAAAAAGTCTATATCCTCCCATCATGACGCATAGATACTTGTTTTCGTCCAACAAACGAAAAATAATTGTTAAACTTAAAAAAAATCTAATAATCTAATAATAAAATATAATAATTTTAAAAATTATTTACTAGAATAAATATATAATATTATTTATAAAAATTTGTTAATTTAAAAAATCTAATAATTTAATAATAAATTATGATAATATATTATCTATAAAAAATTAATATACTAACTAATATATAAAATTTAAAATATTAAAATAAAAAATATTTAAATAATTTATAAAATATAATTTTATCCTTATATGTCATTTTATATCTAAACAATTAATTATAAATAGTTAATTTTATGAAACATTTTTTTCCAATAGCTAATGTAATTAATCAGTTAAATCAGTTAATATAATCAGTTATCAATTGATAGATAATTAAATTAGTTAATCACTATACCTATCAACTAATTACAAAATAAGACTAATAGTTAAACTTATAAATAAATTACATTATTGAGTGTTTGCTTCCTTTATCTTACATGCTGCATTGATAAGTGAAAAAAAATAAAATCTTAAACAAATTTTTAGCATTTGTGTAATTATAATATTAAAATATTTTATGAAAATGACAAAAAATATCAATAATTAATTGATTCAGTAGAAGTATTAAATTGAAGTTCAACGTATGTCAATTCTAGTGAAGAATTCTAAATTCGATTCTTGGAGTCACTTTTTGTTAGGAAAGTTTTTACCATCTATTACTTTCACCTCAAATTGAATTAGTTTCATATTTAATAACAAGGTCCTAAAAAAAGTATAGAGTTACAAAGTAAATTTTGTATTTTTTTCTTCAAAATTGACAAGAAAATAATAAAAGAAAAGGAAGATGATCAAAATCCAACATTAAAAAATAGAAATATAAAATGAGCAAAAAATTTATGCGTGTGGGATGGGCTGAACTCTTTAAATTGGAGTCCACATTTTTTGTGAACTAATGCGAGCAAAATCACACAAGCACAAGTTTGATTACGAGCTTAACTTTTTTTTAATTAAAATTTTTTATAATACTTTAAATATTTGAAAAAAAAATTAATCCAATTTAATGTTTAGTAGGTTAATGTAATTTTTTTAATGTTACTTAAATAAACCATTGCACAAAATAAAAGAAATTAATTTTTCAATTACAAGCTATAAAAAATTAGATTTTTTTTAATTTAATCTAATTCAATATCTCTTAAAGTTGTCTTCCTTTTCCTACATTTTAAGTTAAAGTTGTTTTCATTTTTCTATATTTAAAGTTCAATCTCTAATCATTATATGTATATGTTTAGTGATATAATTATTTCTAAATAGTAAAAAATAATAACATAGTCAATCCATGGATACCTATAGGCACCCACAGGCTTCTCATGCTTGTGGATATTTGCAGATATAACAATTTTTCATTATATTTTTTGTGGGTTTATACGAATATAGCTTGTCTACTCTATTTTATGTGTCTATTGAAAAGAATTTTTTTAATAATTAGAATAGTATATTATTTAATATAAATATACAAAATTTTGTACTCATATATGATTTTAGGGACACCTTATAGTTACTAGGTGGGAGGGAGTTGAAAAGAAAAAATTGGAGATTGAAACATTCTGTTTTTATTGGAAGTGATTTTAGTGTACAAGTATATCATTAAATTTTATTCATTTTCTACAAAATTGTATAGATAAATAAAATTTAATAATTTAAATTAGTGATATATTGGTATAACTGATATACTATAATCATCACCTCTATATTTACCTTTCACTCACTATTCATCCTTTTTATGGATAATATTAATAATGAATGCAGGCCTCAAGAATCGCGGGCTCCACAAAACATGGGGCTGCTATGATCATCATTTCGGCCCATAAACGGTGGGCTCTTCATCACAATCCGCAAGCTATTATAACAATAACACCACGACGCTGTCCAACACAGATATAAGAAAAGAGACCATCTAGCACTGAAATTCTTGGAGCCATCTCCAAGTTAAATTATGGACATTTTATCAAGAGGAAAATCTTAAAATTACACCTTGTGGGCAAAATCATATATTTTTAAAAATTTTAATATTTATTAGAATGTGATTTTTAAAAATTTAATTCTCAAGAATGTATTATTAATAAATTTGGTTTATTTAAAATATTTTTTAAAATATTATAATATTATTAAAATTTTCCTCATAAAAAATTGAATGATTAACAACAATAATTAATAATGAAAAAATATGAATGATGGTCATTAACAATAGTTGGTGACTTATAATGGGCGATGATTAATGAATATCACTAGTAATAAGTTATAGCAATGGTAGTCATCCGTAATAAATGATAGTTAATAATAAGAATTCTTGGAGCCATCTCTACCAAGTTAAATTATGGACATTTTATCAGGAGGAAAATCTTAAAGTTATACTTTATGCACAAAATCATACATTTTTTAAAATTTTAATATTTAATAGAATGTAATTTTTAAAAATTTAATTTCAAGAATGTATTATTAATAAATTTGGTTTATTTAAAAATATTTTTGAAACATTATTAAATTATTAAAATTGTCGTAATAAAAATTTGAATGATCAACAACAATAATTAATAATGAAAAAATATGAATGATGATCATTGATAATAATTGATGTCTTATAATTGGTGGTGATTAACGAATATTACTAGTGATAAGTTGTAACAATGATAGTCATCTATAGTGAATGGTAGTTGGTAACCAATTATGGTCATTAATAGTATGTGGTAATCAACAAAAGTCACCAATCATATATGGTGGTAACGATGATGATCACTTGTAGTGAGCAATGAGTGATAAAGTGATGGAGTGATGGCAGTGATGGCAGTGCATAGTAACCAATGCTTGTCAATTGCAACAAGTGGTAGTGAAATGTGATATTAATAGTGATAAAATATTAATAAAAAAGTGGGTAAAATTATCTATCTATCTAATTATTAAATTATTCATATATTATAAGAATATAAGATATCCACCCTTCTTCATAGGAGTATTTAAACAAAATATTGGGATAAAAATATTTTTTTAAAAGTTGAATCAAATATAGAAATCTTACATTCTCTTAAAATAATATTATTTTCAGAGGAATGTAAAAAAGATTTCACAAATCAAACACCACTTAAAAATTATGCTTCATTCTAACTTTTTTAAAACTTTTTGTAATTTTTTATTTGAAAGCCGTCATTTGTATATAAAAATGAAAAAAAAAATTCTTTACAAATTTTTTATAAAATTTTAAAAGATAGAATTGTAACTTTTTTGTATATTTATTACAAATAAGAACTGCACATATTTGTAGCTCTTAAAAAATTACAAGATTCTATACAAAAATTGCAACCATTATAATTTTCATGTTAGATTTTTATAAAAACTCGCAAAATTCTTAAACGCCTATCGAGACATTATCCAAAATTTTATATGTCTAAGACATCATCGGAAAAGAAATAAATACAAAAATTAAAAGAAAGAGGCATGTGATTCTTTTAGAAGTCGAAAAATATAAGTGGAGTCTCTGCATATGTCTAAACTGATCTCTTTTCTAATAAAATAAAAAAATTTCAAATACTTAATATCTCCTATTAAGAATATCTATGACTAATTCTGAGATAAAGATTGACAAAATTATACACTGTTATACTTTTAATAGGTGGTCAATTATACACATAGTAAATCAGATACTCCAAGAATCTTTCCCAGTCACAGGCTGTCTAAACTGAAAATGCCAATGCTGCCTCTACCTCTTTTATTCTTTTCTTTTTGGAACTCACTTTTCATTTCTTCATAGAACAATTCTTCATAGTCAAGCTTCAACTCAGATGTTTGTGTGTGCATGTATCTTTCTTTATTTTATCCATAATGAAATTTCATCTCCAAACCAAAAAAAAAAAAAATCTTATGAGAATTTGAATCTAATACGTTTAAGTTAGAATGTCCCATGCTCTGAACCATAGGGCTTTCCCAACTGCACAAGAGTGAGGAAAACAAATAAAGAAAAAAGGTAACTTAGGTGCATGTGGGGCAGCCATTGTTTTCTTGGGTCACTGTTCAACAAGAACCTAATCATGGCAACTATTAGGTAACTTTTGGCTCAATGCATTCTCCACATTCCCTCCATATTTTAATTAATTAAGGATTAATTAGTTATAGCTTTGATTAGATTCTTTCTCTAATGGCTCCTTTGCTTCTTAAATCCAGGGAAGTACTTTTCAAAAAGTAAAGAAAGCAAAAGCGAAAGCAAAAGGGAAACTAGAGTTAGAGCATGATCCCCACATTACATTATTTTCCAACCTTTAACCTCACAAAAGTCCTTCAATCACTATCCCATTGCCCCCCAATTTCCTCCAATTTTCCTTTCCTTCCCTTCTTTCAACACTCACTTTTCCTTTCTCTGTTCATACTTTTCATCATGCCTACTGCTGTTGACAGCCTTGTTTCATCATTTCCTGCCCTTCACCCCTTTTTTTTAATAATTTTTTTATTGTCAAGAATCCCAAGTCATTATGTTTACTTTCTATTTAACCCAATAATCAGAAAACTGTTTTAACTTAAAAAACCATTGAAATTGGATACGCATAGCGGAATAATTTAAAAGGTTAGGAGGATGAACCATCCATATCAGGAAATACATACATCAAAATCTTCAATCCCCAGAAGTGGATGTTTAACTGAATTTTCACTAAACCAATGATGGCAATGTGAAAGGATAAGTGATGGGGGGAAGAAAACCAGTGCGTGCATTTGTTGGAAAAATTAAGTTAATAAAACAGCGGCGATGGTGAGAGCGTATGCTTATTAGTATTTTTTACCATTCATTATATTATATTATTTAGTAGCACGGCAGGTGGGCCTAACTAATAGATGTATGGCCCACTAGCCATTTTCATGGATGGTGGTGGGGACCATCTTTCCGCGTGATTTGGCCAAAACCCCAAATATGCACGAATATCTGTTTCTCGTTAGCATGCATTGATTTTGAACACATAAGAAATCCTCATGTCTGGTTGTTAGGATTTTGTGGGTATTAACTAAATTACCTCTCATATTATTATAAAAAAGAAAAGGAAGTAAACAATATACGTGCATAGAACTCTGCCTCAAATGGCAAACGGTATTTGTCATTATTATTTTTCTTTTTTTTGTAAGTTTTATCTTCCGATGTATCTTGGTTTCGCCTCAAGTAATATCTAACAATTTTTTTTTTAAAGGAAGGTTTAATCTTTCTTTGGCCCCTTGGAGATTTCATCTGTAATATGTGAGAATGGGAACATATAACTTTATGTCTAATCACACATTTTAGAGAGGTGAATTAGCCAACCTGAAATTACATGTCATGTAATATTACTTGTTAGAATCATCATGTTGGGCTGGCCATAATGCAACCATAGATAGATAAAAGATATCGTTATTATGATCATAGTCACTGCCTCAGATCCACTTTATCTCTTTAGGTGATTATTAGTTTTGATACTACTTATTACTGATACAGTGAGTGACTAATTCATGAGCACGTTTCTCAGAAGCAATTCTGCTTCTCTTTCGCCAAACTCAATCTCTGTTCCTTTTTCTGCACATATTTCAGAGCATAGTAGCATACCCTTTGCCTCTCAATTTGTTCTTTAATCTTATCTGTATCTTTCCCAATTTACCTCCCTCTTAAGAAAGGAAGAAAGATTGGAAGCATCAATGGCTGCCAACAAGTTTGCCACCATGTTGCATAGAAACACCAACAAGATTGTTGTCATTCTGGTGTATGCAGTTCTTGAATGGGTTCTGATAGTGCTTCTCCTTCTCAACTCTCTTTTCAGTTACATCATCACGAAATTCGCCAAGTGGGTCGGCCTTCAACCGCCTTGTCCATGGTGTTCAAGAGTGGATCATGTCCTTGAACCGGGCAGCAGTACAAATATTCATAGAGATCTTGTGTGTGAGAATCATGCAGCTGAGATTTCCAACCTAAGTTACTGCTCAAATCATCAGAATTTGGCGGAAACACGGACCATGTGCGAGGATTGCTTGGCCTCTCGGCCAAATCATGATGAGAACTCTATTGGAATGACACACAGGATTGCTTTCCTTTCTTGGGTAAGCCATGGAAGGATTGAAAATGGGAATGAGGATGTGAAGAGGTGCTCTTGCTGCAATGAGAGTTTGAGCAGCCAACTCTACCCCCCTTACTTGCTATTAAAGCCTTCTTGGGGTGATGGGAATTATACAAGCAAGGGAACTTTAATCGTAGAGGCAATAGATGACGGCGACAAAGATGAAGATGATAAAGATCATGAGATAGAGGGAAACATTGGAGAAGATCACGAGGATGAAGGATTAGCCTATGAGCATCACATACTTTCTGATATTGAAAGTTTTATTCTGCGAGAAGTGGCTGAGGATCACTCATCAAGTTCCGTCTCAAACTTGCACTCAGATGAAAAGGATGCAGAAAAAGATGACAAGGAAGATGTTCTTAACATAAGAGATCTGGATCCATGTGGTAAAGACATCCTTGTTCGTCAATTCTGCAACGATTCCATCATGGAGCCTTCTCTGTGGGAAGATAGGTCACTCGAATTCATCAATCTACATTTTGAGAAATTTTCTACTTGTGATGTCCACCGCTTGATACCTGTAGAGTTGATAGACTCTTCTACTGCTGCAAATTTTGAATCCTGCAGCTTGGAAGAGGATCAAGACAAAAAGGATAAACAAATTGAAAATTTTGCTTCTGAGCCGCCTTTTGAAGCGCAAGGAATTGTCTTAGAAGAGGCAGCATTGTTCACAATGGATGAGCATGCAGAGAAAACAAAAATAATTAGCTTGGAGAATTCTGCAGTGCTAGAAGTTGAAGAGCTGAAACAAGCTTCAGTAACTGATATGCATCCACCATGCATTACCATTGAAGCAGTCCCAGAAGTACAAGACACTACACCAGGTAAAAAGAATTATGGGACATTATCTCTTTAAACTTTTGTTGTTAAGCTTTCCTAATTCATATTGTCCTAAATCATAATGTGAAGGTAAGTATGTTAATGTGGTTTGGTTGAGTGATCTCATTTTCACATATCACTGAGATTGAGTTGATTACAAGAAATTTTTTGGTCATGCAGCTGAGCCGCCTGACTGCTTGTGCGAATTCACACAAGAAGATCAATCTTCATCAAGTGATGACGATGCTGAAGTTCAAAATGCCTTTGATGTATTCATGGCTCAGAATAACCTTTGTGAATCTGAAAAGTTATGCAGTTATGGAGGAAATGTTGAAGCGGCTGAAGAAGAACCAGATGATACGCAAGGTACAAAGTACATAATTTAGGAGAACTGTGTATTCTCTATATTTTTCCCTGGTTGTCTAGCTAGTTCATTGGTTAAATTTGGGATTTGTAAGTAAAGTTTGTTATAACGGCTCACTTAATATAATATTTTACACATAAAGACATCAATAATTACAACTGTATTTGGTCATACAGCTGATCTGCCTCCGTCTCAAGAAACAGCCTGCCCATGTCAGTGCGCAGATGAAGATCAATCTTCTACAAGTGATGATGATGCTGAAGCTGCTAACGCCTTTGATGAATTTATTGCTCAGAATAACCTTTGTAAGTCTCAAATCTTATACCTAATTCCTTACTTTTCTTTCCTTCCTTTCCCTTTTGTTTTATATTCTCAAATACTTAATCACTT
Source organism: Sindora glabra (assembly GCA_020226215.1). Classification (NCBI taxonomy): domain Eukaryota; kingdom Viridiplantae; phylum Streptophyta; class Magnoliopsida; order Fabales; family Fabaceae; genus Sindora; species Sindora glabra. Next base: position 55,968,554 of record CM035230.1, on the reverse strand, counting down.
AATTCTGAAAGTAATTGAACTATAATATTGCAGGTTCAGTGAAAATTGGAGCAGATAATGATGATGCTGTTGAAGTAAATGAGAAAACAGATTTGGTCGAAAAAAGTCATGAAGAAACAATCCATCAATCATCTAAATGCTCCGAGGCAAATGAAATAGAAGAAGATAAGCTTCCTGAAACCCCAAGTTCTGTTGATGGTTTGCTTTACCTGCATAAAAAATTAATGCTCTTAGAGAAGAGGGAATTGGGAGCTGAGGAATCAGCGGATGGTAGTGTTGCAAGTGAGGCAGACTCCGGTGATCCAGCACTAACAATTGAAAGGCTAAAAATAGCTCTGAAAGTCGAACGAAAAGCTCTGAGTGCCCTGTATCAAGAACTAGAAGAAGAAAGGAGTGCATCAGCAATAGCTGCCAACCAAACAATGGCTATGATAACTAGGCTCCAAGAAGAAAAGGCAGCAATGCAGATGGAAGCACTGCAATACCAGAGAATGATGGAAGAACAATCAGAATATGATCAAGAAGCTTTGCAGCTTTTAAACGAGTTAATGGTAAAACGAGAGAAAGAGAAGCAAGAACTCGAGAAGGAGTTGGATGGGTATAGGGAGAAGGTAATGGATTATGAAGCACAAGAGAAACTATGGGTGTTGAGAAGAATGAAAGATGGAAGTGTAAGAAGTAAAGGCTCATCTTCTTCTTGCAGCAATGTGGGGGATGCCGACGATGAGCTATCTATTGATCTGAACCGCGAAGCAAGGGATGACGAAGGGAATGGATTCCCTGAATTCCAAGAAAGCAGTCACAATAATCCAGCTGATGATACAGTTTCCAATTTGGAGGAAATGGCACTGGACTGTGTAAAGCATATCAGTGATCTTGATGATTCATTAGCAGAATTTGAGGAAGAGAAAATGTCCATTCTAGAACAGCTCAAAGCTTTGGAGGAAAAGCTTTTAACTTTGGGTGAAAATGAGCAATTACTTGATAACATTAGACTGATTGAACGTTCATCTGAGGAAAACAATTTCAGCTGTCCAGAGGAAAATGGACTCTCCAATGGTTTTTCAGACGATAAAGATAACCATTCTCCAAGAAAACCAATGGATTCTTTGGCGAGGAGGTTGCTTCCATATTTAGATGAAGCTGAGAATGAGACTGATCTAGAAGCATGTACATATGAAAGCCAATTTGAACTTGAATCAGTTGATATGCGAAGCTCAGTTCCAACGATTGAAATAAAGAACAAGAGAGTGCCTATTGAAGAGGAAGTTGATCATGTTTATGAGAGATTACAAGCTCTTGAAGCAGACAGTGAGTTTCTGAATCACTGTATGAGCTCCGTACAGAATGGAGAAAAAGGAATGGATCTTCTTCATGAAATCTTGCAACATCTCCGCGATCTTAAGGCCGTGGAATCGCGCCTAAAATCCTTGGGTGATGATCCACTTATGACTTGAGGTATGCACTTTTTTCCTTTTTTTGTTTTAATGTCAGCTATTCATTCTGTGCATAGTTTCATTTCTCTTGGCATCATTGTCCCACTCACTGAAGTGATTTCAGTTGCTTGATAAATGCAGTGATTGCTAAATGGGAAGTTATCAGGAATCAGGATGAATCTGCAGATTTAGATGTTATGGGAAGTTATTAGTCATTGAGCATCATTCAAAAAAATCATGCATATATATCCAATTTTGGTTGCAAAATGGAAAAGAAAATTCCTTCATGGAGGAGGGGATTTTCGAAGTCTGAGTCATGGATTTGTTAACTTGGTGAAAGAAATGCAGGCTGCAAACTTGAAGTCTGCAAATTGTCTGTTTGGGTTACACACCTAAAAAAATTATGTGGAACCCAAAATTTTGCAAGACCTCCTCATTGTCAACTTCTAAGCTGAAAGATGAGAGGAGTCAGACTTGGTGTTCTGCCCTCAGTACAATCAATATAGCCATTCTGAGATTTGATCAATCACTATAGTCAGTCATTGTGGGGAAGGACTTGGCATGCATGGCCTTTTCTGTATCATAATCGGTCAATACCCAGAAGCAAGTGTGGGTCCACACATTTGTCGAGCTGGTTGTGTAACCAGCATTTTTCTTTCTGTATCTGAGAGCAAAATTATGCGTCAATCTTGCACACTGTATTTATTTGTATACATATTAGTAATTGTTTTCAATGGCAAATAGCGTCTTGTGTTTCTTTTGTCAAAGAAGGTACAGTAATGTTGCTTTCGTTTATAACTGTTTTTGGTCGGTAGGAGTAATGTATATATAACATGGATTTACTAGCATCTTTCCAGATGCGTCTAACCTGGGTGACCGACCAGCTATAAGAAATGATCAAATAATCTAGATCTTCTTTTCTTATTGATTATTTTTCTGATGTTTACTGAGAAAAATAAGGAATTTATTATAGTACTTTAAAGATTTCAAATTTTGGAGTGATATAATAGATTTTAAAATTATTTAATTATAATTATTTATTTTTTAATAGATATGATTAAGTAATCTTAATCTAACAATATTTGAGATTATCATATTATTTTGAATTTTAAAATCTTTGAAATACCAAATAATTTACCAAAAATTAATAAGATTTTTGTGGGTTCCATGATACCGAAAAAATGAGATTGACCGGTGCTTAACTAAATAAGATTTGCTAACTGAAAATATTATCAGGAACAGCCTAAATCCTTCAGCAAACTGTTCACATGCTGACAAATGAATTATGTTTCTATCTCGATGTTGAAAGAGTAATAGCATATATACATACATATATATTTCTGACATCTTCCCCAAATCTAAATAAGTTTATTAATTAGAATTTACATAAATCTAAACAGAACTGTAAAAATTAAACGAAGTTCATGAATTTCCGCAATTATTTTTACGAACCTCTCGTTTCAAGAAAGGTTTGTGCAACATTTCAAAGGAGCTTAGGGATGTTTTAACAGTGATCCCCAATACTGAGTAATTGTGTTGTCTAAGTCAAAATAATGGATTTCGAATTCAAGCATTTATATGATATTCCTCAAAATAATTCAATTATGAACTCATTGGTAGAATCAACATTTTTTAAACTAAATCAAAGATGTTATAGCACACCGTGACAGGGAGGATGTAGAGGTTGCAGTTTTGGTCGGTAGTCAAACCCAATAATCGATTCCTTCATCGTCAAATAAAACACGGACCTATCCACAGACAGAACACTGAGGAGGTCTTATCAAAGGGTCCAGAAAACATAGTATTGTACGAGGTTCCTTGCCATTTCCATATGCTTATCCCTCAATATCATGCACACCAGAATTCGAATTTATTACATCATCAACCCTTTTACTTCTATCACCATCTTAGCTACAGTTGTTTCCTATACCACCCTACTCCATAATCTAGTGGTAACAGAAGTTTAAGTTTAATTTCCCACGAAAAAATGGGAGGCTAAACATATTTTAGTCACAAGAAATTTGAATAACATGACAACGTTAGATTGACCACTAAATCACCAACACGAACAGTTAGTCACAGTAGACACCATTTTTCCACATTATGAATTTGAAGTCAGAGAAACACAACAATTGGAACTTTAAATCATCATCATCATCAACTCTAGTCATTGTCTCTTCTATCATAATTAGAAACCAACAGAGCCACCTCATCATCTACCGCTACACATTTGATTGTACACAAACAATTACATTCATGCAAACTAACACCACTCCCACCCACCCAATCCACTTCTTCTACAGACCAACAACACTAACTCTCCTCACTAAATCATCCATCACTGAACGCTCACTTCTGGCAACGCAGGCTTCACCTTTGGAGGCCTCCCTCGTGGCCTTGCACTGCCGGCGGAGACGCCCAATGCGGCCGCCGGCGAACGAGGTAGCTTCTTCGGCCTTCCCCTGGGCCTGCCGCTGCCGGTTGACGCCACCTTGGCCTTGGGTGTCTTCGGTGGTGCATTTGGGTCCTTAGGAGGGCGACCCCTTGGCCTCGGTGGTGACACGACGGTGCCTGGTGTCAGAGGATCCTTGGGTTTGGGCGGCCGGCCGCGGCCGCGGCGCGGTGGGGCGTTTGGGTCAAGCTTGCTGTAGTTGTTTTTCCAGAACACAAGCTCCCCGCTTTCCTTCATCTTGTTGAGATGGTGAGAAAGCAGCGCGGAGTGGCCTGCTGGCATTTCGCCATAGGTGGATTCTATGTACTTTGATATTGCTGATTTGTTGGAACCGTCCTTTTCGTTCAGAGCCTCAATTGCTTTCATTATCATCTGCATTATATTACACCACAGCACAGACAAAATCAGCACACCGGTTTGAATCTGGTGGATATTTGCAAAATTTTGTTTTTTTTTTACGCTAGAATTAAGTTCCTAGAATAATTTGGTGGGTATCTGAAAAATGAGAACTTTTCTGCTCAAAACTTAGATCAGACCGGAAATCGACCCCTTTTCTCATCGGTAACTCTAATTCCTTCTCATTCAACTTCTAAAACAAGCAAAACCTACAACCCAGATGATCCAAAACAATGAAGAAGGGAAAGATCGAGCCCGTTAAATAACAGTATAAACACTATTAGAAAATTTACACTATTTATACCTTCAATTAACCATTTTCCAAAGGAAATTTTTTTTTTTTGTTTCCTCGAGAACAAAACAAAAAAAAGGAGGTAAAAATTCAGTAAGCTGTTAGAAATTGGCTGAGCTTACCTCAGGGTAAGGAGGAAGCGTAGGAGGCTTATTAACCTCTTCAGTCGCCATTAAAGTAGAAAAGAGTGAAGCTTCGAAGTACCAGAATCTCAAACCTAACAAGATAAAAATGTTAACTTTGACAAAGAGAAGAGAGGTTCAAAATTTTCACAACTGTTGATTTGGGTGGCAACCGTAAAGATCTGAGGGTTGGATTTAAAGAAACAAAAATAAATTAAAAATTTGAAAAAAATAATTAAAGGTTAGAAAAAAAAAGGAGGAAGGTCTTACCCCTTTTCCAACTCTCATTGATGTTTGTTTGAGAGGATATGGACGGCTAGTAATTATAAAACAGAGGGTGATCCTACGGTTGAGGCTCCATTATGAAAGAATCACTTGGATTGATGACGTGACAAATCCAACCAGAGGAAATCAGTGACTTAAGACTATTCGTAGAGGTCAGAGACCAAAATTTTAAGGATAATTGCATTTAAGTCCCTCATGGTATGCATATTACAAATTGGTCCTATAATCTTTGTGAAATGACAAACAATTTCCTTGCTTTTCTATATTACGCTGAGATCTTTTATATTTTTACAAATTTTCCCTTGCATCTGGCATTTGATGCATCTTGAGGTACGCCGTAGATCAAGTGGCAAAATCATAGTGTGCGCATAAGGGTTAGTTCAAATACGCGAAAGTATTAATTAATTTGAAAATAATTAAAGGTTGTTTGGTTGATAGGAAGTTGATGCATGTAGATTTACATTAAAATTAAATATCAAACTTACTCAAAAACATAGTAAGGGTAGGTTTAAGTCATACTCAAGAAAATAGAAATCAATTGATAAAACAAAATGTAAAATAAAAGATTTTTTAAAGCAAATTCTAATTTAAATAAATGAAAATAAAATTAAAACAAAATTATTAAAAGATGAAAATTTAGTCTAAGAAGACTTACACTCTACTTTTTTGATCGACACTTAACAATTCACTTATAAGTTATAATTCAATTACTTAATCAAAGAATACTTTGAAGTCAGCAATAAACATGCAAGGCCTTAATATAAAGTAACTAGAACAAACAGCCAATCAATGCCTACTATTAATTTAATTCAAAACAAGCATCTAAATCTAATGAATAATAGTTTCAGGCATTTAGAATTAGGTTAAGTCAAATCTAACAATTCTACAAGTAATAATAGTTAAATTCGTTCTCTATTTTTCTTAGGCAATTAATGATTTATTTAAGCATCAAATTACCAAAACTTAATTACTATTGATTTCAATTAGTTACAACTAACCTATAAGTGAGAATTAATTACAATTAATTATTTATTTATAAACTAAAACAAATAATTAATTAACTAATCGTATTTAGTAAATCATCCAAGAAAATATTACAACAAAAGAAAAAAAAAGATAATTGAATCATAAATAAATTGAAGAGAAAAGTCTCAAAATCAAACTAAAATTTAAGTGCTTAAGTCCTTAAATTGAAAAAAAAAAGCCACTCATTGTGATTTATAACAGAAAAGTAGATGAAAAGTGTTGTTATCTAATGTAGATATCTTGTCTTTGGAGGCATAAAATCCTCTCAAATTTGTTCTCTTAGACTAGAAAACCCAATTATCTAAGTAAATATATCTCTTAACATTACAAAAAATGAGGCCTTACTTAAATTGGATGCCCATAGCCTAATTTACAAGTCAAATTACTAACATTGTTTGCTATAATGAATTTTTATAGGTTAGTTTCTTACCTATATTTGACCATCAAAATAATGCAGTGTTGCTAAATTCTAAACATAAAAGTTGTTGGGATGGGTCTTATTTGGCCTTGGGCACTAATCTCACTTCAATTAAACTCTTGGATCTTTAAATATAGCACAAAAATCATGACTATGTCAACTTGGACAAAAATAAAGTTTCATTTTTACAACCAAAATTAACCTTCCAAATGTCTAAATTGAACTTTGGCCAAACACAAAATTTTTAGAACTTTCTTCTATATTTCTAACGATTTAAAAATAATCCAATTTCAATATTTAGAACTCAAGTTATAACTAAAAATTTGAAATAGTATAAAAAAATCTAACATTAATCAAACAATTTAAAAATATTGAAAAATCATCATCAGATCACATAATAAGATTAATTCCATTAAATTAAGCATATGTAACCCTCTAAAAAGCATAAAATAAGAGGAAATAATATATATAATATATTGCATATCAAATTCTTAAACACTTAAAATTTTTACATCCTTAGATAAACACAACTTTATTTAAGACTAAAGAGCAAAAGACTTACTTTTTCAAAGGCTTTAGAATTACAAAATTCACAAGCAAAAAACAATTAAAGCCATTAAGAAATAAACACATCATGACAAATAATCTTGGCAAATTCAAAATTAATTAACATAACAACTTTATTTTAAAAAAATAGATTAAATTGGTATACTTTCATATAATTCACTCTCTAACTCTCAAGTGTTCAAGATAAGTATTTTACTTAAGTTTATTTATGAAAATGATCTACCATAAATTTGCTTATCATTTAATTTTTATTACTCAAATCAGATGAACAATATAAATTAAGAAGACTTTACTAAAGGCTATAATGGGATTAAGGAGAAATGGAAGGAAAAATGAAAGTGTGAAAGGATAAAAAGTAAAGAAATTAATAGAGTACTTAAAATATAAATATATAGGTAAACTATGAATAAATATAACTTTAACTTAACACTTAATTTTTTATTTCAAATACTTATTAACTTTTCTTCTTCTTCTTTCTTTCCTAATTCATTTTGCCTTATCTTTTTTTTCTTTTTTTTATTTTTATTTTCTTTTCATCATTCTTTTTCACTTTTTTTTCTATTTTTTCTTTCAACTAAACCTTGAAACTAAAATTGATGATATTTTTCACAAATATACACATATATATAAGCACCCCTACACTTATTTAAGAACCTATCTCATAAGAATGTCAAATGTTCTAGTAATCTCTAAGATTAGATAATGACACTTATTTTTCAATAAAAAAATCTTAATAGGCTAAATATCAAATAAAAAGTAATTAGGCTCTATAGGATTTAACTAAGATAAAATTTCAAAATAAGTTATTTGGCATTAACTTAAATAAAGAATGTTTTTATCATATCTATACATATAAATAAATATAATCTCAAAAAGTAAGAGTTGTAAAAAATAGGCCATTTACCTAAAATTGCCCAAACCTAACTAGTTTTTTATTATTAGGCTAGATGAAGTCCAATACAAGTGTTTAGATGGTTGGCAGATAAACTCAATTAAATGTAGGTAGACAGGCATAGCTAGAGGAATCCTGGCCCATATAGGCTTGAATTTGATTGGCCTAAATAAAAATATTTTTTCCTTTCCCCTAGTCAAAATGACATTATTTTTATGAAGGTATACAACCTAAAATTAAGGTTTCTATCTCATTCTAGAATCATTTCTTCATAGCCTTACTCAATCAGCCTTTTATCTTAGTTGCGGTCTCTCTTTCTAACTTTTCCTTTCCTTTCCTTTCTTCCTCTGAGCTTGATTCTTCTTACTAACCTAGCCTTAATTGCACTACCTACGATGGGTTTTCCTCATAGATTGTAGTGCTAATCCTTTACTTGCATTGTAGATCTTCCTTTATTTCATCTCTTCATGAGTCATTTACTATAGAAATCCCTTATTTGTAACCTAATCAATTAAGCATTGGTTATAAAATTAGTTCTTTAGCTCATAGTCATAAAATGAATTTGAAATAGAAAATCTAGATTTAATATTGCTAAAGGTCAAAAGGTATAAAAATGAACAAATGAAAATAACAATTTTAAATAATCATATGCACAACCATATCTTGTATAATACAATTATTCTTTAAATACAAAGCATTAGTCTACATGTTACACTTATGTTAAATAATCATTGAAATGTAAGCCAAAAGATAATGCTAACCATCTAATAACAACAACTATTTCTTTAGACAATACCAAAATTTTTGGGGTACTTCTCTTCCTATCAATAAGATAGTTAGAGAGTGACACACCTGATTCCACTTAAATTTAGTCTAAATGGCACAATTTGTACCCCTTATCTTGAACCAAAACATAGGAGGAAAAGGAATATGTAAACTAAAGTAAACTAATATGTGGTTTGGTGTGGTTTGCTCAATCAAGTTCAATTTGATCTACACCCTTATTATACAAGGTTACCTTACTATCTAAAAGGTGTCAAGTGTAACAAATTTATCTCTTTTTAACATACTTGAATCCAATAAACCTTTAAATTGGTGTCTTGCATATATCATCAATCAATACTATAATAGAATTTCTGTCACGACTTTAACCTAATCGTGACTGGCATCAAATCCCTTTTTTAATTTCTACCAACTTATTTCTAATTAAATAACTTGATCCTAATTAACCAATATGATGCATTTATAAAAGAAAATAGTATTTCCAAAAAGAGAACATTCATTTAAGTTTTTACAAAAGATGAGGAAGTTAGGTATGCTTATAGTTCTTCTAAAATGAGGATAAGTAAGTGTAACTAACTCGTGAGGAAACAATTCCAAATATCTCTTCTACTCATATCTATGACAAAGTTAAAATCCAAAATATACTATATACAAAAATTTATGTTACCACACTACCATTAGTGAGCTCCCATAAAGTCTAGCTCTGAAAAGATAGAGGTAGAGGTAGAGATAGAGACTGGACCTAAAAATTTGTAAGATAAATTATGGAGGAATAAGTCGGGACTCAATGAATGAATAATCTGTGAAAATAATAAAATTGTATATTAAACTATCCATCGAACTATCCTCTTTTAATAAATTATATCACATGAACCAATAATAATAATAAGATCAACACATAGTCATATCATTTTCAAGGTGTCGTATAATAATACTCATAAATAATTATACTCAAAATCATATCTCATTTGAATTGATAAATAGCGATTAAAATATATTTATCTTTCTTTTGACTCTCGAACTAACCTTATATCCTACCTGTTTGTTACTTTCTTATTCCTTTCGAGCTAACTTTATACCATACTCGCTTTATTATTAGGAATTTCCTATCCAAAATTCAATTCATCTCACCCTTCACATTTTTTATTGTTAATGTCCCTCATGGCATGATTCATAATACAATTTGAACATTAAAGCTCAAACTCTATTCAATGCTATCATACTTTGATTTTAATATACATCATAACACATATTAGTATCATCATGCCTTCTTATATGGCTATAAGTATTCATGTATATTGTAATAATCAATCTACAAAATAATCCTTAACATATTTCATTCCATAGTCAATGCAATAAGTTTATTATAACACATATTATGTCATATAGCTTCTACCTTCTCCTTGTATGATTATTTAGTCATGTACTTATCTTATATTTATTATAAACTGCTTTATTTTAATACTTAGTAACCAAACATTCCATATTGGACCATTATAAAGGAACCAAACATTTCATATTGGACCATTATAAATAATAAAAACATAAAATAGATTGATTATGGGTTACTACATGGTTACCCTAATTGTGACCTTTGAAGGATACCTTAGGAATAACTCAAAAATTATAAATATATTATTCATGGAACTTATTTTATATGAAAATAAACTTAATTAGCTTTTTATAAATTAGTCATTTGCCTAAATCAACTAAATTTTGAAAATGTTACACCCTTTTTGAAAATAAACACAAAGTCTATTTTTTAAAATCTTGAGTTTCAGACCTTTGTCCACTCTTTTGATGATATCTCAAAGCATATATAAGATTTTGATTTGAAACTAATTCTATTTGCAAGTTGACTCAATTACCTTTAAAATAATAAGTAATTTTTTTTGTCTATAATAGATATAAGATGAAAAAGTTATGCTTTTTTAAAATTGGCATTCCAATCGATTCACCAATCAATTCACCCACCTAGTTTTTAGCCTTTGGACCTTCAAAATCGAGTAATTGATTAGCCACTCGATTTTAAAGCCTAGTTTCACCTTTAGAATTTTGGAATTGATTCATCCACCTTTAAACCTTTAGAATTGAGTAACTAATCGATTATGAAGCCTAGTTTTGCCTTTAGATCATTGGAATCAATTCATATATGAAAATCTTAGTTTTCTATGAAAATTTCACTATACATTTGACTCTAAACACCTTTTAAACACATATATTTAACAATTAGCTTTAATATAATCATCAATATACTTATTTAACATATTATATTACCTTTCTCCAATATCTAATATCTAATATCTATTACTTCCATCACATCAAAAATAAACTAGATTTAAGCAAAATCACAAAACAACTTATATTTCCTCAATATCATCATATAACCACAAAATTCATAGATTTAGCTAGATTGTCCACTCACCTTATATGGAAGAGAATGCTAAAATGCTAGTTTAATGATTTTTCAACCCTAATTATATCAAAATTCATGCATTTTAAAGTTAAGGCTTACAATACCTAATAAAATTAAATAATCATCAAATCCTTCATCAACTAAGAAGAAATAGGATGGATTCTTTATGAAAGCAATGTTCTTACCTTGATTGAATGAATGAAGAAATTAACAAGATTTAAGATTTTCTTTCCTTGATTGGTAGAGTGGTGTGACGATTATATAGAAAGAGTAAGGGAAATGGGGAGAAATGAAAAGGAGATAAGGGTTTAGGCTGATATAAAAGAAAAATATAGGCCTAAAGGCATTTTTAAAAATTGCTCTTAAATCTCCTTTTTATTCACATACTCATTTATATTAGTTTATGACTTTATACTTCATAATTCTAATAAATTTCTCCATTAAAATTTCACCCAAATTATATTTTCATATTCTTACTTTTATTAATTCTATTTTATTCCATATTTCATATATAAAATTCTTATTTCACTTGTATTTATTGGTTACTTTAATTATTCTTTCTTACGTCAAAATTTATAATTTATTAATATTAAAGAAGGTGTAATAATACTTTCCCCCTTTAAAAGAATTCATCCTCGAATTTTTTATACATATAGTATTCTAAAGCTAGTATAAAACATTACTATGTTAAACTCACCACTTACCAAATAAATAATGATGTCATTATTGCATATCAAACTCTAACTCCCATGTAGCTTGCTTCACTCCATGACGTTCCCGATGAACCTTTATAGAAGGAAGCATTTTAGATCTCAACTTTTGAACTTGGCAGTCTAGGATCTCTATTAGTTGCTTCTCATATGATAACTTAGGATTGAGTTATAATAGTCCATCTCAAATGACATAAGACTCATTTAGTAAGTATTTTCTAAGTATGGATACATGGAATATAGGCTGAATGACTCATAAACTTTTTGATAACTCTAACTAATAAGCTCCCACTTGAAACTCTAGCTCTCTGATTCTTTTGTTTATATATGACTTTTATCAATCTTGAGTTACCTTCAATTAATCTTGTATAATTGGAACTTTCTCTAAAGCATCACTTACTAAATCTAGTCCTAAGAGTCATGCCTTCCCAAGTTCAAACTATTCTACTAATGATCAATATTTTCAGCCATAAAGGGTTTTATATGGTGTTATTTGAATCTTGGACTAATAGTTATTGTTGCAAGCAAACTTTATAAGTGGTAGATACTTTTCCTAAGTACCTTAAATTCTAATAAACAAGCTTTAAATATATCTTCTAATATCTAAATGGTTCTTTCAGATTGCCCATTAGTCTATGGATAAAAGACGGTGTTAAACCACAACTGAGTACTTAATGCTTATTGAAATGATTGTTAGAAGTGAGATGTGAACTGAGCACCATTATTTGACATAAAAGTAACTAGAACTCCATACAATGTTATAATCTTGTTAAGGTACATCTGAGCATATTAAGTTACAGTAAAGATAGTCTTAATAAGATGAGAATATGCTAATTTTGTCAATTTGTCAATAATGACCTAAATAGAATTATATCCTTTTTGTGTCTTAGGTAACTTGATTAAGAAGTTTATTATAATACTTTCTTATTTTTATTCTGGTATTAGGAGTGGCTAGTGTGTTTCGATCGGACGTTGATGTTCTGTCTTCACCTACTAATAAGTGAGACATTTTACTACATAGTCCAATACATATTTTTTCATCCCTTTCCACTAGAAAACTTCCTTCAAGTTGTGGTACATTTTTGCTACCCTTAGGTGCATGGTGTAAGATGAATATGAGCTTGGTCATAAATTCATTTCACTCAATTATTGGAACCTAAATCCTCACTTAATGGCAAATTACTCCCTTCTCATCAACAGTTAGATCGGATTCTTGTTCTTTAGTTGATTCTTTCACCAAGGTTGCATAATTTGGATCACTCTTTTGTGTATCCTTGATCTTCTCTACAAAAGTATATTGAATGGCTACATAGGCCAACACCACACCTAAATCTTTAATTGGCACCTCTATCGATTTACTTAGAATTTCTTGTTATGTGTATTTGCTATCATATTAGCTTTACTAAGGTGATATAAAATAGAATAATCATAGTCTTTAACTAACTCCATCCATCTTTTTTATCTTAAATTAGGATTTTTTTACTCGAAAATTATACTTCAAGCTTTTATGAACTATATAGATTTTAGTAGTTTCTCCATACAGGTAGTGTTTCCATATCTTCAAGGCAAAAATCACTACTGCTATCTCCAGATCATGTGTAGGATAGTTCTATTTATGTCTTTTTAATTATCAGGATGTATAAGTGATACGTAAAATATTTACATACTTATTTTTCCTTGTATGATGCATTTTTGGATGTTATCTTGTTAAATTAAATAAATTTAGTTGCATTTGGTGAATGGATCTTGAATTTGAGATGAAAACAAATATTTTAGATAATGCTGTAATCCGACACTGTTTCAGGTTTTAGGCCATATCTGGAGTTCTGGATGTCCGATTGGGTTGTTCTTTATATGGATGGAAAGCTAAGAAGAAGCCCTAAAACTTTCATGTTTTAAGAAAAGCCCAGTTCGGGACCTAAGGATCTCAAATTCTGCTTGGAAGATGAAACAGTGATTCTGACGGAATCTGACATATGGCTACTAATCTAATCACAACTTGAGCTAGATATGTCCAAATTAGGAGTTCTTTATATGCAAATTGAAGAAAAGATCCAGCCCTACAACTCCTATGTTGACATAAAGATGTAAATCAGCCATTTCGGTGGTCAAAAGTTGCCAACAAAGTGAAACAAATTGTGCTGCGAAAATAAAAAATGTTGGCTGCGTGTGATTGGTAGCAACTTGTCAAATTGGATGGCTTGCAGCTGGTTTATTTACCTATAAATAGGTGGAAGTAGAGAGCATTCAGGATTCCAAGCATTGAATCATTCATTCATGCATCTTAGATAGTAGTTTAGTTCATGCAATTTTAAGTTCTTGTATGCCTCCTACATGGATGGTTCTACCTCCTAATGGATGGATAGTATTTTCATTTTTATGCATTTGTAATTGTATCCTTATGTTCTCCTCCTACATGGACGGTTCTACCTCCTAATGGATGGATAATATTTTTATTTTCATGCATTTGTAATTATAATTTTGTGTTCTCCTCTTACATGGACGGTTCTACCTCCTAATGGGTGGATAGCTTTTATATTTTCATGCATCTGTAATTATAATCTTGTGTTCATGAATGTGATGATGTTTTTATTCTATGTTTGTGTTTAATTTCATTATGTTCTAATTTTTCATCTTCCTAGGGTGATGACGTAACTTGATAATAATGGATTGAATTCTAATCTATTGAAACTAATTTCGTTTTTACTTCCTAGATTGAGTTTTAATTATTGCTCTTAATGCTTTCAATTGATTGGCCACCTTTTGAATGAACTCAATATGTGTGTTGAGACCGGAAGGAGATACATGTGTATGGAACCTATAATTAAAATCATAAATTGCATATGAAATAGGAATATATTCATATGGTTTATGTAGTCTTAATGAGTTCCATAAATCCTAATGCATGATTAATTGTTTTAATTCACATAGGAATATAGTGGATTAGCAATTAATTATAGAATTACTTGACCTTGGAAGAGGCTAGTAATTAATTTAGGGAAACTCGACTATCAATTAAGGAAGTTAAAATTGGATTAGTATAGATAGGTGATTCAATCCGAAATTATTAAGTGAAGTCTGATCCCTAGGTCTTTTATTCATCTTCATCTTTACTCCATTTGCATCCATATTTATTTTAAGTATTTTCTGCATACATCTTTATTTAATTGCTTCAAATCCAACTTAACAATTTGCCAAATAGTGTTAGGATTATAAATTTTGGTACTTAGTGAAACAATCCTCGTGGGAACGATACTTACTTATCACTTTATTACTTGTTTACGATAGTGTGCACTTGCGCTAATTAATAAACCATTTCACACGTAACAATAAGCTATTACCTTACTATGTTGCATAAGAATACACTTAAGTCTGATCCTTGATATGTCACAATACATCACATATCCTCTAATACCTGAGGGAAATGTCAATATCAATGCCGACGTTAAGCATGACTTTAGTTTTTGAAAGTTATTTTCACATGCATCTATCTATTTGAATTTCACTCCCTTTTACATCAATTTAGTCAATAGTGCGGAGATTTTAGATATTTTTGCTTGAAGATATACTTCAAACTTTTATGATTCGTATAGGTTTCAATAGTTTCTCCATACAGGTAGTGTTTTCATATCTTCAAGGTAAAAATTACTGCTGTCATCTCTAGATCATGTATAGGATAATTTTATTCATGTCTCTTTAATTATTGAGAAACATAAGCTATTACCTTATCGTGTTGCATAAAAACATACCTGAGTCCAATCCTTGATGCATCGCAATACACCATATCCTCTAGTGCCTAAGGGAAGTGCTAATAGTGGTGCTGACGTCAAGTATGACTTTAGTTTTTGAAAGCTATTTTCATATGTATCTATCTATTCGAATTTCACTCCCTTTTGTGTCAATTTAGTTAATACTGTAGAGATTTTAGAGAAATTTTTAACAAACCTTTAATAATAACCTACCAACCTAAGGAAATTGTAAATTTCTGTAATTGACGATAGCTTCTACCAATTCTTTACTGCTGCAACTTTTTGAGGATATACTTGAATCCCTTCCTATGTCACTACATGCTTTAAAAAAGTAATACTAGTAGTTGAAAACTTACATTTGAAAATTTTTTCATATAATTAATGCTCTCGTAAGGTTTGCAAGACCACCTAAAGGTGTCGAACATGCTTTTCCTTACTTTTTGAGTACACCAAGATAGCATATATGAAAACAATGACAAATTTATCCAAATACAGTTTAAAGATGTGATTCACTAAATTCATGTAAGTAGCAAGGGTATTGGTTAATTCAAAAGACATTATTAGAAACTTAAAATGGCCGTGTTGAGTCTAAATGCAATCTTAGGAATATCTCCTTCATGGATTTTCAATTAGTGATAACCTGTGTAAAGGTTAATCTTGGAAAAGTATTTCCTTTTTTGAAATTAATCAAAAAGGTCATTAATACGATGAAGATGATATATTTTTAATGGTAACATTATTAAGCTATTGGTAATCAATACATAATCACATAGATCCATCTTTTTTATTCACAAATAGGACTTGAGCTCCTTAAGGTGAAAAACTCGAACGAATGAACCCTTTATCCAAAAAGTCTTGCAACTATTCCTTCAATTTTTGCAATTCTATTAGGGTTACAGGTTCAGTGCCTAGTAATGATTTGGGGGTAATATAAGTAATTCCTCTGAAAACATATCAAGGAATTTTTTTACTATTGGGATATTATTAATACATAATCGCATAGATCCATCTTTTTTATTCGCAAATAAGACCTAAGCTCCCCAAGGTGAAAAACTCAAACGAATAAACCCTTTATTTATAAGGTTTTATAGCTATTCCTTCAATTTTTGCAATTCTATCGAGGTTATTTGATATGGAAGAATTAAAATAAGTTCAGTGCTTAGTAATGATTTAAGGGTAATCTAAGTAATTCCTTTAGAAACATATCAAGGAATTTTTTTACTATTGGGATAGTATCAACATCTGGGACAAGTTAATTTAAATCTCACACTAGTGCTAAGTACACTATGCCTCCCTTCTAAATAAGCCTTTAAGCCTTAATGCTCGAAATAATAACAATAAAGTTCATCAATTTATCTCTCAGAAATTCAATGGGTGCAGAGCCTTTTATGGAGAATGTTACAGATTTATCGAAACAATTTATACATATATGGTACTCAGATAACTAATTCATCCTTAATATTACATCGTAGTCACTTGAGTAAGATCAAGTCTACAAGTATTATATGATCATGAATTGTTATGGGACATGCCTCTAATTTATGGATGACTATAAGGAATTTCTCTATAAAAGTTATTATAATTAAAAGAGTATTTAGCTCTTTAATAGGTTTACTTAGGATGGTAATAAATTTCTTTGACACAAAGGAACTGGTAGCACTAGGATCAAATAAAACTTTAATAGTAAAAGTTTCAATAGAGATAGTACCTATCATAATAGCATTTAAGCCATGAGTCTCTTGGCGGGTAAGTGTATACATTTAAGCTTGATTCCCACTTGCTCCTCCTTTTAGGTCTAAGATATTAGCACTCCTTAAAGGTGCAGAAAAGTTTTTAGATCACAAAGCTAATGGAGGATTTAGATCATTTCATTGAGATATAGAGTAACTTGCACCTTGACTTACAACATTACTAAGCCAATCCTTTGCCTTCTACCTAATTATCCTATACTTAAAGCATTGTCACCCAAAATGATTGCAAAAACCACTATGGTGGCAATAATTGTGAACACCAAGAAATTAAAAGATGATTCTATTAACTTAGAGGATTGGAATAAGTTCTTTTCCCTTTAAAATTATTTTTTAAAGAGTACCTACTATGTGTACCTTGAAAAGATAATGGCCCCTTAGTGGAACCACTTCCCCCATGCCTAGGAAAGCTTGAGGAGGCATTCCCCTTGAAAAATGTACTTGACTTGATCCCTCAAACTAACTCCTCTTCTTACTTTCTTTTTAAGCTTGCCTTTCCTTCCTTTCATTAACTCTTATTTCAAGAGCAAGTGCTTAATCCACCATTTTTTTATAAGTATCATCGCAATCAACACGAGTTCTCCATGAGAATCAAATTTGAAGTATATCAAGATAACTGGGTAAACTGAGCGTTATACTTAGCAATAGATAAAAAATTTTATTTTAAGGTTTTAAATTCCTTAACTCTTCCCTAGTGAACACTTGGTGGTAAGAAGCGATCCATGAACAATTCTTGAAAAGCTTCCTAAGTCAAAGGCTTTAGTTGTGGATTTCGATTGTCATTATATTGATAAACTAATAATGGGCCACATCATCTTGTCAGTAACCCACTAACTTAATCAATAAATCCAAAACTTTGTAACATCTCACCCAACCTTGCAATATGTTGAAGGAATTTATATGGATTTACTGTTGGATTAAGACTACAATACTTAGGTGGATTTAGCCAAAGAAACTCATGTATAATTTTAAACCTATCCCTTGTTCCTTTTGCAGAAAAGGTACAATCATGCTCATTTTTTCTTCCTTAATCATAACTTTCATCATGATCACCAGGGTTACCTAAATGCTCACTTTAATCTTTTAAGGCATTATGCCTTAATCGTCGGGTATGAATCGCATCAACTCAGTTTAAGACATGTTCTAAAAAAGAACTGATCTAAGGTGGAAATTGTTAATTAATTTCCCCACTAGTCTCTTGCCTATCATTATAAGCTTGAGGACCCTTAGATGATTCCTTATCTCTGGAGTGATTAGCTCGTGCTTAACCTCGCATGTTGACTATTTCCTAATTATCCATAATTTTTAAAAAAT
The DNA here is from genome assembly GCA_020226215.1 of Sindora glabra. Classification (NCBI taxonomy): domain Eukaryota; kingdom Viridiplantae; phylum Streptophyta; class Magnoliopsida; order Fabales; family Fabaceae; genus Sindora; species Sindora glabra. The sequence continues at coordinate 55,949,948 of CM035230.1, read as the reverse complement.
CATATAGCAATCTAAACAATTAATAGGCAATTCATCAATCAATTAATCAAATGGCTTATAATGTATTATGTCACATACAAACTCTACCACCCACTATCATGGTATAATAAGATCCATCGAAATGGTACTAGTGGTATGTGATCCTGAGTGCACATATACCATTAGTACAATTACAGTTAACACCTATCATGATAACATATAAATATAATTTAAGGACCTTATCCTACTAGAAACTTAAACCATGCTCTAATACCATCTTTGTCATAACCCTAACCCAATCGTGACCTCATGGAACCCCTTTTTCAATTTTCACTAACTTATTCCTAATTAAATAACTTGATATTGATTAACTAGTATGATGCATTCATAAACGAGAATGGTATTTCAAAAAAGAGAGCATTTATTGAGATTTTTGTAAAAGATGAGGAAGTTAGGTATGCTTATAATTCTCATAAAATAAGGATAAGTAAGTCTAATTAACTCGTGAGCAATCAGTTTCAAATATCTCCCCTACCCATATCTATGACAATGTTAGAGCGCAAAATAAACTATATATAAAAATTTGTGCTACCACACTACCATCAATGAGCTCCCATAAAGTTTAGTTTTAAGGAGGTAAAAGTGAAGGCAAAGATAAAGGCTCGACCTGAAAATCTATAAGATGAATCACGAAGGAGTGAGTACAGGATTAAGTGAGTGAATAATTTATAAAAACAATAACATTTCACATTAACTTACCTATTAGACTATCCTCATTTAACAAATTATATCACAGTTAAACATATTAGTAAATAAAAGCCAATAATAATAGTAGGATCAACACATGGTCATATCGTTTTCAAGGTGTCATATAATAATACTCATGAATAATTATACTTAAAATCATATCTTATTTGAATTGATAAATAACAATTAAAATATATTTATCCTCCTTTTAACTCCCAAATTAATCTTATACCTTACTCGTTAGTTCTATCCTTATTACTTTTGGGCTAACCTTATACTCTACTCACCTTATTATTGGAAACTACCCATCCGGCATTCATGTGATCACTTCTATCATATTTTTAATCATTAATGTCACTCATGGCATGATTCATTATATAATTTGCATATTAAAGCTCAATATTTATTCAACGTAATCACACTTTAATTTTAATATACATCATAACACATCAATATCATCATACTTTCTTGTATGGCTATAAGTATTCATACATATCATAATAATCAATCTACAAAACAATCTTTAACATGTTTCATTTCATGATTAATGCAATAAGTCTATTACAACATATATTAGGTTATATAGCTTCTACCTTCTCCTTGTATGATTATCTAAGTCATGTACTTATCTTATATTTGTTATAAATTGCTCTATTTTAATACTTAGAAACCAAACATTCCATGTTGCACCATTATAAATCATAAAAACATAAAACAAATTGATTATGGGTTACTATATAGTCACTTTAGTTGTGATATTTGAAGGATACTTTAGGAATAACTCTAAAATTATAAATATATTGTTCATAAAACTTATTTTATATGAAAATAGACTCAATTAATTTTTTATAAAATGGTCATTTGCCTAAATCAACTAAATTTTGAAAAGGTTACACCTTTTTTGAAAATAAAAGCTAAAAGTCTATTTTTTAAAATTCGAAGTTTCAAACCTCTATCCATTCTTTTAATGATATCTTAAAATATATATAAGATTTTGATTTGAAATGAATTCCATTGAAAGTAAACTCAATTATCTTTAAAATGATAGGTAGTTTGTTCAAAATGGACATAAGATAAAAGAGTTATGCCTCTTCAAAGTTGGCATAAAATTTTATAGTTGATAAATCAATTTACCAATCAATTCATTAACTTAATTTTTACCTCTAGACCTTTAAAATCAATTGGCCACTCGATTCTATAACCCAATTTCACCCTTAAACCCTTAGAATCAATTGGTTACTTGATTCTGAAGCCTAATTTCACTTCTAAACTCCTAAAATCGATTCACCAATTAATTTATATATGAAAATCTCAACTTTCTGCAAAAATTTCATTGTACATCCGACTTTAAACACCCTCTAAACACATATATTTAACAACTAGCTTTAATATAATCATCAATATACTTATCTACCATATCATATTACTTTTCTCCAACATTTATTGCTTTCATCATATCAAAACAAACCAAATTCAAGTAAAATTACAAAATAACCTATATTTCCTCAATATCATCATATAACTAGAAAATCCATATATTTAGTTAAATTATCCATTCATCTTGTATAAAAAAGGATACTAAAATACTAATTTGATGATCTTTCAACCCTAATCATATTAAAATTTATGGATTCTAAAGTTAAGGTTTAAAATACCTAACAAAATGAAATAATTCTCAAATCCTTCATCGACCAAGAAGAAATAGGATGAATTCTTGATAAAAGTAATGTTCTTACCTTCATTAAATGAAGAAATCAACAAGATTTGAGGCTTTCTTTCCTTAATTGGTAAAGTGGTGTGGAGATTGTGTGGAGAGAGTGGGAGAATTTGAGAAATAGGGAGAAATAAGAGGGATATAAGGGTTTAGGCTTATATAAGAGAAAAACATGGCCCCAAGGACATTTTTGAAAAATTGCTCCTAAACTCCTTGCATGCTCACATACTCACTTATATTAGTGTATAACTTTATATTTTAGGATTCTAATAAACTTTTCCCATCAAAATTTCACCCATATTATATTTCCACATTCTTACTTTTATTAATTCTATTGTATTCCATATTTTACATATAAAATTCTTAATTTATTTGAATTTATCGGTTGCTTTGATTATTCTTTCTCACATCAAAATTTTTAATTTATTAATAATTAAGGAGAGTGTAACAATTTCATTCTAATAAATTGACCACGTCCTTATTTTTTAAGAACTTAGAATTAACAAATTTGAGTCCAATTACAAAACCCATAAGGAAAATCTACATACATGAAAATGTCTGTGAAGCAAATGAATAGATGCAAACCTTTCCTTGTTACTCCAAAAACTTCATCTCAACTTGATAAAAAATGGTTTTGAGGAAATGACTTATTTACCTTGTAATTGGCACATTGTTACAAACACTACGTACGTACCTCTATTTTGTAGCCATTAATTGAAAATTTACCTTTAGATTTTCCATTTGAAGCTCACATAGAGGGGCCTTATCTTCTAATTAGGCATGTGTTTTAAAAATATAGTCCAATAAAAATTAGATAAAAAAAAAGAGAGCTACCACTAACCAATTGGTCCCATGTCCATATATCACCACAAGAATGGTATTTACCAAGCATTAAAGGTATAAATTCATCTAAAAGCATACCTCTTCAAATAAGTTAGCGGAGAATAGAACTTTTCTAGTGCAATTTAGAAGAATCATAGATTCCTTCTAAACTTTAGCTCTTTTCTCCTTTACATCAATCTTCCTTAGTGAAATGTCACCCATTGCTACAAGAATGCTGAATACATTTCCATAGGTTAACTATCTATATCGATAAATAAAGTCAAAATTAAAAGGAACAATAAACTCACCTGCTTAGTTCGGTGTCCCTTATATTCGTCAAATTGGCCACATGAGCAAGAACTTGTGTTGAACCAACCAGATTCGAAGGCGAACTCTCTCAGGCCAATCCCACACTCTCCATTATCTCTCTAATTCTAGCAACTAGTTAGAACGATAGAATTTAAAACAAAGATCAAAATTTTCAAAATCTGACCGCTCTAGCAAAACTCATCAACCAAAACAACTTTTGTACTCCTTGCATTCATGAACAAATATAGGCCAAAAAACACCGATTGCAATCTTATAAAAAAAATGAATGCTTTTATAAAAATCAGAGATCAAAGTTGGACACAATATATCCATATCGAGGAGGGGGAAAAAAAAACAATTACCTTGAGATCGGTATTCTGGGGCCTTTCGGCGGAAATCACGAAGAACAAGACGCGCAGCTTCATCTTTGGCTTTGGAAACGGTCAACAAATTGTGGAGATGGGCAACACTTTGAGGGGTGTATTCGAATTCCCGAACAGGCTTGCCAGCGGCTTCGAATGTTTTTGCAGGCCACTTCTTGACTTCCCCAATCCGAGACGCATCGGAATCACCCTTGCTCCCTGTCACCGGACGATCCTGATCCCTCATTTTTTCACTGTAATGGTGGATTTCTGATCTTATATGTTCCAATGGCTTATATAAGTAAAGTTCACGGAGTGGAAGACGACGGCAATTGAGAGTTAGTTTGATTTTTGGCTTTTGAACTTTGAGGGTAAGGTTCTGTTTGGGAGGGATGAATAAAGGATGGGATCGAGTGAAAAATGGACCAGAATCAATTCCAGTTGTTTGGATGTACCTGGCGATTACAGCTTCAATAACTTTGATTGGAGTTTGCAAAAGCCACAGCTTAGTACTTATCAAATATGTTATCTAGGAAACACAGCAAAATCAAGAGTTAGAAAGTAACAACAAACAAATTAACACATAATAAATCTATAAGGCCAGTAACAAAAAAAAAATACTGCATAACGCATAATAACATTGTGAATTCTGAATGCAAACAGATAACTTTCCTAGTATATGCATTTAAATCCAGTGGATTCAGTTTATGCATGCCTGATCCTCTTTTTGTTCTGTTTCACATTCCGAAGAGACTACTAATTAGGAGCAATAGCAACAAGTATGCTCATTAGCTATTTCGTGTAATATGAAAAAGCTCTAAGTTTCATATGACCCAAATGACATTATTATATAAGCACTGTACTTCAACAATTTTTCATTATAGTATACAGAAAATTATTATGTGGTGTGTGAATTGGATGACTTCTTATTTCCTTATATATAAGTAAAGGAATATAGCATGCTTTTATGTAGTTTGTGATTAAAAATATGATACTTAAAGGCATAATAATAAAAAAATATAATTTTTTATTTAAGAAAGAAAAAGTTATTTTCTTTTAAAATCTTTATATTTAATATTGAACATTTAAATCATTTTCTATCATCTTGACATTTTATAATTATTTTTCTTTGAAAGATATTTTTCATTAAAATAAATTGATTGAATAGATTAGAAGTTTGTGAAATCGATTTTCAAATCAGTTAAACTTTATTTAAAGTTATCGATTTTCAAATTAGTTAAATTTTATTCCCCGCGTAACTTCAAGATTGCCTAAGATGTACACAAGCAAGTTATTGTGATATTTAAGTATTGCTTATTAGATATTAGATGCAGGACATGAGTTGAAATTGCAGAAATAACCAAGGAATTTCTGCATGGCAACAGTGCATTACATGTGCATAAAGGCGTAAAACCAGAACCTCACCAACAGTACTTGAGCTTGTAAATTGTCCAGGCTTCTCACACTTGTCAGCTTCCTGTTCTACAGAGAAAGAGACTGAGCCATTCTAATGTTGAAAAAAAAAAAGTATTTAAAAACTCAGACAACTTCAAAGAAATTGCCTATAAAATTTATGGCATTCAAAGAATGAGTAAAACAAAAATAATTTGTCCCAAACACACATGCAGTATAAAGATGATAACTTATCACACCAGTGACCCGACAATCTTGTAGAATATCAATGTTATTCATTTAGATTCAGATAGCATTCTAGTTTCTAAGAAGAAAAGAAAATAGTGGAACAAAAGAGTTTAGAAGTTCAGGAACAAGATTCCTGAGCTTGCTAAAGAACAAATATTAACTGTTTTCGGCCAATGTATGAATCGATTTTGCACGATACGGAGGAAAGCATTTATCCACATCAACAAGATCGCTGTCTATCAAAATTAATGTAAATGAATTTATCTCTTACTTTGTTCCTAAGTAAGAAATAATGTTGTTGTGTCAAAATTTATAATGTAAAAATAACTACATGCTTATTACTAAAATAAATTTTTGAATACCTCCTAATATTATATTTTTCATTGTATTTGTTGGTTGATTGTTATCATTACATATTAATATTATTGTTGAAATTGCGACTTTGTCATGCATATAAAAAAATTTTAAAAGCTACTAATATCAATTATATACCTCTTGTAATATTATTTTCTTATTACTAGTTTATATATTTATAGTATTAATATATTTTATTTATTAAGATTAAAAAAATATTTACCATATAAATTTTGAAAGTTTATAATTTTAATTTGATATCGCACCGGATGCTATTAATTAGAAAAATAATTGTACAAAAACTTAAATGATAACCTTCTAAAACTTTATCAAAATAAATTAACGGGTAGTAAAAATGTTTCAAAATTGTATTGACTATTTAAGAAAATCATTAGTACAATTAAAAAGTAATTAAGATTGTTACCAAAAGTATACCAATTTAAAATTTAGACCAAATTTGATTTAAATTAATTATAATTCATTAAAATTTGTAATTAATTAATTCAATTAATTATGATAATTTTCATAATTTTGAATGAATGCATTATAATGTTTAAAAAAATTGTTACAATAAATTAATTGTTAATAAAATTGTATTATAAGTATTTTGATCACATAAGAAAATTATCAATAGAGATCGCAGCGTGTCCAGAGAAAATTGCAATGTGAATGATGGCTATTTTAATAATAAAAAACAAGAATTGTCACTAATTTTTTAAGAAAAAATTAAAAATAATAAATATGGATAAGACATACACGTGCATACACACTAGTAATATATATATTTAAGCAATGAATTACAAGTGTCATAGTAATAATTTATATGAAAAATAATTCAAAATAACACGAGTTTAATTAATGTGAAATTGTAAAGTATTACATTTTAATTGTTAAAAAATTATAAATTTTTTAACAAAATAAATAAAAGTTTGAAAAGATCTATATAGTTCACTATTTTAACTAATTCACATTGCACTAATTTTGAATGATTTTCATCGATTTACATGTTTTTTGGTCCAAAAATTTTAATTGGACAAACTTACCAACTAGTTTATTAATTCACTGGCCCAACTCTAATCAATTCTACTAAAGCTTACATAATATTTTTTGAAAATTTAAATCTAATAAATAATTCCTTTGAAATTTTTTGAAAAATAAAAATGTTTGACATTTTAATTAAAAGAATTGAGAATTAATAGATAAGCCACTTGTGATTCTTTCAAGTGAATTGTTAGCGCAATAAGCTCTAAAAAATAATTAAAAAAATAAAATAGTATTACGGAGAGTTTCTACCTCATAAGAGATTAAAATGTTTCACTATTGGATTGTTATTAATACATTGAAATTTATATTTTTAATTTTAATTTAAATGTTTTGAAATTTAAAAAAGGATAATCTAATAATAAAAACACTCAAACCTTAATAAATAGAGCCCACATAGCACTACCCAAAATATAATATAAATACATATTCTACATCACCAAATAAAGTCAAATTAAACTTTAATAATAATTTACTAAAAATAATTATCTTCATTTTTATCCTAAATGTAATAAAGACTCAACCTCCGTTATTAGTAATTTATTTCAAAAGAAATTGCATTCACAAATCGGCTGAAATTCACATTAAAGATATATAGAAATAATCAGAGGTGATTCACATGCCTTTTTTTTTCTTTAGTTTTAATTGAAAATTTAGTAATTTTGATATTTTAAAAGCTTAAAGAAAAATACTTGTTGGATTTGAAACTTTGCACGTTATATGACACTAAATCGTACTTTAGGTAGGTTATTTTTATTTTTCTCTATGATCTTTATTTTCATTTAAATTCTCTAAGTTAGGCCATTTCGTTTTCCATTTTTATGAGCTATTTTATAAATTTTAATGGGTAAATATTTTCTAATTTTTTTTCAATGTTGCTCTCTATTGTTTACGAACAGACAAAACGCAACTCAGTCATATAAGGATTTAAAATTTTGCCAAAATATAAATTTGATCTCAAATTTTTTATGGATTTCATTCTTGTTCATAAAAAATTTGTTGGAAAAATTTTATTCCTTAACTATAAAAAAATCACACGAACTCACTCAAAACCCTAATTCTATCTATTTTGATAATGAAAGTTCCTAATTGACATATGCACGATATCCTAAGTTGCATAAAATTAATTTGAAGCCATTTCAATGTTGAGAACAATCTTTCTCCTCCTCATATTTTCTAAGTGATTTTGAAAAGAAGGAGAAGATGATACCTTAAGCATCATTAGCCAACCTTCGAAATAAAATGATTTATTACTATTGCCATGAGAGATATCGGCTTCTGAAATCTCAGATGGGGATCAATCTGTGTAAGCTACTTAAGAGTGATTGGAATAATTAGGTATGCGAAAAACAATTGAATTGTTTTCAAGTTTAATGGTTTTTGTTTTTCTATTGAAATTTGTTGATTGTTTGTTTTGTTATCGGAAGGAGTGGTGTGTGGATTTTTACAATGAGCTGACTTGCAGTTGCAACTGATAGATAATAGGGATTATGAATTGATGCAACAACAGAAAAGGAATAAAATTCTATTATCGATTATTGTACACTACAAAAAATAGAAGGAAGACCGAAAGTTTCAATTAACCACAAATCCTTTTTTTTTTTTTTTATCCGACGTTGGATTTCTAAAATACAGATCAAGGAATAGAAGGAAATACTTTTGTTAATCTATTTCTAAAACATGATAGAAAGAAATTTTATATATATATATATATAGATGAAAAACAGATATTCGATCTTATATTACCCACCATACACACTTTTATATCATCAACAATGTCAACTAGTAAGAGAAATAGAGTTAGAGTTGCGAAAGAGTTTGGCACTTTAAGAAAATTAGGGGTAATATTATTCCAAAAAAATTAGAGGATAAAAATAAAATTAGTGTAAAAAATCAGATGACCAATTTTGCATTTTGGCCTAGAATTTTTATATTAAAACTCAAATAAATTTTTGTATCCTTCTTTTTTTAAAATTTACTCACTCTAAAAATGGAAAGAATTCAAATTAATACACTTTACTCAACCTTAGTCACAGTAAAGTGGCAATAAAAATAAAATAACAGTGTTACCTTCTACTTGAGTAAAGTAAAAGAGAATAGAACAAATTATATTGACTTTTCTTAAGATTTGACCCAATTATACTTAATATCTTTCATTTTTTAATATTATATATATTCACATCTATTCATTCTTCGACTATTATAAAATATAATGAATTTAACTACAATTTATTCTTAGTATTATTTCTAAATATTGGAAAATAATTTTATTATATTTTATATATAAATGTGTATTTTTATTAAAAATAAAAACATAATAGGCTTATAAATTTTTCAAAAAAATAAATTTATATTAAAAATAAAAAAATATTTTTTAATTATTAAAAATAATATTAGAGAAGAAATTATAAATAAAAAATTAAAATTATTATATTTCATAAAGATAAAAAAATAAATAAGAGGGAAATATGTATAATTTTAAAAAATAGAAGGCATAAAATATAATTGGACCAAATTTCAGAGAAAGTCAATGTAATTTGCCCAAAGTAACAATCTCTTCGCAATAATGGTAAACCTCAGGGTAGCGAATGCAATTTTCCCTCTATTGTAAGAGAAACCAACACGAGGAGTCCACTGTCTGGTACCTCATCCGACCCAGCAAAAGGACAACAGTGTACTTACAAAATTCTTAAAGGCTGCTTTTATTAAATGTGTTCGCTAAAAAATCCAAAGATAATTAATTTCTTTCGCTATAACATTATCTCTTTTTTTCCCCAATGTATGCTAAAGATGTTTGATGTTAATTTCAGAAACCTCACACCTAAATCAGCAAATAAAGGACCGGTTTAAGTTAAAAAAATACTATAAATACAAAAAAAAAAACATAATTTGAAATCGAATTTTGATTCTTTTATATTAATTGAATTAAATTTTATAAATTTATTTCATTATTTTATATTTAATAATAACTTTTAATTTATATTCAAAACTTACTTCTAAATTTCATATTCGATACATATATAATATTATTGGATTAAGTTACATAAACCCCAAATTCAAAGGATATTCTAATATGTCTCTTCCACCGAAACGTAAAACATAAACCAGAAGTTTCATTATAGCCATTCAATATTTTTATGTTTGATATTTGTCCTCTTATATTTCTTAGCAACTGTTATAAATAAATGAAGTATGTAGAAAAAAAAAATTGTTCATTCGTCATCCTCGCTTATCTGCTCCACACAATTTCGTAATTAGTTGACATTGAATTTTATATACATAACAATGTAAATTTGATTTATTATTAATGTATACTATTAATAAATGAAAAAATATATCATAAAAAAATAAGAGTAATTAAAAAATTTTAACAACAAATAAAGAAATACTTAAATAGATGATAGTATAATAATAATTTACATCCTAATTGTAATTACAAAATTGTATTGTGCAATTACAATACCAAGACATATAACTTACATGGTAGTACTTTACCTTAAACTTCTTTGAAGCACTTTTGTGTCTTGAAGTTTAAGGAAGTGAGAGTGATTACGATACACTACTGATACTATAGTGTGTGCACTATTAAATCTTATTACCCATTAGATTTATTTTTTTAAGTCAAATTTAACATATTATATGATAACAAATTAACAATCAGATCTAGTAATGTATCGATGCACGTCAATGAAGTTTACCTTAAAATTGTATTGTGCAATTACAATACCAAGACATATAACTTACATGGCAATACTTTACCTTAAAACTTCTTTGAAGTACTTTTGTGTCTTAAAGTTTAAGGAAGTAAGAGTGATTACAATACACTATTGATACTATGGTGTGTGCACCGCTAAATCTTATTACCCATTAGATTTATTTTTTTAAGTCAAATCTAACATATTATATGATAATAAATTAACAATCAGATCTGGTAGTACATCGATGCACTATTACATCAATGGTACACCATAGAATTTTTCAAAGTTCAATGGTAGTTTAGTTAAAGAAAAATATAGGTGAAACAAAAGAAGTAAGAGATTATTGTATAATTTTTTTCTATTAGGAAGTTTTATAAAATGAATATCACCTACTTGCATATCTTCCAATGAGCCATCTAATTGTTTACTCTTTAACTTATCCTTATTTTTCATAGGCCTTTCCTTTTTCAATCTTTCTAAAGAAGCCCTTTCTTCTAAGTCTTCTACATCAATCATGCTTACAAAGGTTACCTAGTCAGATAGATGTTGAGGTTAGGATGAGGAGACAAAATTATCTGTCCTTAAAGTAGGAGATTGCACCGAGATTGAGGGACTAGTTAGCTACATCTCCACCCCATACAACGAAAGAGTTTGGCTTTTTAAGTGATTTTTCTGGCACGTTAAAGCCAATCCTCATTTATATGCAACATCTCTTTAGTAAAGTTCTCTTTCCTAAGCTAAATACTTGTAGCATAAAGCAAATATCAGAACAAATAGTCAACAAGAAAAATTATGAAAAGCAATCTCAAAATATACATAATACTACAAAGGCATCTAAAAGCTTTAAACTTAAAATATGGAGTATCAAATTCTAATTGCTTGCAAAATAAGTATCAAGTGAATGAACCTTTAGGTTCTTTATACGTTTTTCCTAACAAATTGAGAAAGAGCTCTTCCTGTTATCTATTATGTAGAAAGGGAGAATCTCTTACACCTTGCAAATCTTGAAATATGAATCCTTCTAATGTTTAATATTGAACTCTAAGTTTTACAAGGATGACTATTCAAGCTTATAACTAAAATGAGTCAAACTTTCAATTTGCTTATTAGAAAAGGTGCCAAAAAAAAAAAAATTATGTACTGACAACATGCCCTTCAAGTGAAATACAACAACTTTAAAATGTATCATGAATATCTAGGCATTTGGAGTCAATTAGGTTAGGCAAGGATTTAGGCCCTAAGGGATAACCATATTGATCAATTAAACTCTGGATAATTATCACGCAAAATACTTGCTCGATCAATAGCATTCTCTCTGCACAAACAGTCTACCATGATAGCTCTAAAGGGATTTAAATAAAGAGTGAGAATGAAAGATCTCACTAATATTTGGAAATCCGAAGCTTAAACTTTTTCCATCAAAACTCAATGATAGATTAATAAAAGGAAGACCATTAAACATCAAAATAAAGGTTGAAGGAAGCAGCCAATGCACCTTTAAAATGGAAAAGAACAAAAAAAATAGATGAAGTTAGGATAGAGGCAATGAATAAATGTATGAGTTAAGGCGAATGAAAAAAATAATAACTTAGTAGTTAATGGAAGGAGGAAAGAAAAAAATATCAATGACATTGTAAATCTATCACTTATAAACATAACAATGGTGGCCTAATTATTAATAAGGCAATGACACCATAACACGACCATGCCAGAGTAAAAATGAAAGGAAAACAAATAAGCAAACGGCACTAAAATGGTAAAACATGACAAAAAAAACATACGAAAGCACAATAGGAAAATAAATAATCAAGTATGAAATCATGACAAAATATGAAACATAAAAGTTAAATATGGATATTTTGGAAAGAGAGAAGGAGTAATACCTTTCCAATGCCAAAACTTCCCTAGAAAGTAAGAAATGACAAATCAAAAAGCTCTTGATTAAGGCAAAGAAAAAGGAAAATGGTATTAGAAGGTTTGATAAAGAGGGAAAGACATAGATTCATGCCATACAAGCAATCAATAGCCAAAATAATAAATAAAGATAGTGGAGATTAATCTTGGAAAACAAAACTATCATATATAATATCCTAAAGTAATATTTAAAATTTTTATTATTTTAAGTGTTATAAAATATTTATTTTAATTAATGAGAATAACTAAATCATATTTATTTATACCAAGGTAAAGTATGAATTTTCTAGGGATATTTAGAAATTGAGAAAGAAATACTTTGCAAAAAGTATTAGTTTTGGTAGATGACTTTTATTCATAAATTTATAAATTTATGAATATATGTTTTTATGAGCTAATAAAATAATTTCCCAAAGTTAATAAAATTCTTTTAAATGTTTATTTATTTTAAACACCTAAAGTTATTGAGTTATTATAAAACAAGTCATTAGGAAGGATGAAAAATATTTAAGAAGGATAATTTTAAGATGAGTGGATAAGATTAAATAAAAGTGGAGTGGTATCACAAATAAATGGATAAGATTTCATCCTAGAGGTAGGCTCACACATATAGGAAATAAACAAGCAAAGCTCAAAGCTTTTTTTTCCCCATATTCCTTTTCTCTATCTTCACTCACAGCACTCTTCATTTCTCTTCCTCATTTTTTTCTCTCTTTTCCCTGTTGTTCTTCTCTTTTATTAACATCTCTCCCTTCTTCCTATTCCAACCTCTAGTCATGCCACCACTATCCATTCTTACTGCTTATGGGTCCCCAATCAACAAAAGTAGCTTATCGCCATAAAGGAACCGCAATTCGTAATTAAACTAGATAGCAGCAATAGGGCTTTTGGCCTTTTTCTTATTTGTCAACATTTCGACACATTTTAGCCAATTATGTGCTTCGACTAAACACTTCAAAGGTAAGTGAGTTTGTATATATCATTAAACTTTAATATTTATGATGACTTGATGCTTAATTTAAGAAACTCTATTTATGTGGATTTTGAGATACTTAATGATAACTTTGAAAAATAATAAATTTATGCCATAAAATGTTAAGTTAATATGATTAAAGTCTCTTTAGAGTATTAAAACTTAGTATTTTGGATGACTCAAGCTTGATCTAAGAAAATCCATTTTCATGTATATTTGAAATATGTGATAATGCTTTTAAAAAATAAGAGTTTAATGCTATAAGATAATTCAATGATATGATTAAAGCCTTTTTATGTTATTAACCTTAATATTTTTGGATGATTTGGATTTGAGCTAATGAAAATGTATTTTTCATACATATTTTGTCAAATGCATATTTTGATAAACCTAATAATAACTTGAAAATATAAAAATGTTATGCTATGAAATGTTAAAATAACATCTTTAAAACATACTTAGGTCATTAAATTTTAATATTTATGCTTAAATGATTTTGATCTAAGAAAAAGCCCCTAAAGTATGAAATTTGATTTTTTAAAAGTGGAGTTGAAATATTAAGAACCAAGTGTATGGTCTTATGATATAATATGATTTGAGCCTGTTTAGAGTCTAAAGGTATAATATTTTAATTATTTTATACTTAACCTAAAAAAACTTTTATTTATGAAAACCTTCAATTTCTAGGTAATAGTCTTAAAAATATAAAAATGTGATGGTATAAATAATAGAGTGGCATGAATAAAGTTTTTTTGTAACATCACATTTTAATGTTTTACTTGTATGAATTTAATTTAGAAATCTTTGTATAATGGCATATTCTTAGTTTCCTATAATTAACCTTAAAGAAATAAAAAAAATTATGATATAATATATTAAAAATATTATAATTAGATCTCAGAATATTAATTTAGAAAGAAAATGAGTAAATTTAATATATTTATAAATTATCATTGTAAATTGTGAATAAGAAAATAAGGGGAAGTTGAACTTGGATACGAAACAAATGAAGTAGATGGACTCTATTGAGTGAGTATACATTTTACCTTAAATTAATATTTTAATATTATTTTATTTAAATGTCATATTTTATAATTTTTTATAAATAATATGAATATATCTACCTCCACCTATGAATGCTTGAAAGTATAATTATGCGTTATGGATTATTATTGAATTACCCTTATGGCCATGCATGAGTAATTGATATCAATGATAAGGTAGCGATTATATATTTAAAGGAATGCTAATTGATTATGCTTAAAAGGTGTAGTAGTGTTATTTTCTATAATGGATTAATTATGATTAGATTTAAATTGTTATGTGATTGTTGGAAATGTGTTGGAAAATGCAATATGAACTATATTATGATGTGAATGAATGTTTATGGTCATGTAAAAGAGTATAGTGGTATTATTATACATTGTTATATTTTTTATAGTGACTTGTGATAATAAATCATTTATTTCATGTTATGATTGGATTGTAATTATATTGTTTAGAGCTAGTGCATTAGTGAACAAGATTGCATTATGAATTATGCCATAAATGACATTGAAATTGTGAAATGTGATAGGGCAATGTTGTGAATACCAAATGAAAATTTTTCAATAAAAAAATAAGTAGAGTATAAGATTAACCCAAGAGGAATAATGATAGAAAGGTAAGTAAGATATAAGGTTAGCTCAAGAGTTAAAAGATGGTATAAGGTTGGCTCAAGAGTTAAAAGATGGATGTATGCATTTTATTATAAATTATTATGTATTATGTTATGAAATTGGTATATAATTGCTTGAATATTCCTATTTGATGGAATTATGATGAGTTAGTTATGGTTAAGCCACTAATGGCTAGCTAAAATTTGATTACTACCTAAAATTGGTTATGTGTATGATATGGTAATGATACAGTACAAATTGAATGATTGAGACCATTATGAATTGTGATGTGAAATAGAAAATTGAAGTTATCTTTACCTAAGAATTAGTATCACATGTTATAAAATCTAGGTTTGCAATTATTTTCTATTTTTAATACCTAACTAGTATCTAATTGTTTTATGTAACTGATTCTAAATATGGTTGCGATAGATATATGCTCATCGAGTTTTTGTCACTCATTCTTTTTATTTTCAATGTCTTCAAGTGAAAATGAATACATTAGATCCTTATTGCATCTATAAAGAATAAAAAACTATTATGTTAGTGGATTGACAGTAGGATTAGGAGATTAATTTGTCTATGTAATTAATATGAGGAGATTGTGTATTTTTATGTGTATCTATGTTGTTGCTGTATTTGCAAAATTACAAGTTTTTATAATTTATGGCATATGACTCTTGAAAAATATCCAAAAAATAAGGGAAATTTTATCTTTTTTTTTGCAAAATATATAATGGATTTTAAGTCATCACCAAAATTAAAAGATTTCTATTAGGTAAAATTAATATAAATAATGTTGAGACTAGTGGAAATTGATTAATAAGATCTATGCCAATTACAATCAAATTTAGGTCATAATATCATGGCGAATTGATATTCATAAAAGTGAATGACAATAAAATAACTTAAGCCATTAAATAACATAATGTTTAAGAAAAATGGCAAATGACATAAAAATTCTGCTTATATGTTACACACCCAATTGGATGTATGACCTCTTATGTTGCACAAATGCCTTTCACTATCCTTGCTTAAATAAAGCATTCTTAGTTACGTAAACACCTTTTTGGCCACTTGGATATCACTCATTTGCATAAACATGAAAACATTTTCTATACTCACAAAACTAGACAAGACAAGTGTCCAACATCCATTGAGTCTCGATCAGGCTAATTGCATGGTGAATCCAAAATGTTCTCTTGGAGACTTCACACTCACACCTTTCAACATTCTTCCCCAAGTTATAAATAGATGGTTAGGCCCTCACTTAGGATTTAGACTTTGTTTACTATATATTCAAGCTTCTCACTAAAGATAAAATACTTTGTAACATTCTCAGGAATGAAGGATTATAGTCAGGCTTCATTTATTTTTTGAAAAATATTTTTCGTAAGAAAAATTAGTTTCCTTGTATATAAATGAAGGAGTACTATATGCATTTATACTTTATGATTAAAAAAATAATATATAAAAATATAGTAATAGAAGAAAATAACTTCTTCTTTAAAAAAGTAAAAGTTATTTTCCGTCAAACTTCTTACATTTTACACTAAATGTATTGATTATTTTTCACTATTTTAATATTTTATAATTATATTATTATAAAAAATATTTTTTGTCAAAACAAATAAAACCTTAATCTTTTGAAACCTTTCAATATCTTCCAACGATAACATTTTTGTACTTTTCCAATTTGAGGAATTTTGGAGACTTTCTTTAAAAATATAAATAAAAGAAAGGAGAATCATCTTCTAAACTTTATTTATTTTATCGGAAGATATTTTTTATTGAAAAAATTTATTTACATGTATAAGCCTATAAGTAAAGGAGTTTACTTATTACTTATATACTTTGATTAAAATTATGATATCTATTTCTATAGTAAAGGATGAAAACTTCATTTTTGGAAAAATGATTTTATTTTTCACACTACTTTTCACATACATTATCAAAACAAATAGAATATTTTTCATCATTTTAATACTTTATAATTATATTTCTATCAAAAATATTTTCTGTCAGATGGACCTAACCATTCATTCTCCTCCAAAATTTTGCCTAAAATATTTCTTATTATCCATCTTCCATTTCCGGTTTCCTACTTTCTCTAATTTTCAAACATACTATAAAAAGGGTTGTTACCCGCACGACAAAATGAATCACAAGAATTTCTTTTTACTGGTGGTGTATAATTCTGCGCAATACTTGTCCCGGTCACAAAATAAAATTAGTTAATTCCATTGTGTGAGTGATTTTTCAACTAATGCAAATGTTAGACATTATTATCCATAGACGTAGATATTTAATAATTATAAATTACTTTAGACTGAAACTTAGATAAATCAGTATATATTTATAATGAAATTATTAAACTATGACAGACATAATATACATCAATTTAAGATAAAAATATATAATATATAAAATAAAATTTATATCATCATAATGTCGGGGATGAAACGTCCATTATGAAAGCACCACTACTATAAATAAAACGCATCAAATTACAAAATTAATTTAAGCTAAAATATCATGTCCTTTAGGTATGCACATGCTCCCCAATACATCAGGCTCAACCTCAAGTTCTAGGAAATTAATATTTAACTTTAAAAGTTAATTTTTTTCGCATAATTAAATTTTCACCCCAAATCCAAATCAAACAGTACATTTTAGATCTATTTGTTTTTGTCATAAAGTATTTTTACAGAAAATTTTATTTATATATATTAATAAATAAGTGATATATTTGTTATATTTATAATTAAAAATAATACATAAAATTATAATAATAAAAAATAAATTCTTCTTTTATAATTTTTTGAAAAAAATTATTTTTTAAAATTTTAATATTTAATATTAAAAAAATACTTCTTCTTATTTTAATATTTTATAACTATATTTAATATAAAAAAATATTTTTCATAAGACTTAAAATGAATTAGTAAAAAGCATTCGGAAGTATATAAGAGGGAAAAAGAAAATTGTGGGCCATGTGATATTACATATCCACTGCTGGCTCAAGAGGTATTAAATTGTTGGGTAACTTTTATGACATTCCCTAAAGTTTGGTTTAATTACATTTGATATTCTTTACTTTTTAAAATTATATATTTTTATCTCTTGATCATTCTTGCACTATTATAAAATATAATGATATTAATTTTTTAACTACAATTTCTTTTCTAATATCATCTCTAAAAAGTTATTTTCCTACATTTTATATACAAATTTGCCTTTTCCTTAAAAAATTGTGAACCTATTGTATTTTTATTTTTTAATAAAAGATTTTTATTTTTTAATAAAAGGGCACATTTTTATATAAAAATATAAGAAAATCATCTTCCAGTTATAAGAAGTAATATTAAGAAAGAAATTATAATTTAAAATTTAAAATATTATATTACATAATAATAAAAGAATGATTAAAAGTAAAAATGTATAATTTTAAAAAATGAAGAATATCAAATATAACTAAATCAAACTTTAAGAATGATCAAAGTAATTTATCCTAAGTTATTCTATTTCACCCAACTTCTTTGTAAAGGAAAAAAAAGGGAACAAGATTTCTCTTCAAAGAGATAAAAAGAAAAAGATGAGAATATTTCACTTTATTTTCAAAGAAGCCATAATCAAAATTGGCCAAACTTTATGAACAAAGCTTGATAAGCCCTTTATCAGTGTTGAGTTACCCCTATCATCCCTTGTAGTCGTAACAAAGATTAGCCATGAGCAACAACACCCTTTCCTTAAGCCAATGGCTTGAATCAGTGAGAAGAATTTTCAATAACTTTCAAGAATTATGAATCTAAAACTATTTATCACCCAAAAGTGACTTCATCCTCTAACATAACGAGAAAATCAATTTAATTTCTTTAAACCCCTAAAAATCTTGCTACAATTCTAATAAATGATTCAATAAAGATATTTTAAGGTAGCATTTGATTTATACAATTATATGTTTTCATAAATCAGGGATATGATTTTTAGGAATAAAATTCTTTGAAATGTCATATTATTATATTTGATTCAAACAAAAAGATTCTTAAAGATGTTACAATACTATGATTTAATTAATTTTTAAATTTTTAAAAATATTATTAAATTATAAAAGTTCATCATTAAAAAAATTAAGTAATCAACCCAAAAAGTTAACTAATAGTGTACAATGATAAAGGGTGGTAGTTGGGTGTTTGATGATAATGGGTAGGTCAAGGATAACAAGTATTGGTGGATATTACTTAATAACAATGTATGATGGTAAAGAATGGTAGAATTGTTAAAAAAAATATGGCTCAACCTATTTGTTCATAAACTTTTGCGAACTTGAGCTTTTAAAATAAAGGCTTGTTTAAATACACGTCAAACTTAACTAATCCCTAAAGTCTACAATCCACACAAGATAAACTATGGATAGGTTAAGTTGATGGAAAAAAAATTTTAATTCTTAATTTTTTTAATTTTTATATAAGCTCAAATTTCAAATATAAATAACATTATACTCCTTTTTCTCACTTTTGATTATGTAAGGTTATATTATAAATTATTAGCAGATGATATTTTTATTTTACAAGTATTTTATGAGTTATTTATATATGTATAGTATTTTTTTAAATATTATATATGGATAATAAATATGTTATAATTTATTTATAAATAAATATGTAGTACTTTGGAATTTTTTTAAAATTTTCTATTATCTAAAAGTTTGAAATTAGAAAAAAAGATAAAAAAAAAAGCTCACGAAGGTAAGTTACTTGTTTATCCATAAGTTATGTAAGATTGGAATCAAATGTCTAAAATAAAAATTTACAAAATTTATAAGCCAACTCGTTTAAGGACCAACTTGTTAAACAATTATAATGATGATCGATGACAATGGAAAATGATAAGCAATGAGTGGTAGCAAATATATTAATAATCATAGGTGTAGTGACAAAGCAATAGTTAATGAAAATATATTGTGATTGATAGTAGTTAACAATAATAAGTAATTATGAATAGAACTAATCATAATGTTAAGGTTATAATAGAAGGATAGATAAAATAATCTATTTTATATAATTAAAATATTCTCATATTGTAAAGATATAAAATATCTTGCTCCCCTATAATAATAAATGTTACTCTCACTCTTTTAAACTATTTCACTCCTCATAAATTGTAAATTTCATAATTTTACAAATCTCATTATTTATTAAAAGAATGTGTACTAAATATTTCCAATAATAATATTATGAAGAAATTAATTTTAAGTTAAAAACATTTCAAAAAACATTGGCATTCTTGGATAAATTTTCCTTAGATGGTTAGTTAGCAAAATCTTTTTCACATTCTTGAAAATATTTTAAAAGAATGTGAGATTCTCATATTTGATTCAAATTTTTAAAAAATATTTTTAAAAATGTTTTTAACTTAATATTCCTATAAATATCCACATAGGGGAGAAGGCATTTTACATTCCCATGACATGAAAATGTTAATTAGTATAAATAGACTATTTTAACCACCTTTTATTAAAACCTTACCACTATTAACACCTCATAGTATTATTACCTACTATTATTTATCATTACCAACGATCATTCATTGCGATCAATCATTATCTACCATCACTTACCACTAGTGACTCTTGCTTACCACCACCCATCACTAGTTATGATCGCCAATGGCCACCTATTTTCGATAATCATTTTTAGCCACTATCTACTGAAAACCATTATCCAATGCAAATAATTATTATCGCCCATCGCTCATCACTAATGAATAATGTTCACTACTTTCCACCACTTATAATTATCGTTTACCATCACCCATTATTAGTAACCATCACAAGCCATCGTACATCGTTAAAAACCATCATAAGCTACCACTTATTATTAGTGACTACTACTAGCCACTATCTATTATCGATAACTATTATCTACCATTATCATTGCTACTATCTATCATTAGTAACCACTATCAATCATTATCACCCACCATTTACCACTCAATTTTCAACAAGGACATATTTAGCAATTTAACAATATTTTTAAAAATATTTGAAATGATTAAAACATAATATTGTAATATTTTTAAAAATATTTTTAATTAAATTAAATATAAGAATGTCATAATTCTAAAATTAAATTTTTGAAAATGAACATTTTAAAAAATATTAAAATTTTTTAGAATGTTTAATTTTATGAACTAAACATCAAATTTAAACTAAACATGACTAAATTCTAACCTCTTGGATAAAATTATAAAAAAAAAGTTTAGTTTATTTAAAATTATTATATGGAAAGTTATTTACAAATTCAATTCTAAATAAATTAAATTCTCATTTTCTTTTATGATTTCAAAGATAAAAGTAGCAATTAACAAAGTGGTAGGTCCATGCATTATGAGATTTCCTTTAATGGATTTAATGGATAATAGAAGAAAAATATTTACAATGTGACCTTACCAAAAATTATAATTACATTTCTAATTTAGAGCCAAATCTAGTTGAGCTAAGATAATATAATTTAAAAGGCAACTGGGCAAAAGGCAATAGATATCTAGGGTTTTAGGTTTAGTCTTCGACGCATAGAGATCATGAAGAAGGACAATGAATGAGCAATTGAGAATGAAAGGCAATCAAAGTAAGGAAGGAAAGTTCGCATCTTTTTCTACTAAATAAAGATATAGGTTAGTTTTGTTTTAAAGTTGTTACTACATTAGTATTCAATTCTTGTGTCTTAAATAGGTTTTAAATTATGTTTATTTACAAATTTTCAAGAAAGACCTTAAAGGACATAGTTACTACAAAGTATTAAGAAATGTTAATTGAGGATATACATATTTCTCATAATTTAATACATAGGGAAAATGAGCAATTTAATGGATTCACTAATTTTATAGATTTCTTTAAGAAATGATCCGAGCATAAATTTTCTATGAGGAAAAGGTAAAAAATATTTATGGGTTTGCAAAAGCCTATAGATTCGCCTATATTGCAATCAAAATAAGGATGTCATATAAGGAAACATACAGCAAACATACAAAAATAGAGAAGTATTCTTTGCTGAAGGTCAAAATAAAAAACATAAGGAAATTGGTCTGATATCATTTCATATATTCAAAATTAAAAATATATATTACAAGCATGACTAAAATAAATTGACTTAGATTACTGAATAATACAGCATAAAAAAAACCAATATAACCCTCCAAAAAATAAGGATTAACATTTCTTTTTAGCTACTCATCCGTTAACATTACTGCTATTACTCTTTAAAATAAGGATTAATACAAATCTTCACCTAACCTATCTTACCAAACAGATTTTAACAAAAATAAACAAATATTTTAAACTTGCCTTTTGAAAGGGCTTTAGTCATGATGTCTATAATTTGATTATCTGAGTTACAATGCTTTAACCAAATTTCCTTTAACTTATTTACCTCTCTAATGACTTAATACTTCACATGATGTACTTAGTTCTTCCATGTTGTACAAGGTTCTTTGTGATAGTAATGGCTGATTTATTATTAACTCCTATGACAGTAGCTTCACCTTGGTGTTACCTTACATCAAATAAATTTTTTCTAAACCAAATAGCTTAATTTACTACTATAGCTAAAATATACTAAACTTCAACTAAAGATTGGGCCACTACTTCTTGTTTTTTTTCTAATTCCATGAGAAAACACCATTGTTAAGTGAGAAAACATAGCCAAAGGTACTCTTTGAATCATCTAAAGTCCCTACCTAATCACCATTTGTATATTCTTGAAGTTTTTCACTTTCAGTTTTCAAAAAAACATAGGTCATACTCAATTATAACCTTAATATATCTCAAAACTCGTTTTATTGCACAATAATGAGGTTGGTTAGGAGAATGCATAAATTTATGAAGCAAACTTGCAAAAAATATTATGTTAAGTCTAGTGGCTAAAAAATACAATAAACTTACAATAAGCTCATACACATAAAGGCATCCATTTTACTATTAGCATCATTATTTGACAATTTCTCATTCACAACCAGTAGTGTGGCCATAAATTTACATTTCCCTATATGAAACTTCTTTAATATCTCCAAAGCATATTTTCTTTGTAAAATGAAGATTCTAGCACCTGATTGGTGGATTTCCATACCAAGAAAATAAGTCATTTCTTCTGAATTAGTCATTTCAAAATTCATTCTCCATATTATGCCTAAATTCCTTTAAGGAATTAGAATTACTCCTTATGACCATAGATCATCAATATACAAGGATACAGTGAGCTGCACTTCATTTTTTGTTTTCTTCACATTCAATGCAACTTCATTTTCATTTCTTTCAAAGCTTTTTTTTGCAGAAGATAATTATCATTTTTACTATACTAGGCTTTTAGAACTTGTTTTAAATCATAGAGTGCCTTATGAAGCTTGTAAACTTTATCTTCACTTCTTTGAATTCACTTATTTGAATCTAAAAGCCTTTAGCTTGATCAGCATAAATGTCTTTCTCAAGCAAACTATTTAAGAATGCTAACTTCAAATCAAAATGATGAATTTTCCAATCCAATTTTGCTACTAGTGTTATCAGTAACCTAATTATATCATATCTTGCCACTGAAGCAAATGTATCTAAAAAATCAACGTCATACTATTGAAAATAACTTTTTACCACCAATCTAGCCTTAAGTTTGTGTACAAAACCATTAGGATTGAATTTGGTTCTATAAACCCACTTAACACCAATTACCTTTTGATTATGTGGTTTATCTACAAGTTGTCAAGTTCTATTTTTTTCCAATCATATTCATCTCCTCCTACATAACAATTCTCCAACCTTCTTTTACAATAACTTCAGCATACCTAGTAGGCTCTAATGCAGTAACATTGCAACTTTCATATATCTTTTTCAAAGTTCTAGTGCCTTTGATTGAAAATTCATATTCATTGTTATAATTTTCATCCTACTATTTAACATTCTTCTCTAAAAGATTATCTTTACTAAGTTACTTTTACTCAAGGTTTCCACTTCAAAAATTTTCTAATTCTATTTAGAAAACTCATTAAACTTCATATTCTTATTAACTAGAATTTTTTTTGTTATCAAATTCTATATTTTATTTTGGAGTTACAATTGTATCTTATAAAGATATAAACTTCTGCCTTCAGTCCAATTTGTCTTTTTTAATTTTTGGAAGAAAAGCATAACATATATGGCCAAATATTTTGATATGCTCAACTAAAGGCTTTATTCCATGCCATGCCTTATAAGAAGTTTTTCCCTTCAAGGCTTTAGTAGGCAACATATTCAACAAATATATTGAGGAATTAACTGCTTTAGCCAAAACATTATAGAAAGGATTTTTTCAAAAAGTAGACACCTAGACATCTCCATTACAAACTTATTCTTCCTTTCACTCATTTCATTCTATTGAGGAGTGTAAGGAACTGTCAATTGATGTTGGATTCCATCTTATTCACAAAAAATTTTAAACTTCCTTATTGTGTACTTAGTTCTATTATCATATCTAAGCTTTTTAATTTGGCATTTGACCTCATTTTCAACCATTGGCTTAAACATTTGAAACATTACAAATACATCTAACTTTTACCTTAAAAAAACCAAGTTATCCTTGTAAAATCATCTATAAATAGTAGAAAATACTTATTACCATTTAAAGATATTATACTCATTAAGCCACATACATCATTGTGTATAAGTTGTAATTTTTTAGATACTCTCTAGCTTGCTTTAGTAGGAAATGGCAATTTACTTTACTTTTTATATCAACACATTTGATGCACATTAATATTATCTTAAATGGCAAGTAAGTTTTGAACTAAATCATCTAAATTCATATACCTCAAATTAGAAAAACTATAATGGCCAAGTTTTTTGTGTTATAAAGTAGAGTCATCTACTTTACTTGAAAAAAGCATGCATGGCTAGCTATTTTAACTTTATTGGAAAGCTTTTACCTTTCATTTTAATAAATATTATTTCATAATCAGAAGGATCAAATATGGTGCATGTCGTGTCTTTAAAATGTAAGGTATAATGCTTTTCAAGTATTTATATAACACTTAAAAAGCTTTGATTTATCTCAAGTAATAGTAAAACATTTGAAATATACTTAGTATTTGAAGGAGTTTTAACACCAATAACTCCTTTCCCAGTGACATCAACACATTTTTCATTACTAATCTTGACTTTGAAGAGGTAAGACCTATCAAGATCCTTGAAATGGCTAGCATCATTTGTCATGTGATTTGTACACTTATTATTAATTAGTCAAGATTCTTTATTGCTACTTATTGCATGGTTAGTAGTAATAAACAAATGTTCCTCAATTTATTGTTAATTCTTTGCAACTTGGGCTTATTATCCCTGCTGATTTGCTTTATTTTTATAAACTTTGTCCTACATGACCAAATTGACTGCAACTTCTACACTTCACAATTAGCCTCCATTAACAGTAATTTTCTATATGGTTTCTCTTCTTGTAATGAGTGTAAAGAGGATATTTGCCCTTTTTATCTCCACTTTTGTTATGTTCACTCTCCTTATTCTTTTTCCTTTTTTTATCTCCAGATTGCTTCTTCCTTCTATTACTTATAGCTAGTTGTTTATCTTTTTACTTAGGAAAAGAATGCACCTTCTTATGTGTCCTTAAGCCTAATGGCTCTTTTTTGTTTAGTAGCTTATAAAGTATTTGCAATCTCTAAAAGAGAAATCTTGGATAAATCTTTAGAATCTTCAAAAGAGAATTTTTTTGCTTTAAACCTCTTAAACAAACTCACTAAGAATTTTTTCACTACTATTTGCTCAGTTAATTCCTCAACAAGCAATCAAATTTGATTTATAACAAATAAAACTCTATTAGAAAATTTCTTGACAGTTTGAACATCCTTTATCCTTAAATATTTAAACTCCTTCCTTAAATTCAAGATTTACATTTGCCTGGTTCTTTCCTTATTATGAAACTACTCCTTAAATAAGTCCCAAGCTTGCTTTGTTGTTTCATAGTTCATAATTAAGCAAGTCCTCAGCCTCCTTAGGTTCAAGACTTGCATCTGTCTAGTTCAAATTACTTCTTAAGTAAGTCCCAAGCCTATTTCACTGTTTCATAGTTCATAATTCTAATCTCAATATGATCAAATACAACATTTTGAATGCAGAATAAAGCCTTGAACTTGTTTGCACATTCTTCACTATGATGCTTAATTTGAATTATTATTGGATTTGCTTGAAGAATGGGTGGTTCCTTATTATTTTCCTCCACATCCTATAGATCAAAAGCCCTTGAATAATTTCTTATGTTGGATGCCCAAATTGGGTAAGAGGTGGAGCTAAAAAACTACTTAAGGTCATGACTGATGAGTACAAATTTTTAGAGGAAAGAAGCTTTGCTAGTTTTCTCTCTAATTTAAATTCACAATTCCCTAAAAAAACATAAAGCTCTAGATATCATGTTATATAAGAAAACATACAACAAACATATAGAAATAAAGAAGTATTCTTTACTGAAGGCTAAAACAAAAAATGTAGCGAAACTAGTCTAATGTCATTTCATATATTTAAAATTGAAAATATATATTACAAACATGACTAAAATAAACTAACTTAAATTGTTGAATGGTATGGCATAAAAAAAACTAATATAAATTTCTAAAAAATAAAGACTAACACTCCTTTTTATCTACTTATCTGCTAATATTATAGCTATCACTCTTTAAAATAAAAATTAACACACATTTTGACCTAACTTATCTTACCAAATAGATTTTAACAAAAATAAGCAAAAGATGTCTAATATTAATTTAAAGTATCTAGAAAAAGCTCAATTTCTAACAAATGTTTATTCTTCTTTCCATGTATAAGTTATCTTCTGACTAAATCTCCAATAGGTGGTTGTTGGAGAACATATCTCTCTTTTTGTCCTAGGAAAGTATCATTTTTTTCACAATAGAGCATGCTATTTTTAGGTTCTTTTGTTAATAATTTGCAAGTTTAATTTAATTTGAGAAGCTATATGTATATGCATGGTGTAAAATTTTAAGTGGCCTTTGCCATAAATGCAACATAATTGAGTTAGATTTAGTGTAGAGAGTTTAAATTAGCAGCTAACTATTGGAAATAGCTAATCTAGAAAAAATATTAAGAAATATATCTTGTACTTTCTGCAAATAAAAGAAAAGAGTTAGTGATAGTGTGTTGTAAAAAAAAGAAATGTGTATTAGGTTTGGTTAATTTGTAAAATATGAAATATAATATTTTAAATTATAGTTAATATTGAATGTCTATGAATAGATATTCTTCAACCTTTTGTAAATGGGGCTCTCAAAGAAAAGAGAAAACTCTCCAAGTGCAGTAACACTTGATAAAAAATGCAATGATATAATGTTTTATATGTCTCCCTCTTTGCCATGTTTTTCTTCTCTATTTTCTAATATGTTTGTTCTGATTTCATGATATGAAATCGATTAATGTTTCTTCTAGAGTAATGGAGTAAAAAAAATAGCAGGGGATGGTTGCATTTGAGTGAATAGTATACAGTGTAAGCTATTAGTTAGTAAAGTATATGAATCTAATAGTGTTGGATTGGCTACGTTCGAATATGAATATTTATTGGACATGAAGTAATTGTTTATTAGTGATTTTCTAGTGTATGAAACCTTTGTCTTATAATTTGATATCTTGATACAAGGATGTTGGATGTGTGGGTTTAACATATGTCAGATAATGTGAATAAATGTGGATATCTTAAGTCAAAGAGGAAGAATCAAGCATGTATTAGTTAGGCCTATTTGCTGATGTGTTCCTTTATTATATATGATGATGAATATGCTATCTTAAAAGTCAGAATTCTGGAAAAGTAAATGAGTGTGCAGAGTGAGAATTATTCTTATTGCATGTCAATTCAATAGAATTCAATATTTGTTGTCACTTTTTTCTTAATTTCCTTACAAGTATGTCTTAGTTTCCTTGACATCATAGGCTTAGTGGTTTTTTCGGCATATAAATAGCAATTGGAAAGTCGTATTGTTTTGTTAAATCTTGTGTGCTTGACTTCTAAATTTATTCCGATCTCTTTCATAAAAGGCTATTTTGATCTCTTTTTGCCAAACTTTGAAAGTTATAATAAATAGCTTAGAATCACTAGTGAACTTGATTGTATAAGAATGTTCATTTTCTTTTAAGAGAGACAAATTGAGTAATATAAAGCTTATATTAATATTGATGCAGCCCTTGCATTGCAAGTAAGTATTTTTTTTTTTTTAGTTTTGTTCTTTTAATAAACATCTTATTGTGCATCATTTTCATTTATGTTGAACTTCCAAAAGGCAAAGTGCAATCAACTCAATTCTTCCTTCACCTTAAAGCATTAAAAATGTAGAATAACATGTGAATAGATGTTATTCTGTTAAAAAGTAAATGCTAGATGAATTAGCTTTAGTTTTGCATATTAGATAGCTTGGGATATTTCGCAAGATTTATAAAGTGAGCTTGATATTGACTTTTAGAAACCATTAAGAGCATATTTTTAAGTGCAAAAGGCAGAACAATAAACTCGTATGCACTTTCTCAAGACATCAGATTAACTCGTCAACTTTAGGAATCCATAGCAAATCTGTTGCAACATAAACCTCTTAATATTGAAGCTATTTACTAAGTTGAAAGAGATTTTGTCTTACAAATAGTAAACTAGTGGCATTTGCTGAAAGTAGATTGATAACCCATTATTCAGATCAATTTTTTTAGACTTTTTGGTTATTACAAGCTACTAGTGATAGTAGCCTTTCCTTAGGTTTATCATGTGTAGCTCTGATTATATTTCATTTGAATTATTAAATAAATCTAACATGATGTTTGAATCAAAGTTGCGCAAAAGATTAATAAAGAGATCCTTCCTTACTTCAAAATGAGTTTTACAGTTTACATGCATTGTAATGCAAATCCCACTGTGACATAATAGAACTAGCTTCTTTCGATAATGGAGTAACACAGCTACAACTAAGGATGTACATATTTGCCTTAAATGATGATTTAACAGAGTAAGGTTAGCCAATTGTGTTCATTTCTTCAAGCAATTTGTTTATTCATTACTAATTGAAGTTCTTTTTTAATTTGTCATGCTCTAACTGGAATCGATTTTACTTTTTTATCAATAATATATATTCTGAGTCAAAGGTATGTAATGGCATGATTTGGCAATTAAAGGCTAATTCATTAAATTAAATACCATTTGATTTATTTTTGCTGATTGGAGTTCTCTAGCATTTTTTGAAGCGATAGAAGTAGCTAAGAGATGCCACACCAGTTGTAATTCCGATGTAAAAGTTTTAAGTCAATACAAAACAAATACTATAAGAATTATTTGAATAAGGAATAATTAGGTCTATCATTTCCCTTTTTGAAGTAAAATTAAAAATTAAGTATAGATGAACCAAAAAGTTTCAAAATTAGAAAAACTTAGAATCAACCATAAAAAAATGGAACTGTTATTTAAGATAATCACAATTTCTTTCAAACTGGAAAAATCATGTTTCAATTATGAACTGACATATCTTTTAAGTATGAATTATAATGTTTTTGCATATGAACATTATATACCTTGAACATGGACTACTATATATCTTAGGTATTAATAAGGTGTCTCTTAAATGAGACCTAAGATAATTTCAATCCCTAACATATATCTAAAAAATGACATCCAACAAATAGCAGGTCCTTGTTAGTATTAAAAAATTGTAACAAATCTGAATTTTGAAAGCAAAGTTATTAACAAAGGATTTGGAAATAGCACAACAACCTTCTCGATGGTTAATATTATACTTTGTTTAATAATCTATGTAAATAGAATGACAAAGAAGAAAAAGGATTAACGCTTTCGTGTTCTTGAAATCAGAGCCAATGAGCAGAAAAATATGGACTTTAAAATTAGGCTAATTCGAAAGCACCATCCGAAGCTTACTTATTGCGACCGATATGTAATTAACCTCAATGTTTGTGTCTTACATTATAGGGGAAAAATATAAATAATATTAAGTTTTTAAGCCCTTGGAATTACTTGCCACTAATGTTTACTTCTTTCACTTTCAACTAGTTGTTGTCCTTTATTATTCCTAAAATAATATATCAAAGATGGAATTGAAATAATGACTATCTATTAGTTCCCTCAGCCACTCAAACTAACTTCTTTGGTCTAATTACAACAAAAAGGAACATACCCAGCAATACAATCCCCTGTTCTCTTACACACCAGTGATTAGACAAAACAAATCTTTTATATAATTTCTTATTTCTATCAATGTTTTCATAGGTGTTGCAACAATTATGTTAGGCCTAAAAGCTGTTTTCTTTATATGATGTTTTATTACGTCTAATTTTTGGATGTAATGCCTGACAAAATAATAGTTAAGAACCTTTTAAACACCCTTGTCAACATACTTGTTAAGAATTAGAAATCTTGATCAATTTTTGGAGAAGAGAAATCTAAAACTGTAGACTCTCAATTGAATTAACTATTTGGAATACAGAAAATACAAAAATTAACCTCAAAAGTTTCTTAATGAAGCCAAACTCCAAAGAAAATATGAAGACTAATCCCGGAAATCTTTCAATGCAAAAGCTAATTGGAAGTTGTTGCTAGCAGAATGAAAGCATGAACCCTCAAAGAAGCTAATTATATAAATTAAACTAAAAAATATTAGATTAAGTTGTAGAAATTCAACATAAAATCGTAGAAATCAAACGAAACAAAGATAAAATTAAAGGAAAACACAAGAACAACAAACCTAAATTTCGTCAATTTCCATCCATTGAAACGAAGAGAATTAAGGCAAAACAGAGAGCAAATAATATTTGAATGACTTAATAAGATCAATCCAAAGAAAACCCAACCCAATCTCTCCTCTAGCTTCATTTTGATAATTAATAATTATGATAATTAACGAATGCTAGAGAGTCATTTTGCAATTTCTTACACTTGTTGAAAGATGGTAAAACCCTAACAATCCAAAGTCTACCATTGCATATCAGCTATGCATCAAGTGACGCATGATTACACCATTGTTTTCGGTAGCGTGTGCAAGTCTCTCCCTAAAAAATTACGATAAAGTCGTCTCTTTGTGAGTTCGAAACTGGTTCATGTTTGCCAAAATCTGATAGTTTCAACTTTCGAGTCAACAAATAGAGAAGAATCATTTCACCCTTGTAAAAACAACAACACCCATTTCACATAATAAACCAAATCAGAAACACAGAAAACCTCTATATATGATCATCAGTTTCATTCTACTCTTTCATTCATAATTAGAAACTATTAAAGCCTCAGCTAATACAACTCCACAGTTGTGCAACCCAATTACGTGCAACATATTCTAACGCAGCATCAATCAATTTCTATAGAGAAAAAAAAGAAAACACTACACAATTACACTAAATAAACGTAGTCCATTATTGAACGCTAACTTCCGGCAATGAAGCCTTCTCCTTTGGAGGCCTACCCCTTGGCCTCCCACTAGGAGTCGTGATCGTGGCTGCGGCCACCGCAGCACCACCGAAACCTCCGCTGGGCCGAGCCATCTTCCTTGGCCGTCCTCTCGGCCGACCGCTTCCAGCAGACACTTTCACCTTGGGTGGCTTTGGTGGGGCATTCGGGTCCTTCGGCGGCCGACCTCTTGGCCTCGACGGTGACACCACCGTGCCTGGCGGCTGAGGGGACTTTGGGCTTGGGCGGCCGGCCACGCCCACGCCTAGGCGAGGCATTTGGGTCCCGCTTCGTGTAGTTGTTTTTCCAGAATTCTAGTTCTCCACTATCTTTCATCCTATTGAGGTGCAGAGAGAGAAGTGCAGAAGTGGCCAGCCGGCAATTTACCATAAGTCGATTCTATGTACTTCGATATTGTCGATTTGTTGCAGCCATTCTTTTCGTCCACCGCTTCTATGGCCTTAATAATCATCTGTAATATGTACCAAAAATACAGAAATTCAGTCTCATTTTTCCTATTTAAATCCTTGGAAAATATAATTGATGGGTTATAAAAATTTGATTTTTTTTTCACAAACACAAAAATTTCAAAAAAATTTCCCCAAAATCGATTGTTTTATATTTTTATCTACATAATAATCAACGAAAGCGAGAATGTGTGCCTGAAATGATTTGGTCTGCTTTCCTGTTTCCTTAATTCCTTCTCCTTTAGTTTCTGAAATTCCCGATATTTAAATTAACCACAAAACAGTTTAAAAAAAGGGAAAAATTAGTGCCTCAAT
The DNA here is from genome assembly GCA_020226215.1 of Sindora glabra. NCBI lineage: Eukaryota > Viridiplantae > Streptophyta > Magnoliopsida > Fabales > Fabaceae > Sindora > Sindora glabra. The sequence continues at coordinate 55,917,491 of CM035230.1, read as the reverse complement.
TCTGATGGAAAAAAAAATGGAAGACTTCATCCTAGATTCGTCTAGAAACCCAATGTCAATTAAAAAAATCTAAAATCAGAACATGCAACATAAGCAAATTGAAAAACTACAGCTTTAAATTTCTCAGGAAATACTATGTAAAAAGAAAAAAAAATACACAGTAGGATTGTAAGATGATTGCTGAATTTACCTCAGGGTATGCAGGCAGCGAAGGAGGTTTATTAACTTCTTCAGTCGCCATTAAAGTTGCAGAGAGTGAAGCTTCGGAGAACCAAATTCCCGTTGCCCCCAAAAATGATAAAAATCAAAGCTGTACCAGCAAGACTAGCCTTCTTGGGGCGCTGTCTGATTTCAGCTGTACTATTACGGATTTGAGGGCTGGATTTAAAGGAGAAAAAATAAAATAAATAAATAGGAATAAATTCCAATAAATGAAAAAAGAAACCACCCTTTTTTTTTTGGAGAAATATGGACGTCTATGAATCATGGAAATGAATGACGATCCAACGGCGAGGTTTTGTCGTGAGGAGGAAAACATGGATTGATGACGTGGGAGATCCTGATTTTAATATAAAAAATGATGGGAGCGAAAATACCATGCTGTCCCTATTGTGGATGATGTTTTCGTTTGAGGCAGGTAGCCTAAGCCAATGAGACACGGTCCCCAAACGAGGCAACAGGGCATAGGAATCAACAATCTCTCGCTTTGCAAGTGAGGGCTCCTTGATTTCCTGACCTTATTATAGACGTGATGTGATGTAGGGTCCTGATTCTTGTAAAGGGGAATCTGAAACAATCACGATGAGCCGCTGAAAGTAGGTTAAATTAGGCTTACCGCCTTAGTTCTAAGATTTAAAAATTGTATACTAAATCAGTTTTAAAATAAATTACTTTTTCTGATTTTAATGGTTAATAATAATAATTAGTTGAAATTTAAACACAAAAAACAATTCCAAATAAGCTAATTAATATATCAATTTCTCAAGTAGTGTAAGCAAATGGACGCTGGAATATTTGGCTACGAAATTTATGCCATCAAGAATTCTGGACAAAATTTGTGCAGCTATCCCACCCTATACTAATATGGGATCAGATATGCTAACATAAATTGGGTAAGCATGGTGATTTCCCAGTTAACAGTGGGTATCGTTGGCTCACTCATCAACTTGATTTGCTTTAGGGCCAGCTGTGGAAATTCGTTTGGGATTGGAAGGGGCAAGAAAGAATCAAGTTGCACTTGTGGTGTATTTAAAGCAATGACATTCTGACAAATGCTAAACGAGGCAAGAGACATCTGGGAAAGGCAATGCTCTGATTGAAGATTGCATTATGTATTGAGGGATTGCAGCATTGCTAAGAAGGTCTGGCTTTCACGTATTGATGGGAAGGATGGAGCCATTTCCTTTACCTTAGATTTGCTGCCTTGGATTAGAAACAACTTGGAAAATAAGTTTGGCAAGAGGACAAATTTGCAGTGGCAGACCATTTCGGAAGTCATAGTATGATATCTCTGGTATTGACCGAGTGAAAGATTATCTGATCCTTCCCTTACTCTTCCATCCAATCCAAATGTTATTAATCTAATGTATGTTCAAGAAATCAAAATGACAGGTTAGGAGCCCCAGAAGTCAGGATTGCAAAAGAATTTTTCTACGTTGATGTTTGCTGTCGTTTTCCAGAGCTTGATTGGCTATAGATAAACTGTGATGGGGCAGCCAAACATCATATTTCTAAGGCTGCGTGGGGAGGGATTTTGAGAGGTGAAAGACGGAACCGGGTTGGAGATATTCATAATTTATGTTTACGAAGTATGATCAATTAATACAATAACAACAAATTTTATATCACTAAGTGAGTTCAGCAAGTATGATTAATTAATATTATAAATTATTAGTAGGGAACAAAAAAATTATAACTTCTCATAATACTTATAAAAAGGACAATAAATATACAAACTGATTAGTTTTAATTTTACTCAAGATATGACACTTACCATTTTGATAAGTCCTTCTCCGGAATCTTCTTTTATTAACTGATGTGAGTGGAGTTCATATCCCTAGCATGGTTTCTTTATAACTTCTTTTCTATTACTTTGGGCTTCCCTCCCTTTTTTTAGAACAAATAACAAAAATTGTGCAATTGCACGGTAAGAATTCTCAACTTAAGTAGGCTTGCACTTTATTCCGAGCAGTTAATTAAACTACCAACAATTGCTTTCATTTCAAGTCAGGTTTGCACTACCCATTACAAATTATTTTCTTTCTTTAATTAACCCCAAATATGGTAGATATATGCTTTCCAGGCCAATTTGTTGTTATTTTATTTAAACAGATATAGTAGTGAGCATTAAGTACGATACTTAAAAAGCTAAATTATTATATGTTGTTTTGCCATCATTCCAGCAGTTCATTGGTTGTTAGTATTAAGAGTTGTAAAGCTGATTCCATATATGTGCCTGGGGCACAGAAGTTTGGTGATTCCTATTTCAATTGAAACATAACAGATATATATATATATATATATATATATATATATATATATATATATATATATATATATATATATATATATAATTCTTTGCTTTGATAATGTCTTTTGAGCCCTTCAAGTTGGGCGAATATTTTTATATGATTTAAATGAATTTGGCTTTTTTTTAATATGAGGTGGGATAATTATTTCAAAATTTAAAGTATTAATAGAGTTCTCTTTCCAATAAAAATTATTTCAGAAGTTTAAACTCTTGCCTATTGAGAGATAAAATTTACCTAAAATTAATATACTTTCTACCAAAATAACACCATATTAATTATTGCTTTTCAAAAGAAGATAAGAAAGCTTTTTTTAAAAAAAAAAAAAAACCCATGATACTTATTTTTTTTTGGAAAAAGATTTAAATTACTCCTTTTAACTTTAGAGTGATTAGATTTTACCTATTTAATTTTAGAAATTTGGAAATCACTCTCTTAACCTTTACAAATCTTAAAATTAACATCCATCTTCCACATAATTAATTATTTTATCAAATTATGTAATTTTTTCATGAAATTTTTAAATAAGAATTACGATTCTGATTAAAAAAATTTCATAAAGTGCAAAATTATATGCAAAAAAATGAAAAAATAAATCAATATTTTATAATATTATAATTCTTGTTTAAAAATTTTATGAAAAATGACATAATTTGGTAAAATAGTAAATTAAGTGGATGATGGATCTTAATTTCAAATTTTGTAAAGTTAAAAGGAATAATTTTCAAGTTTTCAAAATAGAAGGAGTTAAAATTTAATTGCTTTAAAGTATGTACATTATTTTATTTTTTATTTTAATTTGTCATTAAACATTGTAAATCTTATTATAAAATTTATAGGAGAGTATATTTATACGGCAACTTAATCATACTCTTTTTACTTTTTGTTATTAATATTTGACATTTAACTATATAAAATCAATCAATTTTTTTCAAAATATTTGCAAGTTCAATTATATAAGTCATGGAATAAAATCATAATTTTATACAATACTTCCTATATTTTATATAACTACTAAACCTATATCATTACTTGCAAGCATAATGACATTTAAGATGGCCATTATGCAAGTCATATTTGCAAGACATAAATACAACCCATAATCTAATACAATTTATAATAAAATCATATAATAAGATTATACCCTAATGTAATACTTGTTATAATTCATGTAACTATCATAATACAACCCATAATGACATTTTAGATGGCCATTATGGAAGTCATATTTGCAAGACATAAATACAACCCATAACCTAATACACATTTGTAATAAAATCACACTACAACAAAAAAGACTTTTAGCGGCGACATTTGTCGTCACTAAAAAGTATTCGGTCGTCGCTAAAGAAAAAGTCGTCGCTAAAAATGTCATCGGTATAGGTCCGTCCCTGAAAAGGTCATTAGCGACGACAATTTGTCATCGCTAAAAGTCTGACCTTTTGCGACGACAATGTCGTCACAAAAAATAATTTCAAAATTCAAAAAATTTTGAAATTTAATTTTTAGTGGCGACACTTGTTGTCACTATAGGGAAAGAAGTCGTCGTTGAAGATCTGACTTTCAGTGATGACTTTGTCGTCGCTGAAAGTCTGATCTTTAGCAACGACATTTAGCCTTTAGTGACGACAAATGTCGCCGCTAAAGGTTTTTTAAATTTTTTTAAAAAAAATTAAATTCAAATTATCGTATATTTCAAATAATATATTATCTAAAATATTCTTTATTTTAATTAACTTGAATTGTTCAATATTTTTTTAAAAATTCATTTAATATAAATTATATAATTATAATATATCAGTAATATTATTAATAATGTCTAACAATTTAATTCAACATAAAAAATTAATACTCATAAAGCAATGGTAAAAATAATACGGACTTCCTAGTTGTAAATTATATTTACAAATTTTATGCTAAGTTAAATTTAAATAAATAAATTTAAAATTTACAACATATAAAATTAAATAATATTAAATTAAACATACTATCAATTCTATTAATTTATTACAAATTATTTGAGTAAATTAAATATATTATTACAGAAAAAAAATATTATAACTTTTTATTCACGTACCTCAATGGTAAAAATCTACTGATCAATTCTGAATACTCTCCACGAACTAAGTTAAGTGCTAATAATAACTAACAAAAAAAAATAACATACAAAATCAATACATATCAACATATATAAAAAATAAATATATTAAAATAAAAAAATTTAAAAGAAAGAGAAAGTTCAGAAACTTATCTCAACTCCAAAAATTTCAAACACACAAATGAGGAGGGAGGAGGCATCGTGAATAAATAGCCAAAACTTTCACCGACGACTAAAAAATTTCGGTCGTCGCTAAAGCCTTCACTGACGACCGAGAGACTTTCAGCGACGACAATGTTGTCGCTAAAGCCTTGTCTCAGAATTTGGAATTAGGCTTTTAGCGGCGACAAAAGTCGTCGCTAAAAGCCTAAAAAATTTTCAGCGGTAAAATTTGGCCTTCAGTGGTGACAATTGTCGTCGCTGAAAGTTCAAGACTTTCAGCGACAACATTGTCGTCACTGAAGGGGGGATCATCAGCGACGACAGTGTCGTCGCTGAAAGTCTTGGCCTTCAGCGGCGACAGTTGTCGTCGCTGAAAGTCTTAGCCTTCAGTCTGAAGATTCAAGACTTTCAGCGACGACACTATCGTCGCTGACGGTCCCCCCTTTAGCGACGATAGTGTCGTCGCTGAAAGTCTTGAACTTTCAGCGGCGACAATTGTCGCCGCTGAAGGCCAAATTTTACCGCCGAAAATTTTTTAAGCTTTTAGCAACGACTTTTGTCGTCGCTAAAAACCTAATTCCTTCCCGCCCAACTTTCTGATTCCCTCTAAAAAGTCACGTCGCTTTTACCGACGACAATGTCGCCGGAAATACCTTTAGCGACGACCAAAATTTTGTCGCCGCTAAAAGTGTCGTCGTTGTTGCTTCTTTTTCTTGTAGTGTCATATAATAAGATTATACTCTAATGTAATACTTGTTATAATTCATGTAACTATCGAACATATGTCATTACTTACAAACATAATGGTAGAAAATTGTCATGCAAGCGATATATGTACAACTAAAAATAAACTCATGCAATAAATAATTTATTATTTAATAAAAATTATAAAAAATGTATAGATTTTGAAATAATTTATTACATTTTATTTTACAAAAGAATAAAGTAAAAAAATTGTTTTTTTTGTTTTAAATAATGTACTGAATAATGATTGAAAAACTTACTATACTAATCAATCATGTAAGAAAATACTATTATACATTTCATATATTATATTCTATCCGTCGTAGTTTAATATGAATATAAATAAATAAATAAATTTTTAACAAAACTTTAAAAATTAATTTAAAACCATTTGGCTTAATAATTAAAATTTTATTTTATATGTTTAAATGGAGTATATAAGTACAAAAGTGTTTTTTCTAATCAAACATGATTGTTTTAGGTGAATAATTATCTCATTTTAATAAGTAAATATTTTAAAAAAAATAATTAGAAAAAAAAATATTTTTCTATCATATATCAGCAATCATTAACTAATGTTTAATATTTTAAATATAATAAAAATAATTGCAATAAAATTACTACACACACTCATATTTATTTACTATATGTGTTTAATAAAAATCAATAACATATGTTGTTACACAAATTTCATACAATTTTAAAATATATTACAAATTAAAATCTAACAATATTGCAAACCAAAAAGTGAAATGATTGAAAGTAATAATATATTACAAGACAAACTTCTAGTTTGTGATTTTTGACATGGTAAGATATTCAATATTACCATAAATAATTTATTTTAAATTAAGAAAATAATCGTTAAAAATTTGAGGAAAAAGAGAGATGGGGTGGAAAAGTAAAATTAAAAGAAAAATAAATTAAAAAATAAAGATGGTTACAAATATGAGAGTAAAGTATTTTAAGTTAATAAAAAAAGTTAGAAAGAGTGAGTAGGTGATTATAAAAATTAAAAAATTAAAAAAAAAAACACTAACAAGAGTACAAATTAGAAAGGTACTCTCATAGTAAGTATAATTTTGAGGAGAAATTTATTATAACGAAGGATTCTTGCAAATCATGTATACCACTTATAAGTTTACTAGAAATGTAAAACAAGCCGTAGACGTGGGAGCTTTATAGGTAGTCCATAATTATGAGACAATCTTGTCTCTATTATTTAAATTTATTTTTATTGCAAACTTATGCATGCAAATAAGTATGTATAGGCTTTTTTTATTTTTTTAATAATACTTTAAGTATTTAAGAGCTTTTTTAAACTAATCCAATATGCAATGGCTTAATATATATTTTTTAAATTTATTTAACTAATCAATTAAATAAAATAAAAAATTTAATTAATTATAATTTATAAAAAGTAGATTTTTTTAATTTAACTTAATTTAATGTCTTCTTAAATGTACCTTTCTCAATACTTAGAATTCGATCTTTGATATTAAATGTGTATTTCTAATAGCTTAATTATTTTTAATTATAAAAAAAAATGAAAACTACCTAGGGACATCTATAATCCCAACCAATTTTATCTATTTTAGACACAATTTTATGTAAGTAAGCTTGTGCAGGCTTAGCCCACATAACCCACTCCACCCTAACTTACATGCCTAAAGTTTACTATAAATTATACAATAAAGTTATATTCTTATGCAATACTTCTTATATTTCATGCTATTGTAGAACTTATGTCACTACTTACAAATATAATGATAATAATACGATAAGGAAAAAATGTAAATTACTACATTTAACTTTGGTATGGTTGGATATTATCTTTGTTAATACTTAAAACTTGGAAATCACTTTCTTAAACATTACAAAATTTGAAATTAACATTCATTATCCACTTAATTTACTATTTTATCACATTATATGCCTTTTTCATAAAGTTTTTAAATAATAATGAATATGTTATAGTATGTTAGTTTTTTTAAAATCATTTTTTCCTACATGAATTTTTATGTGATATAATTAATAAAAATTAAGTTATATACAAAGAATTTTTATTTTTTTGGAAATTATTCAAAAAAATAACAAAATAAATAAGTATTTTATAATATTTCAATTCTTGTTTAAATACTTTATAAAAAAGCACATAATTTGATAAAATAATTAATTAAGTGGAAGATAGGTATTATTTTTAACTTTTGTAAAATTTATAGAGTGATTTCAAAATTTTTAAAGTTAAAAGGGATAAAATCTAATCACCTAGAAATTAAAGGAGATAATTTACATTTTTTCCATATCATAATTTTAGCAAGGTATAAACATGACTTATAAGTTATACAAGTTAATCATAAAATCATGTAATAAAATTATGCTCTAATACATTCCTTTTCATATTTTATGTAACTATAGAATTTATGCACTACTTATGAATATAATAACATTTTAGATAATTACTACACAAGCTATACCTTAATTCTCGTAAGGCATAAAAACAATCCACAAGCAAATTTACTATAAAATCATGCAGCAAAAATCATAAATTATATAAATTTACCTTGTACAAAATTTGCATATGGCAGTATGTATACTACCTAGATTCTTTAAACAAGTTAACTTGGTCCATCCATGAACCAATTTGTGTGAGTAGGACTCAAATAAACTAGATTGAATTGATCTCTCTCTCCCTCTCTCTCTGTATATATATATTGAATGCTTTAACTTGTAAATAATTAAAAAAATTCCAAAATATTATATATTCATCCATAAATAAAATCATAACGAATTTAATATTCATATATAATTTTAAAAAAACAACCATGCATATATAAATGAGTCATAAAACAAAATGTTACCCACAAATAATTTGTAATACAATTTTACATAATCAAAAGTGAGAAAAGAAAGGGCAGTTTTGTTTGAGTTGGAAATTTGGACCTAAACAAAACTTAAGATATTGAGTCTATTTATTTACTATTTTTAAAAATTATTTTATATTTTTTAAAAATATAAGTTTCTATTTGATAAATTATAAAAATAATTTATTTCTAAAACTTATAATTTTAAATGTACAACTTAAAAATAGAAAAATAAAAATGATTTTTAGATATTTTCTTAATTTTTTTATTCTTGGTGGTAGCTTTATAATATAATGAAACTTTATTTGATTCATCAAATATCATTTATTCTTTATTTTTATTAATTTTTGAAAACCAAAAATAATTTTTAAAAATAACTTTAAGAAAAAAATATATCTAAAAATTATAAACCACTCTAAAAATTGAGAAAAATTAAAAAAGAAAGAAGTTTGTGAATTGGCCTATTTGCGAGTCAATCATGCAAACCATAAACCTAATGAATCAAGTCAATTTAGGTTCGCAATTAAACATATTACTATTTTAAAGGTTCTAGTTCGCAAAAGTCTATACACAAACGAATTAACTCATGGGTTGCAACTCATTTCAATGGTTTTCGATACCACTATATATTGAGGTTAAGATCCTTATTTTAAATTTATTACTATCATTGATGTATTGACCAGCCGAAAACTACTTGAATTTAGTCTAAGCGTCTAATAAAAATATTATATATATAAAAAATGCAATTCAAAAGTGAATTATGAATTTTTTAATTTATTAAATTAAATTTTATAAATTTATTCTATCAACTTATATTTAATAATAATTCTTTAATTTACATTCAATACTTAATTTTAAATTTTATTTTTGCCTTAATAGTTGATATTATGTGGCACCCAAATGAATGTGTTTCACATGAATTTGTATCTTTTATCTTTTTTCATGTTAAATAAGGATAGATAAAAAAATTTATAAAATGAAATTTGGAATTTTTAAGTAAATAATAAAATTTGCCGAAAATTTTTATATTCATCTTTCTTTAACATTACACAAATATGGGAAGGGAAAAAATTTCAAGTCCAGTTTAATTTTAAAGGGAAAACCTCCCAATCAATATAGTGGAAATCTAAAGTGATAGATATTCTAGTTAGGGCTAACAATGAGTCAAATTAGTTTGTAAGCAATTTACAGCAATTTACGACGTGATTCAAGGTTTAGCTCGATGAGTTTAATTTATGAGATACATAAGTGATGAATGAGTTGAATTATTTGGCTTATGTTTAAAATAAGTCAAGTTTGAGTTAATAAAAACTCAAATAATTTATATCATGAGCTAATTTGATATATATAAATATAAAATAAAAAAATCTATATATTATTTAAAAATATTTAACAACATTGAACTCTAAAATCTAAGAAAATATATATTTTTATAACTAATATATTATTGCAATATTTTTATAATATTTTTAATTATTATTTTAAGTAAAAATATAAAATAATTAGATTAACAATTATTAAAAATTAAAAATTTGTAGATTATCATAAGAATGAAAATTAAAGGGTAAGATTTTAATAAATGATTTATTAATTTTTTTTATAATCAAATAACTAAGTAAATAACTTTTGCTTTAAATTTTATTCTTTCAAAAAAATTAATAATTTTATATTTATAATTAAATAATTAGATAAATTTCATTTTTTACTTGTAATTTTTAATTAAGGTTTATGATTTTTATATAAGATAAATTAATAAAGTTATGAATATCAATAAAAAATAAAAAATTCAAACTAATTCATCTTTTAGAATCTACTAATGGTCATAATGTAATTTTATATTTTAAGATAAATTATCATTTATATTATATTAAATATGCTTATAATACATCATTTATATTTTTTATTTATATTATTAAGTTGCTAAAGATATTAACTTTTAAAAGTATTTTAAGGCATTAAATTTTTAACAAAATATATTATTATTATAATTAATTTATGCTAATGAGTTAAGTCCAATTACTCATGAACTCAATTCAAGCCAAGATTGAGTTTAAAAAATTGGCTTAAATTGAGTTTGAATTAAGTTATGAGTTAAATAAATTTAATAGGAGTCAAGCCTAAGCTCAAGTTAGCTCAATTTAACTTATTCCTAACCCTAATTTTAATTATTAAAATTTGACTTGTGCATTTCATAAATGTTTATTATCTTTCTATTTGAATTTAGTTTCTCATATTTATTTTATAAACATGCTTTCAAATTTTTAAATGACAATTTTTGAATATACATTATTTTTTATTAAGCAAAAGTACATTAATTAATTAATTTTTGTCATGTAACTCTTTTATAGATTCTCTACAATTTGAAGCCATAGTTAGATCCGAATCTTCAATTTAGAAATAGGTAAACACACGTTGAATTAAATAAAAACTTTCACAACTTATTTTATAGACATTGCCAAATATTTTTGAAGGTTGTTTTAGGAGGAAAGTTTGTAAGTGGAAGAGTTTTAGATGAATATATATACATATATTACGAAATATGTATTTAATTATAAAATATGAAATTATTTGAATAATGGAAATGACACTTATTGGAATGGAAAAATCTTTTAATACTCCAATACTTAGAACGGTTATCCATCCCACTTGGTGATACACAAAAAAATGTAATTTTATTTTTTGCATTTTTATTAGAAGGTAAAATATGTAATAAACCAACTCAATTAATACTTTCTATATACCTAGTTAATGAAAAAAGTGAAATTTGATGTAAATTTTAGAATACTCTTATCAAAAGAATGAAATATGTAAAGATTTGACTTATTATTTAAAATAATTATAATTAATTAAAAATAAATTAGTCATTTATGCATTGAATTTTTTATAAAAATTGATTATAGTAATATTTACTTTAAAACATATCATTTATAAATTAATTTCAAAAAATATTGACTAAATAAATAAAAGGAAGAGAACAGTGTGTAAGGCATAAAAAAAGAATTAAAAAAGATAAATCTGTGCATGAGTTGTAAAATAATAGAAATAAAGAAAAAAAAACGGAAAATAGACTTGCAATTGATACCTGGGAAAATATCCGCAGAACGAAAAAATTTGAAATTTCTTTGCAATTTAAAAATATTTATTTATTTTAAAATAATTAAATATAAAATTAATTAATTTTTTAAAAAAATTTTAACTTATTTTTAAGATATATCAATTAAAATAAATTAAGTTCGATAAAATTTTAACTGATGTATATATAATCTGAAATATAATATGTAAAAATTGATATCATGAAAATTAGAGTTAATTTAATTTTAGTATTTAAATTTTATATTAAAAATAGAATGTGAAATTGATTTAATTAATATCTTTATATAATATTTAAGAAAAAAAGGACTAAGGACTTGGGGAAAAAAAGTGAAAAATGAACAACGAGTTTAAGGCTTTGTTTGACATTAGGTGAAAATAGAGGGGGGAGAAAATAGAGGTGAAAGGAAATGAAAGAGGAAGGAAATGGAAAAAAGTTATTTGGAATGAGTAAAAATGGGAGGGGATGAAAATAGGGATGAAATTAATTTTTTTGTTTGGAATGGGTAAAATTAGAGAGGGGTGGAAATGTGATTGAGTCAAATTATTATTTTACCATTATAATATTTTATTAATTTTTGTAATAAAATTAATTTGACAAACTCAATTGAAAGATTTATAATACACTGATAAAATACTATACATTTGATAATAAGTAATTTTTTAAATAATTTAAATAATAATATTTTTTATTTTCCTATCTACCTTTAATATTAATATTACATATTATTAAATTCAAATATTTTTAAATATTGATACTTCAATGATGCACGTTTGCTTATCATATCTCAATTTTTATTTTTTACTTATTTTCAATAATATACGAATAAAATAATTTATGTCAAATTTTATTTATTTTTTCTATATTTTTATTTAAAATTTTAAATTTAGTATATTTAATAAAATTTTAAAATTTTATACTATAATACCCTTATAGTATATTATATAAAGATAATATAATATCAATTTATCAAACTCAATCAAAAAATAAAAATTAATGATATACTAATAAAATGTTATACAATTAGTAAGTAGTAAATTTTTATTAAATATTTTGAATTAATAATACTAAATTTTTATTAAATACTTTTTTCAAATATTTTTATTAAATATTATGCAAGTTCAAATCTTTTTGCATATCATTATTTTATTAAATACACATGGGTTGATTTATTTTTAATATATTATTAATTAAAAAATAATTTTAAATTTGTAATTATTCACTTACTTGAATAAAAATATATGATATTCTTCCTCTAGACGAAATAATTAAAATAATTTATTAAAATAAAATTAATTTAGCCAAAATATCATAATTATTTACTCCTTTAATTTACATTAAATAATCAAAATAATTTATTGAAATAATTTTATTATAGATTTCCATGGTAAAATTAGTTTAGAATAATTAATTATATTCTTTCCTTAATTTACACGAAATAATTAAATTAATTTGTAAGGCAATTAAATGACCAATAATTGTATTTTTCATTTAGACCAAATAATTAAATGAAATTCATTTAAAATTATTAATCATCTTCTTATTTAGTTTCTTTTTTCTTTAATTCTCTCTTTATTCTTCTCTACAGCAAGTTCTCTCTGTTCTTCTCTTTGCGTCGTTTTGTAGCAGGTTCTCTCTATTCTTCCTACAGCAGGTTTCTTTTTTCTTTAATTCAACAACTGCACACTTCACACTATACGGCGGAGGTCCAGCGCAATTGACCCGCGTCTCCAGTTCCGTTATGATGCAGATCGGGTGCTTGCACGTCGGCGTCATTTGACGGATTCGCACCAGTGGCCATCAGAAGTTTGTCCTTCCTCACCGGAAGCTCTGCAATGAAGGAAGCAGCAAGGTTGAGTAGGAGGAAGGATGGTTTCTTTGCAAGGGCAGCACGAGAAAGGAAGGAGAGCCAGCATTTCACTCGTAAATACCCTGCACTTCGGAGGGGAAATTTTTACCGTAGGACCCACCGTAATTTTATACTTCCATTTATGCCCTCCCCTATTTACCCCCTTCAGCCAAACAGGATAAAACTGCATTTACACCCCTGATTTCACCTGCCCCTTTCCTCCCCCTCTTGATCCCACCCGTTCCAAACAAAGGGTAAGAACGGAAGAAGAACGGAGAAGAAAAGTGAGAGAAAAAAAATGATAGGTCAAGTTTAGCGGGAAAAGAAAATGGAGGAATGCTACATGTACTCGGAAAAGTATATGCCACACTATTGGTATATAGATAGATTTCCTCCCTTTGTTTTTGCTTTTAGCAAAGGCAAAAGGGGATTCCTTGGGCCCTCGATTTGAAAGAAATGAAAATTCAATTCTTAAATTTATGTATATAATAGTAGAAAAAATATTATTATTTTAATAATCTTTTGAATAATTTAATTATGAATTATGGTATAATCTTGTGAATTATTTAAAGAGTAAATTAATAAAATAAGTATTTGGAGAATAGTTAATGGTTGCATCGGGCAATAATGCCTATTCATTCTTGATCTTTAATAGCAACTGTTTCTTCAATCTCTTATTAATTATACAACTCCTTTATTCCATTATCAATGAATAATTATACTCCTTCAGTCACTTAAAATAATTCATAAATAAAAAAGATGATGATACGAGTCCATTCCTGTTGTCAAAACTCCATTGTATGTTTTCAACTAAAGAGAACCTCTTCTTACATTTTAATGGGACAAATGCAACCTTGTAGAATTTTTAAAATTGGGAGAATTCTTTTAAAATTAATTTAATAGATTTAATCATGAATCCTACTTATCATATAATTTATATTTAATTAACAAGTGTTAGGCCTATATATTATATGAAACCCATAACTTATTGTGACTTATATTTTAGATTTACTAAATAATATTAACATTAATATATTTATTTATAAACTAATGTGAGATCCAAACTAATAAAATTTTCAAAAATTTCTCACTTGGGTCACGTCAATTTACAAATAACAATCACTTTGAAAATTAATGTCAATTATATTAAAATTATAAGCATTCAATAATATTAAATATTATATTTGAAGGGATATTAATATCAAGAATATTAAATACTTGTATCTCACTAACTAAATAATCAATATCCAATAAGGATATGAACATAAATATGTATAATAGGATTTACATAACTTTAATGTGAGTATATGTAAATTTTCACATAATAATCTTAGCATTTGCTCAGGATGCCTAATAAAAATTAATATTCTCAATTCAATAATCTGACAAAGTTTAAATGTGTTTAATTACATGCTATGACCTAAAATGTGCACAAAATGTATGGTGACATCACAAATAATTCATTATGAATATTTATTTAAATATATCTTAAGATAATAATGAGCTTATATTATCAAAGCTACCACTAACCTAAAATATAGGAAAGTTTAAACAAATCTACATTATTTACATAATCATGTTTTATACTGACTTCTGAGTCTTTAATTAGTGGATTTGCAAACATATAATTCATGAAAAAATAAGTAATATACTTGCATATTTTTTCTTTCTTATCAATTGCTACTTTATACTAAAGTCTTTTATATGAGTAAAATTTATTGTTTAGAGAAAAGATTATAACAATAGTATTGTCGCGATATCAAATAGTTAAGAACAAAAACTTTTAACTAAACAGTTTCATAAGCATATTTATATCATCCAAAATGATTTGCCCCAATAATGGAGGTTACTACAAATGATTACTTAATATTTTCCACGACATAGCTATTCCTAGCATGTATTCAAACATAGATTCATAATCATCGGACAACTTACTAAACAAATCTGAATAGTCAGTACATTTAAGATCTATTGATCTCTCGTAAGTCAATATGTAGTCATAACCTCCCAAGTACTATACCAATAACAATCTCTTATAAGTTAGTATGTAGTCATCTGTACCTCCTAGGTACTATACCAATAGCAATTTAAGACTAATAACCTAAACATATAATTGGTTATTTACAACTGACACATATGAGGTATTCTTTATCACTTAGAAAAAAACATTGAGCCTAATTAAATTTCATCTTTTTAGATTAATAAACAAATATGAAAGCACATCAACATGTTAAGCCTTTTTTTGAGACAAGCTAAAAGTCCTAATGATCTATCACAAAAAAACTTAATATTTATTTATCTATATAAGGAAACCTCTCATGCCATTTATTTTGATTACTTTATGTTGTTCAATATGTCCATATTATCACTAACTAGAAAAATATTGTTATTGTGTAGAATCAAAATTATCAAAATGCTTGTATTAATCATTATACTTTAGTTTTCTTTACTCTAATTGAATTTGAGAGAAATTATAATCTCATCAAAATTGAAATATAATTATTTAAATGGATCTGTTTATATTCTTTACAAGACATTATCTACCCTTCTTTTGGAAACTATTTAACTATATTTCATATTAGGTCACATTTAGGAAAGTTATTTTGATCTCCAACAAATATGGCTTTCACTAAAATGAGTTACTTTATATCACAATGATTTAGAGTGAATTTTAAGATGTTTGAAGAGAAGAAGTCTTTTTACAATCTATGCTTTCTTTTTAAAAGTAGTCTTTATGTTACCGACCTAATCTTAAACTTTTTATTTGAACATCCTTTTTAAACTCAAAATTACACTTATTTTTGTCTAGTTATTCAAGAGCAATTTTTACTTAATCTTATATTTAAACTTAAGATAAGATTGATTCATATTCTATCATTATAATTCATTCTAAAGAGCTAGGAAAACTTTATAGGATATCCCTAAAAAAGTTTCATAATTATTTTGCTTTACTTAATTTCACTGGACCAAACCATACATGATAGAAATGAGTTTGTCAATTCATGTATATAATGGAGTTACCATACCTTGTTTTTCACTCTCACCTTCTACAGCATTTAATAGGTTATACTATTTAAGAATATCCTTTAAATGGATGGTTAAACTAAGGCCTATGATGGTTTTAGGGTCAAGTTTCAAAATGAATCTTGTAAAAATGTTAATATAACCCATCAAATTATGCACCTAAAACAAATACATCAAAATAACTTTGTCAAATTGTGACAATTGGAAAAATAAGTTTTCTTAGTGAAGTCACTTAAAAGATATTGTGTTTCTAGTATAAAACAAATCATAAAAGTAAACAATTATTTCTAACTCTAATGCACTTTCTTATATTTCTCGGGCTTGAGGTAATCACCCTTTTTTTTATCTCTATCGTGTGAAAATCTCTTATGGTTATTCTTTAAACATTATTTTATTATGAAGTTAAATCATAATAAATAAGGTTAACTATCTAAACCTTTTATTTCTCATGTCTTTCCCCGCTTAATAATAGATATCAATTTATTGATTGTCTATTCATACTTTTGAATGTTTAGAACATCTTAACCTAGATAAAATAACTCCAGTACATGCTAGGTCAGAAAACTACCTCCTATATTACCCTTTATGCTTATCAAGCTTATAATAGTTGATAAATTCCAAGATATGTTCTCACATTCCATTGACCTTATCATAGGTCATTTTTTCAAGTAATGAGAAGTTATGACCTTTTTTTTTGCTTTATTGTATTTATCAAATTTTCTATAATGAAATAAAAAAAGGGTAAAACATTCACAGGCTCGACAATGCTTCATTTGATAGTTCGGTCTATAATGTACTTACTAAACATTAAATTAACCCAATTTGAGTGCGACCATTTTCTATGTTTCTTTTTTTGCCTCTACACTTAAATTCATACTAATAGTATGTTTCAATTCTATGATTACCAAATACAATTCCTAGAATTTGGCTTTATTCATCATAACTTATCCCATTTAGTCCTTTTACAAAATTTTGTTGCATTCACATCAAAATTAAGGAATACATATTAGTCCCTTGACATATGTAATGTCTTTCCTTACAAAAATAAACTATACAATCATATTATGTATTATAGTATAAGATTTAATACTGAAAAGCATTTAAAACCTTACAATATAATACAAAAGTTAAATATTACACTGTAAAACCTAACACTAAAAGGGTGTTTAAAAATTTAAAGAATATAGCATTTAACATAACACTTATATTATTATTAATGAACTTATTAATACTATAACACCTAGGGTTATTTAACATTACTAATACAACCTTTCTTTAGATATTTTAAAACAATTTTTCATGTAAAAATTTAATGCAACTGGTTCCATAAAGATAGTTATGCATTTACATAAAATTTGACAGTATAGTATAAGTAGTTAGTAATTCCTATATAACACCATATTATTTAACAAAATTATTACATCATCGAAATGATGTTTAAAAAATTGATATAAAATTTTAAAAGGTAATTTGCATGATGGGAATCACATCAGAAAATTTTTTTCCTTAAAATAATTTTAAATGCATACTTAAATAAAATAGCCAAAATTCTTTAAAAAAAATTGTAATTCTAAAAAAATTTAGAAAATATCTATAATTAAGTGCTCATAGAATGGGGCATAACAATGTAATCACCATTGCTAAAAGCCTCTCTTGGGTAGCATATGAACCACACATACCTCCTATGCATGTGAATCATGCACTTAAAGTCTAACTTTAACTTCTTTACTTGTAAGGTTGTAAAATAGGGCTGAAGCAAATTTTCTTGCATTTTTGCATGATTTTAGATGGATTTTTATTCTAAATCCCTTTAAAATCAATTTTCCAACTAGCCTATATAAAAAAAAACTCAATAAAAAAGGTGCAAAATCCAAATTTAAAAATTTCTAAATTTTTGAAAAATAATTTTCACTAGACCTACATTTTCTCTAAAAGTTTTGTTAACAGTCATACCAAACTTTAGCTTTTAAGCAATTTTAAGTTTCTATAAATCATATTTTAAGTTTTCTTAATCAATAATTTGGTCAAAATGGATAAAACCTTTAATTTGAAAATGCAACCATCAAAGAGTTTATTGTGATCTTTTTGGAACAAAGATTTTGAAAGACTTATCTTTTCAAATAGTTTTTATCTAAAATTAACCTAAAATGTGATTTATTATAAGCAACATCACTTTCAATTTGTTAGAGAAAGAATTGACAAAAAAATAATTTTTTTAGGATGTGATTCTTTGTACCAAAAATAAATTTTATAGGGTTAAACATGCCACTAAATTGTTGCATTTTGTATTATGTCTTTCTCATTTAGAGACTCAAATGATAGAAGAATAATTTTAACACAACATATACCTTTGCATAAATCACCGTTAATTGAAAGGCCTTATATTCACATTTCAACTAAACAGACTAGAGCTCATATTCACTAATTATAGGAGGCATATTTTCAAACAAATATGATCAAGTAGCTACATGTTAACTTGTAGAAAAACAATCTCTTATATGACTCCTAAATCATGCAACAAAATGCTTGTATATGTATATTGCTAATTTATACTACATAATGTATAATGGTTTTTAAGTTATACATACATATGTATATAATACTAGCATAAAAGGAAAAAGGTTGAATACAACTTTATCACAATAAAAGTGCTTTTTATTTGCAAAACTTTTGGATCCATTATACATAAGATGCTACCTAGTGAGGGAAAAAATGTGATGGTTCATACACTCAGATGTTAACAAGAATATATATAACAATATATGTAAACTAACCAAATAGTGTAACTTCACAAATTGTAAATGGTTTAAACACATACACATAATGATTATGCATTGCTAGAACAATGATCTAAAACACAAGGTAGTTTAAATCCAATGTTCCACATATATGTTACATTTTAGAATGATATTACATCATATAAAGGCAAAAGAAAAAAAATATTGTATCTAGCCTAACCATATATTAAAGGATACATATATGCTCTAATAAATCAACTATAATGCATAATTAAACTAGGCCTTGATATTGTTAATGGAAAAAATAATAATATTTTAATAATTTATTAAATCATTTAATTGTGTATTATTATATGATCTTCTGAATGGTTTAAAAAGCAAATTAATAAAATAAATATTTAGAGAAGAGTTAATTATTGAACTTAGCAATAATGCCTTTTCTTTTTTGACTCCTAATAGCAACTACCTCTTTAATCTCTTACTGATTATGCAACTCTTTTTATCTAATTATCAATGAACAATTATGCACCCTCAATCACTTGAAACAATTCATGTAGACATGTAAAATAGGGTCCATGACCATAGGTAATGCGGGCAATCCAACGATTATGGGTCAATGCAGGCAACCCAGTATAAAGCTTATATTTAATGCGGGCCTATATAGGTAACCCACGTGGGCAAAAGTCTGCATGGTCGAGGGCTTGACTATGAGTAAAAAATTAATTATTTTAATTATTTTTTCTCCTTATACTTATACCTAATATATTAAAAAAAAATTCAACTCAATTACTTCTTAACAAATCCAATTCAATTTCTATATTCCAATCCAAATTTTCTTACCTAAATAATTCAACAAAATTAAAATATTAAAATATAATTTATAAATTATAAAATAAAATAATTAATAAAAATATAAAATTATGTAAGTCACTTATGTTGGCTACTTGCGAGCAAGTCTACACTGCATGTAGGGCAGTGTGGACAAAATTTTTTTTGCTCATTTCTATGAGCAAGCTTATGCTGGCAAGTTCGCATGGGCATGGACCATATAAACTTATCTTACCTGTTTTACATGTCTAAATTCATGAATAATAAACAATTATGCTTAACAAATAGACCTAGTTAAACTGGGCTGAAGTCCACTTGGATTTGATCTGTTTACCCTACTTTTTTTACAGATTTATTTTAAATGGTTCAATTAGTTTATAAAGTTTGTCAAATTAGTGCATAGGTTGGCTTACTTTTTTTAATTTTAATTTAATTTTTATATTTTTATTATTTATAGTATTTTTTATATTTTTATATTCAATATCTTAATTTATATTTTTAATTTTAATTTTATATTATTATATTTAATTATTTTGAATAATTGGATTTAATTTTTTGATAATTAGATTGTGTTTTATATTGAATTGTGGTGTAAAAATAGTTATTAGGCTACATTTTTAATACAAATATTATTTAAATCATTAATATAATTTTTTTAAAAAGGGTAATTTGGGCTTGTTTATGCCTAACCTATTTTGCTTGCTACTTGATGGACTAAATTCATTTAGGTCTTTTTTTTTTTTACAAGCTTATTTTTTTTTCAATTTAGTTTGCACAAAGCCTATGAATCGATTCTATTGACTCACGGAGTATAAGCATGTTAAGCATTTCTAACGATAAAGATGGTGATAGGGGTCCTCTTCTCATATCAAAACCTTATTGTGTTCTCAACTAAAGAGAACCATCTTTCTGCATTTTAATGGAAAAAAAAATACAATATCATATAAGTTTTAGAGTTATAGGACCTCTTTTAAAATTAATTAAATAGACCAAGACATAAATTTATCCATTACAGAATCATACTCAGTTAATAAATATTAGACTTAAATAATATATGAAATCCACAATTTATTGTCACTTATATTTTGAGTTTATGAAATAATATTAATATTAATAAATTTATTTATAAATTAATATGAGATCCAAACAAATAAAATTTCCATCATATAATTATTTACGAATCTAGATTTAAATGAATTAAATTTTACTTTTTCTTATATTCAGAAATTAATTAAATTCACATGTTTCAAGAGTACAAAACTACAAATGTGCCAAATCATCAAAAAACACATTGCCGTAATTGGCATAATTACAAAACCAGCAACAAACATCACGCGTATGCCTTGTACGTCTATGATTGTGGCCTCATTTGCAAAAGATCAATGATATATGTATTCTCACTTTGTTTTCTTAATAATTATTGTGTAATTGTTGATTTATGATTTTTTTGTTATTTAACAGTTTTACATTTTTTTTCTATACACTAACACAGTTGTATAAAGCGTGTTATTTTATTAATTTTGGACAAAATGATCTCCAGTAAGTGATATTTAACTTAATTGAAAAGTCCACGGGTAGGGTCGCCTGTGGATTCGGCTTCTATTTGGGAGGTCCTTTTAACTATCGACCAAGTCTTGCTCACCTCTGTGGTTCACGGGCTTCGAGGCCAATCCGCGGTGAAATCAGATAAATTTTATTTTTTATTTTTATATAAATTTATATTTTCTCTCTTGATTATATAGAATTATATTATAAATTACTTATAGATAATATTTTTAATTCTGTGAATATTTTGTTATTTATATGTATGCATAATAATTTTTTTAAATTTATATATAAATTTTAAATATATTATGATATATTTATCAATGAATACATAATAATTTAAAGTGATCTTAATTTTTTTTAAAAAAAATCTAAAATACTTTAAATTTTAAATTCAAATCGAATTAGTGGTGGTTTGGTTCGTAAAAAAACATAAAAAATTATATTTTTTAGAAAATAAAAAATTATAAGTTATTTGATTACTCATAAAATATGAGAAATCACTTCCTAAAAAATTGTGTTTACAACAAAACATATGAAATCATTTACTTACTCCTCTATAAGTAACTTTTATTTCTTGGAAAATGGAACTTTCTTTATATCAACTAAATAACATTGAAAACTTTCTGAAAAGTTCACATAGGAAGTAATTTTTTAGGAAATTCAACTTTCCACATAAATTTATTTCCCACATGAACCAAACGATTCCTTAGTATTTCCATATTGAAGATTCAAAAAAATGCTTCCCAATCCAAACTGACACCTGTGGCCGGATTAAGCCATTAATAGCTATATTTTATATTAATAACACACACATATATATATTTATTTATATATATATTCATATATATACTTCTAATTAATTTCTTAGAAAGATTAGGAGTAGCATGTTTGAGAATTTTTTTTTGCATAATAAAAAATTATAAGTATTGAAGATAAAATTTAAAATTAAATTTTAAATATTTTATATTTATTACATTAAATTTTATAAATTTATTCAATCATTTCATATTTAATGATAATCTTTAATTAGTATTTAAAATTTAATTTTAGACTCATAGTATTATTGAATTTAAAAAGAGGTACACATAATACTTATAAAATTTACGTATACAATGCCATATTTATATTGATTACTGAATCTGATTTTTATTTCTAATTTAATTTAGTTAACAATATAGCAAATTTACATAATGTGTGTGTATTTTTTTTTTCAGTTTATCTGGGAGGCCAAACACGCTAATACTTTGTTTAATTGGAGACAAAAGAAATTAAAAAAAGGAAAATTTTTAAATTTTTTTTATTTAAATATTAAAAATATAAAAATAAAATATATAATTATTATAATTTAATAAGTTCAAAATTTAAATTTATTTTCTATTTTAATTTCTGTCCATCCAAATTTAAAATTTTTTTCTTCTTTCCATTCAACCAAAGGGAAGGGATATACTACGTACCTACTTCTACAAGGTTACCCTTTACCACACCGTAAACAAACAATAAAGACATAGACCGGTCAGTGAACAGGACAAGAACTTTCGGCTTTTTTTAGTTTAATATTTAATATTTAATAATAATAATAATAATAGTTGCCCTGTCCGACGCGTTCGGGGCGAAGAACTCTAAAAAGACGAAAGTGCCCCTTAAGGAATCCCCACCCGGTTTCCAGCTTCGTTCCTTCCTTCTTTCTCTCCTTCGAAGCAAGATCAATGCTTCTCCTCAGAAGCTCGCTCTCACACGCTCTCGAGTAAACCCTAAAACCCCACAATCTCAAAGCTTGCATATTTCAAAACGCTAATTTCACTCCTTCTTCTCCAGCCTTTTACCCCCCCCGCCCCCACATTTCGGCCTCTCTTTTCTCTCCCTCTCTGAAATTCATTCCTTCCAGGTTTGATTGCCTTGTACTCGCTTTTTTCTTGTTCACCCTAAGGTTCCGTTCTTCATCTCAGGTATTTTGCTTATTCTCCATCATTCACGTATGATTATGAAGTCGTACTTTTCTTCATTTTAGTTGGTGTTGACTTCTATTTGAGATTGAGCCTTTTCGCGTTTGACTCCTATTTCTCTCTGTCTGATTAAGAGCATTGAGCATGGCTAGGAGTTGTGGATTGGAAACTTATTTATTTGTGTGATAATTCAGGGTGTTAGATTGGGGTTGGGGGGGCTTGTCTAATATTTGAGGTTGAGTTTCCAAAGTACGTGATTGGCCATATATGACCGTCTGGAGTTGGCCGACTGCAGTGTGAACTATGTTATCATCGTTTTATTCCTGTGCCTCCTATATAAATTGGGTTTAACTCTAATGCAATTCTTTATTATTGACATAAAACATGTTCTGTTCCAGATTATGTTTGCAGTGATCTGATTGAATCGAATTCATTTTGTTCCCCGTGTATACTGTTACAGGTCAACGTTAATATCATTCCCTTGGGAATTTAGTTCTATTATATTGCATGTGAGATGGCTTCTTCCTTGGATATGTCACTCGATGCTAGGATAAGGGGCAGAAGTAACAGGGAGAGAGGCCGAGGCTATGTAAGAGGCCATCGTGGCCGTGGACAAGGTCTGGCTCCTAGTGGCGGAAGAATGTCTGCTGCCGTTCGTAGAGGTCCTCTCACAGTTGGTGCTCGGCCATCATCTTATGCGATTGCTAAGGCAAGCTCAATAAACGGATGCTTATACATGTGATTGAGATACTGATGTAGTATAAAATACCCATTAATGAGAGGACCCCTAATTATTCTGCACTGTAGAAACTCAAAAGCAAGAGGAAGTCTTAAATTAGTATATCTTCCATGAAGAAGCTCAATCATGGCTCGATCTATGGATCCTCAATACCTTTATCATAAGTCCATTACATTGCAATTAATATGCACCCAAGAGTTGTTTGATTTTGTTTGGTGGGTTTGCTTCAGATTTCTTAGTTATGCTGGAGTTCCTTTGGTGATTCCTAGCACATTATTTGAAGTTTACTTGGGTGAATTTCAAAATGGAGCTCTTACCAGTAGAACAAAAATCATAACACTTTAAGACGGGGTTAGATTTTGTAAACCATGCTAATTCATCCAATTTTAAAGATTACTTTTAATGTTTGATGATTGGTTGTGTGGACTGGGCATTTTTAGGATCCACTTGCTATGGTGGCTTCTTCAGTCCCCTAATTCATAGTATTTTATGAAGGAGGTTCTTTCGCATCAGAACTGGAGCTGTGGCTTGTGGCATGGAACCAGTTTACTTGCAGTGGGTTGAATTTTTACTTGTGTTTATCATCCTTTACCTAAAGTGCAGATGTTGGAGTATGGGATTTATCATGTCAATGGCCAGATCTAGATTGTTAACAGCTTCATATCATCATATGTTTTTTTATAGTTATTTTCCTCGTCTGTGACTGATCTTGAAGAATGGTGAATTGTCTGGTCAATAATCTGATATATTCTTTTGCCGACTTGGAATCTGTTCTGTTTGCATTCGCCAGTCTATTCGCAGAAGGCCTTTTCCATGGCAGCGTGATTTGTTTGATGATAGCATGAGGGCTGCAGGGATACAGGGAGTAGAAGTTGGCACAAAGGTGTATGTTTCAAATTTGGACAGTGGTGTAACCAATCAAGATATAAGGGTAGGGATACAAATCACATATGCCTCTTTGCTAATCACTATCTCTGACCAACCTCTTTTGAAGTTTTGTTGAAAATTGCTGTGCAACTCAGGAACTTTTCTCTGAGGTTGGAGACATGAAGCGTTATGCTGTTCATTTTAACAAAAACGGGCAACCAAGTGTAAGTATCAATTTTGTGTTATAGATCCTGCTCCTGTTACAAGTTGTTGTAGCATGTTATGATTAATTAGTCCTGAATTTATGGTTTTAATGTCTCCAATTGGGGTTTCATAAAAATAGGGTCTACACTGGGTTGCATTCATCCATTTTCATTTTTCAGTTTTGCTTCCTGTTATAATTCTGGGCCTGTTTGGCCCATATTGCGAAGTAGGAAGTTTGGGCAACTAGTGTGATATTTCTTTTGTGATTTTAAGAGACAATCCTTATTTCTTGAAAGTGATTAAATCTAGAGCAGATGTGGTCCAATAGATGGAATTGTTTATAAGTCATGTTGCTGACTGAGAACAAAATAGATGTTTAAAGAAGTTTGTTGTGACTATCAGTGTCAGTATGAGGTTACTATGAAAAACATGTTAGCATCTTCCCTTAGAGAGAGCAAATATTTAAAAAACTATTATTTTTAGCAGTTAAGTTTGTATCTTGACTTGTTAAATTAAGCAGATTTTATGTTCCATTTAGTTCATTATATTTTTTGCTGGATGACAGGGTTCAGCAGAAGTTATTTATACCAGAAGAAGTGATGCATTTGCAGCTCTTAAACGCTACAATAATGTACTTCTGGATGGAAGGCCCATGAAGATTGAGATAGTTGGTGGCAACACAGAGTTTTCTATAAGTGCTCGTGTGAATGTTAGTGGGGTAAATGGGCAAAGGAAGCGGACGGTTGTAATGACGTATGTTATTTTCATCTAGTGTAGATGCTTTTCTGAGTAGATGTCAAAGGAAACATGACATATGTTATTTGTCTGTGTGCATGTGTTGTGTATTTGATAAATGCTGTGCTGCCTGTTCAAGTTCCAAAAAGTATTGTCAAAACATCGCAAAACTTTTCTTCTATTCACAAGTGACTTCTGTGAAATTCTTGTCTTTCTGAAGAAAAGGGTTAGTGTTGGCTGTGCACTGATGTTAAGAGGTTTTGCAGGCCTCATGGAGGTCGAACTAAGGGCCCTGCTGTTTTTAATCACAGTGTTGGGTAAGTCCTATGAATTTGGATCAGTAATTTTAATCTATCTTTTTGAAGTATAGCTGTTCCCAGTATTTGTCTATGAAAATCTATAGGATGAGTATGATTTCTTTATTCTCTGGGTCTACAAATGCATCATGTTAGTGTTAAAGACATTACATGTCATACCATCTAGAGCTGTATAGATGATTTTTTTCTATTGGCCATGATAATGTTAGTGTGGGGATCACAGGTCATGCAGCTTTGAAGTGTGTTTTAGGTCTGTTTAGTTGGATTTTTCTTGAGCAAGAGAGACACGGATGGTATACCTATTTGAAACTGCAGAATGGTCGAACACATAATATCCATACAGTGAATTATAGACTATAAAAATTGTTAATTTTGTGTGAATTGTGATTGGACTTGGGAAGAATGCATCGTGTTGGATATGCCAAGTAAAGGTTAACATCTTTAGGCCCTTGAGATGGCAATATTTCCACGAGAATTCAGGAACTATTAAAATCTTCACACTATGCTAGACCTGAGGTTTTTTTATTCCTGTTTTCTGGTCTACGAAGGATAACAAGATGTGGTCATCATATTTTCTATTTATAATTTATAATAGTTGTACTTTGGAAATTTGACATTGTTGACCTTCTGATGACAGTTGGGGTCAGCGCTGGGATGTAAGGAGGGGTAGTGGGACTGGACGTGGTCGAGGCCGCGGAGGTGCTAGGAGTCGGGGCTGGGGTCACA
This sequence comes from Sindora glabra, assembly GCA_020226215.1. NCBI lineage: Eukaryota > Viridiplantae > Streptophyta > Magnoliopsida > Fabales > Fabaceae > Sindora > Sindora glabra. Next base: position 55,890,486 of record CM035230.1, on the reverse strand, counting down.
GAAAGAAACGCATCATTGAGAAGTCTGCGGATCAACTTGATAAGGAACTGGAGACTTATCGTGCTGATGCCATGAACATCTCATGATCTTTGTAGCATCAGCGTGTTCAATATCAGCCAAAAGTATTGGCACCTGTAAAGTGTTTAGGCGATGATGCACTACTTAGAATCTTTTTTTGGCATTGTGTTTGTGTGTTTACGTTGTTTGATCATATTATAAAACCCCAGATAGAGCTAAGTGGTTGACCGACTGATTTTTGAAGCTATATTTCACGATTTTTACCGTTCATTTTCTTATTTTTGTATTCGGGGCTATTGCGAACCACCTGAGTGCTGTTAATGAACTCTTATGTATGCGGGCAGAGTGAGTCCAGAATGCTCAGTAATCTCCAATTATAATATTGTTTTTGGGAAATATTGTAAGCCCCCTCCCCCTCCCCATAAAACACAACTTATGTGAAGTATTATTATTATTACATCAAAATTTATGTTGCTGAATTTATGATGAATAATGAATGACATTGTTAATCAAATTTAGAATTTATATTTTATTTTATTCTACTCATATTTATTGTTCTTTCTAATTCTGTTAGTTTGGATGAAATATGTTCAACATATTGCGTCACAAACAAAGTTGACCAAAGCTCGCGCTTGAAGTGTGTTGAACTTCTGTTAACCCCGATAGCTCTTTTACATTTCTAAATGTTTTTTGATTTATACATAAAGTAAGTTCTTATGATAAGTTAAATTTAATTTTTTATATTTTATTTGATTTAATTAACTTCTTAAGAAGTATTATCACAATAATTGATGTACTTTTTAAAATTGTAAAATGAAATAGCGTTTGATTTGTAAAACTTTTGACATTTTTGAAAATACAGGATTTACATGTTTTGTTTAAATTTTAAATTAAATTTCTTGAAAATATTCATATTTTGAAAAATATTTTTAATTTAATATTTTTTAAAAATATTTTCATTGGAGAAGTAAATATTCTATATTTTTATGATACGATAATATTTTATTAATATAAATAGATTATTTTATTTACTTTTTCATTAAAAAATTTATAATCATTAATATCTTATTTCATTATTATCTAAAATGATTGATTGTCATCAATCATTATTTATCATTAATGGTTATCATTAGTTTTCACTTATTACTAGTAATCATTACCGATTGTTGACTATCATCCCTTTCTGGTGATTGTTGTTGTCAGCACTCAATGCTTATGGTCATCATCAATTACCATCTATTATAAATGATTGTTACTACCCAGCACCAATCATAGGTAACTTTTATCGATTATCATTTACAATTGATGACCATTATTAGACACTACCTGCCATAGATGATTATTATTGTTGCTACTCATTGCTAATGACTTCTATTAATAACTATTCACCATTACTGGTTATTATCTACTACTGTTGATCACTATTACCTACTATCTATTTTTATTAAAAATCATTAGCCATCACTATTAACCATCATTACTTACTATTGTTGATTTCTTAATTTTTAATGAGAATATTTTTTATAATTTAATAATTTTTTAAAAATAAATAAATTAATTAAGATATAATATTATAACATTTTTAAGAATATTTTTAAATGAATCAAATATGGTAATATTACATTCTCGAGAATTAAATTTTCGAGAATCATATTCTTGAGGATATTAACATTTTTAGGAATGTATGATTTTGCAAACCAAATGCCACGTAAAAAATAAAAAATATTGATAAATATTAATTTTAATGGTTTCTACTTATCATTTTTAAATCATTTTTCTAATCTTTCTTCCCATCATAATTTTTCTAGATTGATAATTTCTTAATTTTAATTTATTATAAAAATGTAAAATATGTTTATTAAAAAAATTAATATGTTTCTCTATAATTTATATCTTACATTATCTTAATATAATAAAATTGAAATATAATTTAAATAAAGAAAAATATTAGTTAAATAATTAATACAATAAAAAATTAATTCTATTAAATTTATATAAACTAGATACAAAATACATAATTTTATTATTTTTATAATTGAATGTTACAATAATAAATATTAAGGATAAGAAATATAAAATAAAAATATAGTTTTATTTATAATTAGATTTCTATTATAAGTATATATGTAATTTATATTTATGATATAATTATCATGACCCTAATTCGATTATGATTGGCATGAAACCTCTCTTCGATTTCCACTAGTCTAATCCTAATTAATTACCTTGATTCATAATAACAAATGCCATGTATTTATAAAGGATTTAGCATTTTAGGAAGAAAACATTCAATAAGATTTCTACAAAAAAATGAAAAAGTTAAGCATGCTTATAGTTCTCCTAAAATGAGGATAAGTAAGTCTAACTAACTCATAAGGATTCAATTTCACATTCTTTTTATCTAATTTTAGGACAAACAAGAGGCCTAAAATATTCTATATACATGAATTTGTACTACCAAAATATCATTAACGAGCTCTCATGAACTCTAGCTCTGAGTTAGTAGAGACAGAGGCTCAACTTGAAAATTTATAAAATAAAATACGAAGGAATGAGTTTAGGGCTCAATGAGTGAATAATCTATAAGAGCAACAATGATTTACAATAACTTACCCATCAATTTATCCTCTTTGAACCAATTATATTACATTAAACATAATAGAAACCAAGCGCCAATGTCAATGAAATTAACACATGATCATTTCATTTTTTAATGTCTCTTATATGAACACACAAGGATAACTATAATCAAGTCATATCTCATTTGAAACAATAAGTAATGAATAGAATATAATCATCTGCCTTTTATCTCCTAGGTCAACCTTATACCCTCCACAAACTTTTCATTCTTATCCTTCTAGGATCTGCTTTATACCTTCCACAAGTATGTCATTGGAAATTTTCCATTCCCTATTTACAATATCACCCTCATCACATTTCTCATTTTTACTGCCACTCATGGCATGATTCAGAATACAATTTTAGATATTATAGCTCAAGCTTTATCTAATATTGTAATATCCTTAAGTGGTATATTATATATACCATTACTAGTGTGCTAAAATTTACTAGCACTTTATAGTTAAATATGCTCTAATGAGAGGAATTTTAGGATGGATGACCTTTTGGGAAGACCCCTATATTATATTGAGTTTAATTAAGAAAAATTCTCTAATAATCCAAATAAAAGTGAAATTTAAAAAAAAAAAGAATACTTGAGAGAGGAAATGTTTCAATTAGGGGCCCAATTGGGCAAGTGGGTAAAATTTGGATAAATCGTAAAAGTAGATTAGGCTTTCATTTAACCTAAAATTTTCTGAAATCATTCTTAGGCATTAACATGTGTTAAAATTTAATTAGAGACTTTCCCAAGAGTTTAGAAAAGTTTTAGCAGAGCCTAATAAAAATTTCAAGACTTGGGGGTGAGCTAAAATTCGGTAAAATAAGTTTGGAATTGATATAATTCAATTTAGATCATTTAAGTCCCTTTTGGAAGGATTTTACATGTTTTTTTTCTAAAAGCCCAAATTAAGTTTTTAAATGTCCAAAATCATGCAGCCCAACAAGGAAAACTTAGGAGGAAATCCAAGGATAAAGATGAAAAAAGTGAGAAAAATGAGGGGTGTTTTTATAATAAAAGTTTCATCTTTAAACTTTTCTTGAATTCTTTCCATTTTTTTCTATTTTTCTGGTCATTTTTAGTAGCTAAAACGTGTCCTCATGCTAGTCAAATAATTAGCAAAAAAAAAAGATCCTTAGAGCAATTTCAAGTACTTGAAAATGATTGGTTCATGTTTTGACTTCCAAATCAACCTTTTTCTTAAAACTCTCTTCACCACTTCTAAGCACCCATTTTTTGTATTCTTCTTCAACAAAAAACCATAGCCTTCTTTCCATATTAGTAAGCTTTCAAGCTCATTTTCAATTCACAAAAATTCTCATAAGAGAATTTCCGACAAGATTTCAAGAGTTAATCATGCAATTTCCTTCTTTTCTGCATGCTCTCATAGAACATCTTCTTAACAAAAGAAAAAATCTCTAAAACTCGGTTTATCATTTTGACTATAGTTGAATTGTCCCTAGGGTTCCTCTAACATATTAGAAGGCATAAAACTTAAGTTGAGTGGCAATCTTTCCAATTTCTATAGCCAATTTCTTAAGAGATTTCATACAAAAATTGCAAGATATGATAATATTTTGAATGATGTTGTTATGTTGTATTCTATTTTATATGGTTCTGTTTGGCTGAGTTTTGATGAATTACTTGGGAATATTAGGATGTTATTAGGTTGTTAATTAAGCAAAGAAAGGTCCTAGTAAGTTCGGGTAAAGTTTGGTGAAGGATTAGAATAGGTTTAGTTGGAAATTGTAAAAGTTGAGAAGTTTTTATGTTGTGCTGGGAACAGCATGAGTTAAGCAATTTTAGGGAGGCATTAGGAGTTGTTAAAAATTTATTTATTACAATTTTATTAATGTTTATGATGTTAGTATGTGTGGATAATATTTTTATGATTTTTAAAAAAATTTAGAAATATAAAATGTGAGTTGTTATAAGCCTAGGACAGATTGCTCCAAAATTGGACGTTAAAAAATTTTATTCTGAATTTTGAAGTTTTGGGGTAACAAATGGCGTTCAAAAATGCTGTAAAAATTCATGGGAGTCCTTATATATGTTAGCTAAATGATGACAAAATTTGGTAGTAATCGGAGTTCATTTGCCTATTCAAAAAAATTCCCATTTCAGAAGCTCCAATGCTGTCCAATGCTGATACAGTTTTAGAAGCTTGAAGTCCACGAATTTTTTGGGAAAATATTCCAGAAAATTTTTTAGAAACCAGGGTACTAATTTGGCCAATTAATATGTTAGGAACATCATATATTTAATTGAGCATTTTTAGAAATGATTTAAGTGCCAAAAAAGGAGTTCCTTATTGGAAGACTTTCCTTGCTGTCTTGTTTTGGAAAAGTAGAGTGAACATTACCTAAATCTCATTATTATTCTTTTTTGCTATGTAATTGATGATTATTGCTTGGCATTGTATTGGTAATACATGTAAGATGATGGCAAGTGCATTTGATGAATTCTAGAATTTATTTGAATGCTACAAAGTGGTAGCAAACATAATGACCAATTATGGTGCCTACGTAGGTACTTGAATTGAATATTATGAAAGTTTGATACTTGAAATTGATAATCATACAAGTGTGATTGACTTATATTAAGACTTGAACCCTTTTATATGCCATAATTGGTGTTCAAAATTGGATAAAACATTAATGGCTAGTTGGTAATTGACCATCCTCTCATGAGTTGATGATTATGCTTTGACAGAGCAAATGGAAAATCACTATTAGCCAATGATGGTTTACTCAAATATATATTCATTTTTAAAATGTGGGGAAATGGCTGTGGGCCAATTGCATCCTTCTAAATGAAAGAAAGGAGTGGTCAGGGTTAGAAGGACAAGGCTGGAAATGAGTGGGATAAGGTTGAATCGAAGTTATAAGAAGAAACCTATATACTAATACTAGCCATTTTCTAATAACGAATTTAAGCATACAACTAATTAATAATTTAAAAAATATTCTATTATAGAATTACTAGTGACATAACTTAGAAATGCAAATATCTCTATGGTGAAAACTCTTAGGAAAAAGGGAAAGTAGTCATTCACTGAGTATTTTTATACTAACATTCCTTGATGTTGTATTTTTATCTACAGATAAAGAGCATGGAGCCAATCTAGTGTCATGATGTATGCATCAGGACATTCCTATCCTTACAAGATACTTATCAGAACCGATAAAGAGCAATGATTCAGGTGTACAGGATTCAGAGTAAAGTAAAATCAATATATGTAAATTAGCTATAAGTAGACATATTTGTACCTGATGTTTTGAAATTATTATTGTAAATCATTTTGGTATATGTATATCAAGTACTTTAAATTTTCAATCGCACGTGCACATCATAAAGTTTGTTTCTATGTAAAGTAATTTCTTATAATTACAACATAAATTATATAGGTGTGGTAATTGAAAATGTCAATTAGGCTTGTAAAAGTGTTTGATTAACTATTTGGGTACTAGTTGGATACCTTTACACTGGTCATGATGCTTGGAAATTGGGTCATGACAAATACAATCACAATTTAAATCAATGTACATCACAATATCTACCAGTATCATTATGTCCTCTTGTATAGCTACAAGCATTTACACATATCATAGTAATCAATTCCAAATGTTTCTTGTCTCATGAATACTTAAGTCATGCTCTCAAGCTATATTTATCATAAACCACTCTACTTTTAGTGCTTAGAGATTAAATATCCATGTTAGGCCATTATAAAATATGAAAACATAAAATAGATTGAATATAGATTAATATATGGTGACCATAGTTTTGACTTTAGGAATAACTCAAAAATCATAAATGTATTATTTATGAAACTCTTTTCATATGAAAGAGATTCAATTATCTTTCTATAGACTATTTATTTGTCTAAATTGATTAAGTTTTGAAAGAGTTTTGTCTTTTTAAAATTAGACATAAAAGTCATCTTTTCTAAATTTCAAAGTTCATGACCTTTACTTACTTTTCTAATAATATCTCAAAATACACACAATATTTTAATTTGAAACTAAATCCATTTAAAAGTAGACTTAATTATCTTTAAAACGATATGTGGTTTGTTTAAAACAAACATAAGATGAAAGAATTATACTCCTTCAAAGTCATATAAAATTCTACAATTGATGAATCGATTCATCCACCTAATTTTTGCCTCAAGACTTTTAGAATCGATTGATTACTCGATTCTAAAGTCCAGTTTTGCCTCTAGGCCTCCAAAATCAATTTATCAACCCTTGGACTCCTAATTTCATCTCTAGACTCTTAGAATCGATTTATGAATCAATTTACACATGAAAATCTCAATTTTCTATGAAACTTCCAATGTACAACCGACCAAAAACATCTCATAAACACATATAATGCACATTAAATGTAAATATAATCATCAATACACTTAGTTAGCATCATATATGACCTCTCTCACTTATTTATTTCTTTAACCACCTCAAAGTAACTAGATTCAAGAAAAATCACATAAAATCTCATTTTTCATCAGTTTCATCATAAAACCTTAAAATCTATAGGTTTGGTTAGATTATCCACTTACCTTGTATAAAAGAGGATGTTAAAAGGCTAGTTTGATGATTTTTTAGCCCTAATCATATTAAAATTTATGGATTCTACAGTTATGGCTTAAAATGCTCCATAAAATCAAATAAACTTCAAATCTTTTATCAATTAAGAAGAAATAGGAGGGATTTTTTTATAAAAACATTATTCTTACCTTGATTGGAGGAAGAAGTCAATAAGATTTAAAGTTTTCTTGCTTGATTAAGGGAATGGTGGGGGAGAAATTCTAGCAGAAAGATGGAAGAATGGGAGGAATGTAGAGAAATGAAGAGAATATAAGACTTAGGGATGAAATGGAAAAAATAAGGCCCCAAGAGTATTTTTGAAAAAGTACCCCTAAACCTCTTCTATACTCACATATTCATTGATATTAGTATATAACTTTATATCTCAGGATTCTAATAAACTTTCTTCATCAAAATTTCACCTAGATCATATTCCCACATTCTTACTTTTATTAATTCTATTTTATTTCATATTTCACATATAAGATTTTTAATTCATCTGAATTTACCAATTGCATTAACTATTCTTTCTCATATAATAATTTCTAATTTATTGATAATTAAGGAGGGTGTAACAATAACATTTAAGAATTATTTTATATAATTTTATATAATTTTCATTCTATAGTTTCTAAATGGTGAGAAAAAAAAAGTTAAAGTAGTAATTAGTTAAATAAGGTAAGAGTATTTTTTTGTATTTCTATAAATGAGATGGAATGTTCTTCTTATCAATAGAGTACAAGTAATCAATTTCTCATAATTTGTGAGAAGTATAATTTCCTTTATTTTGATAGTTAGTAACTAACCAACCAACTCAAACTCAAGGATTTCTCATTTTTTGGGAAGTTACATTTCCTATACTGTTTCTATGAACTAAATGGCATCTATTTTTTTTTTAATATAAATAATGCATTTTAAATAAAAATTATATGAGAAAATTTTTACATATTATATATATATCATGAGAGAGACATTTAAAGGCCTAGATTAATTGATTTACGCAATAGTATACATCTTAAATGAAATTTAATGATGTTAAAGTAGTAATGTATGATAAAATAGTGTATTGTAGTATACACCATATATTATATCACTCTTAAGTTTGATGTTCGTCTCTCTTAGGCTTCGTGTGATTTAAAAAAAAGTTACTTTTCATAGAAAAATCTCATTTCTTTTCATATAAATGAAAGAATATTATGTGCATTTATATCTTATGATTAAAAAAAATTTAGAATTAAGGTAATGTAGGAAAAACAACTTTATCTTTTAAAAGAGGTAATTATTTTCCATCATCTTTAAAAAAAAGGAAGTTATTTTCTATCAAACTATTTACATTTAAGATTGAACATATAAATTTTTTTTTATTATTTTAATATTTTATAATAATCTAATCAAATGAACTTAGTTTTGCCAATACAGCCAGCTCCTCGGCATTGCGTGTCCCGCAAGCTTTCACTTGTTCCTTTCTTCATTCTTGGGTCTAACAGAGGTATCAGGCTCTCTCAATCAAGGGACCATGTAAATTTGTAGTGATTAACCATAAACATCATATTATGAAAGCTGAAAAAAAAAATCAAAATTCTTTCTATCCAAAAAACAATAAAATTTCAGAATGCACGCCTACTGTACAGTGCTACAATCCAAATATCCTAGACACTGACACAACACTAGCCGTGCTGCTTTTCTTTTCACATACTGCAATCACCCTCAGCTCAAGACTCAAAATCGGGTTTGCATTTTCACAAGAAATGTACAAGATCTAATCTACCTATAGTAAGAGAAAAATAACAAGATCTAAAGTCTAAACTACCTATAGTAAGAGAAAAATAACCAAAGGATAATAGTAATAAAAAAAAATGTGTGTATATCTAACCTAGAGAATTTTTATTTGCTACTTTGGGACATTTATATTGCTTTTCGAAGGTAGATCCCCTGACTCATTCTTCTTCGAGAGTTTCTCAACGGCTTCATCCCAGTTTAACCTTCCACCACTCGCTGCAGATTTGGTACTCGACCCACCTTTGTTCTCACTCTTGGAAGGCTCTCCTTCGTGGCTTTCAGGTTGTCCATCTTCTGCGGTGTCCGCTGCATGAGGGATGTTCAAGCTAATAGCTCTCTCCAAAGCATCTTTATGTTCTTTTTCGGATGTCTGCCGCCTCTCTAGTCTTTGTACAGGTGGAGGAACAGTTACAGTCTCAGACGCCATATTCTTCATTCTCTATAAAAGCAATGCCAAGGACCATCAGTAAATTCTCTGATGTAGATAACAGAACTCCTGATCACATACCAAGTACTGAGAAAACACAAAGTGTTGAGTCTTCTGACATTTTCTTTTCACATAGCACAAGCAGTGAGGAAACACATGTTGAAAATTTGAATTGGATTTAAAAACACACATTGATGGATATTGAAAATTAATCGTCATGTCTCAAATCAACCAAGAGATTTAAAACATCGCGAGAAATTGTACTTCACCCAGATTAGAGCACGGCCACTTAAATTCATAGTTTTAATTACTAAACTACGATGTCAGAGAAATGCAGTTCGTACAGAGAATGCAAGACAGATTCTCAAAATTAATTCAGCTTACTTGTAAAGCCTTCTCTGCTTCGCTTTCAATCCAGATAATTCCATGGTCTGATGTTGCATTACATGACAAGACAATATGCTCAAATCTCCCATCAACAGGAATGGCAGTTCTGACCACTGGAGGAAATCTCCCACATCTGTTTTCACTCACCAGACAAAACATTATCGGGGCAAATTATCTCTGGCGGCAATAGTCAAACATATTCAGAAATGCATATGATACATTAGACTTAAAATCTCTTGAATAGTACAAAATAAGAAATAGAATCCGTGAAATATGGAATTTCTTTAACAATAGTATTCGCATGTATATACCTGCAGAATTTTCTCTCTACAATATGGTACATTCGTCCAGGTGCATAAAGTCTCCTTGGATCTCTAAGCTTTCGGCCATCCGGTATGAAAGTATCCCTCAGGCAGACCAAGAATAATAAGCAGGGCAAGCTGTTAAAATCATCAAGCCCTTGGTTAAGAGACCATAATAATAATTAACATGGTCTGCAAACGTGATGCACTTATGGCTATATTACCAGAAAGGAGAATACTAACCAAAATATCGACCTGAATATATCTTCCAATGGTGTGGGTGTCCTCGGTAAGAAATCATCCTGCATGAAGTGAAGAATATTTAGAACCAATCAAATCTCCAACAACCATCTTGACACTTCTAAACCAATCACAACAGCAGATACGAAACATCAACTTGGATAATATAATCGGAAAAAAATCAAAAGTACGGCAACATAATACATTTAACGAGGTAAAATTTCATCACCTGTAACACTATAGAATGTATTACATCCGCGTATTTGACCGCCAAGTTGAGCGACAAACACCTTGCAGGCGCTATTGCATAACACCGAATCTTGTCCCTGGGTATTCCTCCAAGTTTGTCTTTATCATTCACAACAATTATCGTTAACAGGGAAGCGACACCAGAACCCAGAGAATGCCCAGCAAAAACCATTCTATAATTCGACCCCTTTTCAAGCCACAAATGCTTAAGGGTCTCCGATTCCTGATTCAGCAGCCAAATTGCAGACTTCAACAAACCATGATGCACATAACCACCATCGAACATCTGCATACCCAATCCATTATCCAAAAGCATCTTGTAGTCGCTCTCTTTGACAAGATTGAGACCACGAATAGCAAGCACAATCTCACAGTGTTCGTGGTCGACATAGATTATATACGGCGGCGCACAACCGTGCGTTTGTTCGTGGCCAACCCGTTTAAAGACCCACTCGGGATTGAGACGGTAGCCGCCGGCGGGTTCGTAATGTGGACGTCGGAGATCAGGCTCGTAGATAGCTAGGACCACGCGGCAGACGCGAGGGACGGGTTCGAACTCTTCGGCGGTGGCTTGAGGCCAGGTGGCGCTGTCATAGGAGCCAATATAAGTGCAGCGCTTCCACATCCACCGAGCGCAGCCCAGTATGAAAACGCACTCTACCCCGCATGAAACCGACATTTTGCGGGTTTTTAGCTACTGGGTTTACGAAAATGACTAAGAATTTGGCGCTCAAAGATAGAAAGTCGGAATTTTTGGATTTGATAGCAATGGAGGCTGGATTCTTTTAGTTGTGAAAGTCTGCCACTGTTTTGGGTGTACTTGCGCTTTTGTTGCGTTAATCTGGCAGTGAAATGGAAGATTCGATTGATAAACAATGAGCTGGGACTGCCTGAAACAGGGATGTGTGTACTGCGTTGGCAAGAGAGACCGAGGAGAGGGATGTCTGAAACCATATCCTTTCCACGAGCTGGTTTTTTTTCAAAATTGTGAGGGTCAATTACAAAAATTTCACTTTGCGGCGTATCTACAGCGAATTATATGGGTATTATTGAATTTTCAATACTTCTCTTATGTATATTTTAAATGATATTAAAAATTAAGAAATAATTTATTTTATTTTTCAAAATATAATAAGAATTAATATTAAAATTTTTAGAACTAAAGTTAAAATTTTATATTATGAATTTTTTATTATTTTCAATCGATTGTATTTTGATTAACTGTAGTCTTGTTTGTATTTATTTATATATATATTTGTTCGAGTATAGTTCATCCAAAAATGCTTCTTTCACATTTTTGTATCCATTTCTTATTTATTAAAATTTGTAATTTTGTAAATCCGAGATAGTGTTATGGAAAATTCTATTTTTTAATAGATTGAATATTTTCACTATTAAATTATTTTTAATATATTAAATTTTATATTTTTAATTTTAATTTATTTATTTTAATATTTAAAAAATAATTTAATAATAAAAATACTTAATTTCTTAGAAAATAAAATGGATTCATTTAAATTATACGAATTCAAGCATAATTTATTAAAACAATTCAAGCATAAAAAAATTACTTTATTCTTGACTTTTATCTCGGGCCACCATTAATGAATTAAACATTTTATAAAGGAATAAAAGTATAATTATAGTATGTTTCTGAAAAATATCATAGTTTGATGCCAAATATCAATCAAAGTGTCTTTAACTGGCATATTGATGGCACACACCAGTGACTAGTTATGAATAAAACAGAGAAATAAATTAACAAACATTAGAAAACAACCCAATACCAAAAAGTTTATTCCTTTCTGCATGCTAATTTGTCATCTGGAAAATTCAGTAAAGCATATTCTTTTCTTCTTTTAGCTGTATTGGTTGTATTACTATTGTATTGCTCATCAAACGCGACGCGAAATTTATTACTCATTTTATTCCTCACGGCCATTTAACCAAATTCACAAATATTAATTCTTTATTTTGTATAATTGAAAAGAATTATTTTACTTTTAAATTTTTTTAAAATAATATTTAACTTTAAGTAAAAAATTAATTTTATTTTATTTATAATTCTCATTTTAATTATATTTATGTCATTATGAAATCTATCTAATTTAATAAAAATTTTATTAAAATTCATTTTATTTGGCCTCAAAAATATATTATATAAAAGATTTATTCCTTCTTCAACATTTTTACCACGATACCATCACAATTTATTTTTTAGTTAATTTTTACACATTTTTCAATACATTATAAACAAAATAATTCATTTGTAAATGAATTAAAACCATCATTTTTAACAAAGTTGTTGAATAATAGAATTCATTTGTTAATAAATTAAAATTATTATCATGAAATGAAATAAAATTAATTTTAAAAAATTTTCATGTCAAATGAATCCTAAGAAAATAATTAAATTTATTTATTTTTAGTTAATTTTATAAAATTATTTTTTAGATCAAAATTAAAATTTATTCTATTCTTATTTACTCTCTCTCTATTCCATTTCGAGAGTCATTTTAACAAAAAATCATTTTTATTTATCTATCATTTTAGGAAATTAATATTATATTTATTATTTTATTTCAAATATTATTCCTATTATCTAAATAAATACTATCCAATAATTTTATTTATCAATTGACTTTTAGTTGATAATATATTAACAAATTATAACCCATCTTTTTTAAAATTAAGATTATTTATTATATTCTTTAACTTTTATACCTTAACCTTAAACAATATTTAAAAAAATTGGGGGAGTATCTCTTTATTTGAAATTTATTATCATATTTAAATGTATATAATTTTTTTCTATCATTTCATGTGTAAATTCTAATACAGTTAAAACTAGAAAGAAAAAAATGAAATAAATTTATTAAGATATTTCAAGATAAAAGTGTAGGATAATGAAAATTTATTAAAAAAAAAAGGTAAAACTAAAAAAAATATATATTTAATACTTCATTAATTTTCTAAATGATATATAAAAAGAAATAAAAAAATTTCAAAAAATTATGATAAATAATAAAATATGAAGGAAGTAACAATTTGGAGGAAAAATTTATACTATTGCACCAATATATCATGAAATCTACATATCAAATTAATAATTTCATATAATATATTAGATGATGATATATCAACATCCAATTTAATAATACATCGTTAGATTATTATACTAATGATTCATCGTAAACTCCCCCGTTCGCCACCCACCTTCAACGATTGAAATCTAAGTTTGCTGACATTAGTCCCGTCCGTCCCACCAAATCAAGATTTTATATTAGTTGATTATCCAAGTCCCTGCGTATGCTTGGGAAGGAGGTATTCGTAGGAACCTTGGTTCCCAAGTTTCCCATCATTAATTTTAAAAATAAAAGACAAAATACATATCCCTCCTTATGTTATGCTTAAAAATTAATGTCTTCTTCAACCTCAAAATGTAACGCTTAATCGTCTAGAATTTTGACTTAATAATATCAAATGAATTGTTAATCATAATAAAATTTTTAAAATTTTATCAATCCTTTTATTATACTTGCATTTTATATTAAGTATTTATTAAGTGACAAACTCTCATCACAAGTACAATTTAATTATATAAACTTTAAAATTTATGGTCTATTTTGAGATTTTAATGACAAATTGAGGGTAAATTGACTAAATTCAACGAGCAACTCCCACTCACAAAAGAAGAATAAATTCTTCCTTCTACTAAAGGGCAAGTTTTTCCCAATATATTGGTCTCTTACTTTTGTTTTTCATATAAAATTTGAGGGGAAGACTACAGTGCTCATAAAGATTTTTAAACCCTGGGTATGTGGATGAGATTGCCAAAAACTTAAGTAATCTCATCCAATAGATGAGATTGTGCCATACCACCCAGGATTTAGAAACTCCTGGAATACCTTAGAAGTTTCCAAAATTTGACAATTAAGTGTAGAATCATGGATACAACTTTAATATTTTTTAATTTGTGTTTTTCTATAAATTTTTACAAATTTTAACTAAATTTGTTTTGTCTTGTATAAATCAAGAGGATTAAATTATAAGTAATAATATGTTCAATTACCCTTACCTAAGATAAGTTGAAAAACGAACAAAATTGAGAAGACAATTTGGAATAAATAAAATTTCACTAAAATTAAAGGTATATTTAGTAAGATTAAATCTATTAATATTGAAATTTACCAGCTAAATTTATTAAGTATGAAATCATTTATTTGAATAATTTCTTACTTTGAAATTTGAATTTAATTGATATTTTAGCACAAAATATTAAATTTTTATATAATTTTAAATTTTTTATAATAATAAAAGTGATAATTTATTTAATGTACAAACATAAAATATGTAAGATTTTGAATTTGAACTCTAAATATGATAAAGAATAAAATCTCTAAAGTAGTATCAAATATCATTTATTAACAGGGTACCAAAAATTTCAAAATTATTCTTAATTATAATTTTAAATTCTGTATATAAGATTATGAAAAATCGAGTTGGATATTTATCTAGTAAGATTTCATTATAATTGAATTTGGATATTTATCTCATAAGATCTCATTATAACAAGTTTCGTTGTTAAATGTATTTGATTAAGCAATTATCACAAAATAAATTCAGTATCAACAAATCAATTAAATGAAATGCAATTTTAAATCTCAATCTATTCAGTTAAATATTAAAACGATATGTTTTAAGCTTGCCTTAATTAAAGATAATACTCGTATTCTCTGATCCCTTTCAATTGGCTACACTTTTGGATGATGTACAGAATTATTATAGTAGCTATTACTCTGATCCACTTCAATACAATTAAAAAAAAAAAAAAAGAAACTCATCATTTTACTTTGATAAAAACAAACAATTTTAGGAGAGAATACCTTATTATCATTTAGTTGCATATTCCAATCACTTTTTAGTATGATATTTTTGAAAGACAAATTTTATTATGTATTGAGTGAAATTTAATATATGTATAAATTAATTCTGTTGATGAATTATGAATTATTAAATTAAATATTTTTTAAAAATAAATATAAAATTTAATATAAATTATTAAATTTTATATATTAAATAATATTCAATGCAAAAAATAATTCACGATTTAGGAATCATGAAAGGTTTTGTTTGAACAAAAAAAATAGTTGGATGAATTTCAAAATCTGTGTATATTTTTGCCATTTCTCAAAAACCGCGTTCTGGCGGGAAAGTCATCAGTACGGAACAATGAAAAGTATTCAACGCGGCGAAGATCAAAACCCAATAAATTCTGAAAAAGGGAAAAGAGGAATATATACGAATTCCTTTGCATGAATTTTCTGCTTCCTTCACCACTAAGATTTGAAAATTCTGGCGGTTTCCAGAATATTTTTGAACTAGTTGGACATATTTGCATGTCTTAGATATAAAATTTAACCTTCGAGCAATTTCTTTTTGTCATTTACAGAAACAGCTACACAAGGTACAACATCAAATCTGTTTGATAAATAACAAGTCATTCCAAGGGTCCACTCTTATTATTATTATTTTTTTAATTTTTATTTTACGCTTGACTTATCTCTTATATTATTAAAATATATTTATTATACGTTTTTGCAAAGAACCTTCTTGTAGAAAACTTTCCGTTTATTATTTTAATAGCATATATCACGCGTAAGGATCGCATATAAAAATTTTCATCTAATCCCTTTTTCTTCCTTTATTCTTCGGCCTTTTTGAATTTTATTTCATCAATATACATTTACATAATTATAAGAATTGTATTGACTAAATTTAGAAATCTGATTATTAAAAAGTCTTGAGTATAAGTTTTATCATAATGATTTTCTTTATTCTAATTTATATTATGATAATGATTATGCACCAAAAAATTACTGTGATTGTGATTCATTTTTTTTATATGGTTGCTATGAATTATGGTCCTAGGATGTATTGAAATTTTACAATATTTTTGAAAAATATGACTTAAAATTTTTTTAAAGTAATTGAATATGAAACAAAATTAATTAATTTTCTTAAGGATCAAACCAAGGAATGTGTATCATTGATTACATTTATTAAAAATTTAATATGAAAGATGATTATACATTTCCATTTTAGATCATTTAGATTGCTGTTAAGATTTGAAGATGAGGATATACAACTTGATGTAATTTAATTGTTGAGGAATTAGAAGCAAATGAAGCATTATCTGATGAAATAATAATATGGTGCTAACGAATAATATGATATTAGGAATTATCAAAATATTTTTTAAAGTAATATTTTCATGAGAAATTAAATTAACATGAAAATTTTAAAAATCCTTCATAATTGATATTTAATGAAGGGAAATGTTGGAGGTTTTCTTAAAATTAGGATATCAATTTTCTTGAATATTGAAAAAAAATATTATAGGTGAGAATTATACGTAGATTCTATCATGATGTCAAATAGAGGGCTAACACAAGAGAATTATTTGCACTATTAGTTAAATAAAAGTAGATGCTAAATACATTTTTATAGTATAGAGGTAAATCATATACAAAAAATTCAAGAGTGTTATATGCAATTTACTTTATTTGATAATTAGTTCTCGAATTTGATTAGCTAAAAAGATTAAAGTTCCACTATTAACCATTCATACCATTAAGCATAAGCATTGATGCAATTTTTATGAATATAGAAAACAAATTTTTTGAATAAATTGTTAAACAGCTAAGACTCTATATAATTGTAAATGGTGGTGGGCGTGTATATACACATGACATGATTTGAAAAACATTATACAAATTAAGAAAAACATAATATTATGTTTGGTAGGATATGATAGAATAAAAAGAAATAGAATAAGTTCATAATCATGTTTGATATGATTAAAATGAAATAATCATTCCATAATCATATTTAATATCGTTAGAATTCTATTTCATAATCATATTTGATACAATAAATATTATAAGAATAGAATGAAAAAATATATTAATTACAATAATATATTTGAAAATTTTAAAAAAATATAAAATTGAAATTATATTTATATAAAATATGGTATTATCAATTTTTTATATAATATTTTCTATAATTGAAAATATATTAAATAGTAAAATTATAATATATCTTAAATAAAAAATGTGATATGATAAATAATAAAAAATAATATATTTTAAACTTAATTATTAAAATTATAATTAATAAAAAATTAATTTATTAAATTTTTATTAAATATTTTTATAATGAATATAAAAGTATTTTATTTTAATTTTATTATTAAGAATATAATTACCAAAATATTTAAATTAAAAAAATTAAAAATTAATATTATTTTATTATTACTAATAAAAATTAATATTAGAATATATAAAAAAGATAAGAGGTATGAATATAAAAAAATTGTTCCACAAATAATGGAATAACCATTCTCTAGAGAATAGATATTTTTATTTTATAATACCTATCAAATAAATTTTTTTTCACCTCTTTCCATTCCATCTAGTTAAATGCGTTGTAATTGTAAAAGCTCTTATCCTAATATATGGTGGAATATTTCATAAATTTATGGAGATCATTTTATTTTGATAAATAATAAATAAAATACGCCTACCTTTTTTTGGGTTAATGAAGCTGAGATAGCTAATCTAAGTAGAAGTCTAGAATGTTCTCCTTGTCTCAAAATGATGGCTTGTTTTCTCCCGCTTTGAAGACTTCTGCACGTGGAAGAAAATCAACACCCTAAGGAATCAAATTGTTGAATCTCTCCCAATCCATAAAGTCAAATATCACTTACTAAACCCTAAAAGGTCAGGCCTAATTTAAAGTACTTAGCTTGTTTACTTTAACTGGCAATATAGTTGGTGAACAATATTAAATGGAATTTCATATCAGTATCCAATGGCTGGATATTTTCCTTGATCTAGGAAGTTTGCTTGTCTTTCAATTAATTAGAGGCACAACATGCATAAAATAATCACTTAAAATTAGTTTTATAGCATTTTGTACAATTTGAATTTAAATAATTTTTTATTATTTTAAAATAAATTGTACTTAGTGATGTGTTAGTACTCAAATGGATAGAAATTGAAAAAGAAAGAAATCGGAAAAGAGAAAATAAAGGAAAAAAATAAAATTTCATTTATTTGAATAATGGGATGAAAATAGAGGAGATAGAAATTTGAATAAATATTTAGATTAGATTTCACATAATTTTTATTCTCTCCACTTATAGGGAGAAGATAGAGAAGAAAATATATCAAAAGGAGATAATAAAATATTCTTTCAATTTTATCCTTATTTGTGACAAGATTCGTTAGATGCCACGCAGTTAGGGCTTGAGAAAATTTTATTGAATTTTAATGATTATTATTATCATTTCTTTTATTAATTTTATTGATTTCAATAAAATGTACTCCTATGTTACTTATTTTACTAGTAATTTTATTAATTTAATGAAACTTATTTTATTGATTTTAATAATAACTAATAAATATTTTCAAAAATATTTAGAACTTAAATTTGATCAATTATAAATATAAAATAAATTATCTATTAATAAATGAGAAGAAAATATATTATTAAAAAGTTTTGATCTCAATAAAAGTTTTTAGCAATTTTTTTTGCATAAAAATATATGAGTAAATAATCATATAAAAATGATTTATATTATCAGTGAATTAAATTTAAATTCTAATATTAATTCTCTTTATTTTTTGTAATGTTTAAAATATTATTTAAGGTAAATGAACAAAAATAACTTATTTTTTTTTTAAATTGAGATTTGCCAATATGTATTTTATTAAAAAATAACTATTATATAAAATTGTTAAGCATTAATTAAGATAGTATAGGTAGTACTTGGAAGAAAATAATAAATGTAATATTAATTTTCTAAAATGATAGATAAATAAAAATATTTTTTATAAAATAACACTAAAAAAATGGATGAAGTGTAACATTTTTTAATTTAGCAATGTTACTACTTAGGATTTAAATTTAATCTACTATCAACATATATGAGTTTTAGACTATTATTGATTCATATATTGTTACATTATTTTAAAATTATTAGAATTCTTTTATCATGCATGCAATTTTTTAATATATTGTTATATTATTTAAAAATTACTAAAATTATTTTATTATCGGTAAAAAATTTTAATTACTTTAATTTTTAACTATATATTATCTTTCAATTTATTAATAATATAAACTATTTTATACTAACAATGAATCAAATTTAAATTCTATTAATTTTACTAATAATTATTATTTTCAATAACAAATATTACTTAATACATAAATTTATCCTATAAATATCTATTAATTTTAAAACAATTATTATTTACACATAAAAGTAAAGGTATTTTTATTTTTGTAAATGAAGTTATCACAATATTTAAAATATAGGAAAAAAGATTAATGCTAGTGCAAGAGTTATTCATTAACAATATAAAATATTTTATAATTAAATATGAACTTTATTACTTTTATGTAATTTATTTTATTAATTTTATTAATAATTATTATTTTCAAAAATAAATATCACTCACTTTATTAATTTTTTCCTATAAATATTTATTAATTGTAAAAAATTATTATTTACACATAAAGATAAAGGTATTTTTATTTTTGTAAATGAAGATGTCACAATATTTAAAATATAGGGAAGAGATTAATACTAGTGCAAGAGTTATTACTAGCATGAATGAAGGGTATTTTTATCATTTGAACACATTAACTTTTCTTTTTACTCACTTTTCAATTCAAGCAATTGATAATAAATTATTTCTCTCTCTCTCTTTTTCTTAACCAAACACAACAAAACATATATATGTATATGTATTTTCTTATCTATTTTCCTTGTTTCCTTATCTCTTTCTACTTATTTTTTTTTTCTTACCTTATTTCTTCAATATCCAAATAACAACTTAGAACCTTTTTCATTTCGATATTTTGAATTTGAATTCAAAATGTTAGATGCGTTTGTTTAATAAATTATCGCTCTTAGTAGGAAAAAATAAAAAAAAATTGTTCTAATTTATTCATATTATTCCACATGTCCGTGCCCCCCTGTGCGATTGTAAATACCAGAGTAATGAAAGCGAAGCAGGCAACGGCGAAATGCCATTGAGGAATATGAGCACGTGCATTGTTGCTAGACACATAAAACGGCTGGGCCGGGTCGGGCAATATAAGTCCGCAATTTTACTAGATTAGTGAGCGTGCGGCGTCTACATTATTATTATTATTATTATAAAAATAAATAAATTATTAAAAATATATACACAAAGATCATTAATCAAATTTTAAATATAATGGAAGGTAAAAAATTTTAAAAAAATATTAAATTAAATAAAATTAAAAAATTAATTTTTTTATATAAATTGTAATTGATTCATCAAATTTTTATATTTCATGTAATAAATTAATAAAATTATATTAGGGCATGGAATATCAAATTTGATTGGATCAAAATTTAAATGCCTTAAGTAATAATAATAATAATAATAATAAGGGTCGCGGGCAAGCCGCATGCTCCGCATAAGGTGCCCCGTGACCGCGGCTTGGCCCGTTTTACATGATATTTTGTTGCAGTGAAGAAACTACCAAGCAAAGAACTACCCCTGCTGACTCCATCATCTTGGTTGGCCAACTCCTCAGAAGAGAACGAAACCACCAAAATTTATGAATTTACTTCAACAAATTCAGGAAAAACTTGAGCTCACTCCTTAAGTATCTCTGTGGTTTAGAAAATGATCACCTAATAAAAGCATACTTGAAAGACTAACCTTGAATAACAACAGTAGTGATATCCTCTTCCTATAAAATCTTTGCAACCAAATGGCATATTTCCTGCAGGTTGGAGCTAAGGGACCTTGAAAATGGAGATCCCAAAACTGGTCTTCTCTGCTTTAATATACATGATGGCACCCATGGCCTTCATGGCCTCAGCAGCTCCGCTTGTGACTTATATCTTTGGAGATTCATTGACAGATGTTGGAAACAACAATTATCTGCAGTACTCTCTGGCTAAGTGTAATTATCCATGGTACGGCGTTGATTACAATGGTGGGCAGGCTACTGGCAGATTCACTAATGGCAGGACTATTGGTGATATCATATGTATAATCTCCCTTATCTCCAGCATTCTCTTTGTTATCTATTATATTTCCTTTTTAAGAGAGACTTCGATGTATAGATTTTATGATGCTCTAGGGGATTTAAAACCCTGAATTCATTGATCTGTGCTGTTCTGCACAGACTGAATAAAATTTGATAGTTTAAGGCATTGGTGTGCTATAAAGTAGTGCATTTTAATCATTACCTTCCTTTCTTTCAAACTGGATGAAGTGTGTTTAAAGGAGTTCAAATTTATTGGGTTTTGCAGCTTCAAAGCTTGGAATCCCACCACCACCACCTTATCTGTCAGTGGCTCAAAACGTTGATGCTCTCGTTAAAGGAGTAAACTATGCGTCTGGGGGAGGAGGAATTCTAAATGATACAGGACTCTATTTTGTAATAATACCTTCATTTTCTATAACGAACCATTGTGCTTATTGTTCATTTCTTAACTTTTATAATCACTGGTCCTCTTTATATCTTTTAGATTCAGAGATTATCTTTTGACGACCAAATAAATAATTTCAAGAAAACCAAAGAAGCAATCAAGTCTAAAGTAGGAGAAGTGGAAGCCAACGAACATTGCAACGAGGCTATGTACTTCATTGGCATTGGTATACTTGCATATGCAAACATTATCTTTCTTGTAGTCCTTTTGTTCTGTGCTTCCACTAATTTCATCTGCTGTGATTTTGCAGGCAGTAATGACTATGTGAACAATTTCTTGCAGCCCTTCCTGGCAGATGGTCAGCAATACACTCATGATGAGTTCGTTAATTTATTAATCTCAAACTTAGATGAACAACTTACAGTAAGTACTGTTAACCCATTATTCTCTAGATCAGTTCTTCAGGTGAATCTGTTAAGTAGACAAACTAACTGGGCACTGAATCAAATTGATTATGCTAGAGGTTGTATCAACTGGGAGCACGAAAAATGGTGTTCCATGGAGTTGGTCCCCTTGGCTGCATTCCTTCTCAGAGAGTGAAATCCAAAAAAGGGCAATGCTTAAAGCGAGTCAATGAATGGATAATGGAATTCAACTCGAAAGTGAAAAACCTCCTGCATACCCTGAACCATCGCCTTCCGAATACAAAGCTAATATTTGCAGATACTTACCCACTGGTTCTGGATTTGATCGAGAATCCTAAAGCTTATGGTAAATTGATGAAATTCAATTTAAGTCCGGCACTTCCTTTCTCTGGCTAAATTAAGGGAGAGGCCCTAACATGAAAGCTGCATTGCAGGTTTTAAGATTTCCAATACTTCATGTTGCAACGTAGACACAACCATAGGAGGGTTGTGCTTGCCAAACTCAAAGTTGTGCAGCAACCGCACAGAGTATGTGTTTTGGGATGCCTTTCATCCTTCAGATGCAGCAAATGTTGTGCTTGGAGAGAAATTCTTCTCGTATCTTTTCTCATCAGGTCATTCAGCAGCAGCACCTGGACCATCGGATTGAGTCGCCATCATGCATACCCTCTGTAGTCACTAATTAGTACTACCAAAATCCTATAATCTGTAGCCACTAGTTAATAATGCCAAAGAACACAAGTGGGTTTCATTGCCGCCTCCTCTATTGTACTTAATACATAACATACACCAATCATTAAGTGTAACTGTAAAGAAGCTGTATAATTAAGTTCGCCTCTGCTTATCTTATGTTTCATCCATCATTTTAAATATTGTCGTATGCTTTTAACGCTTGTGTGATTCAATCTTTTTGGCTAATTTGACATTGACAGCAACCATCATGAGCTAATTTAAGAATGCTGGTTTGTATGAAAAATTTTATTTATTTCTGAAAAAGACAAAAACGTCAATGTGGCGAGATGCTCTCAGTTGAATGGCCAGGATTTTCCACATGAGATGAGCAAGTCTTTTACCATTTAAGCAGACCAACTTCAAAGTGCTTGACAAAGCCTTCTTCCTCCCTCCAATGGATGAGGTCTATAGACCTCTTCTGTTAAAAAGATAAGTCATTACGGAATACCAAGCACAAGAAGCTTATTATATGTGACATAAATGAAAGGAGAAATTCTTGCATATTTTAATTATGCTACGTGTCCTTGATTATAACTAATAAATGAAGGATAATTGTTAATTCTCTAAGATTTATGTATATTAAGAATTTACACTTTTAATTTTCAAGATAATGAAAATCGCAGAAACTGACAATTACCCTTCCTTTATTAGTTATATGATTAAAGATATATGACATAATTAGAGTATATAAGAATTCCCTGAAATGAATAAGGCTTGAAGTCAAATCCAGTCTCTTTCCAGTGTGGTTGAAGCAAAACAATCATCATCGAGCAACCCACAAAAATTCAAAAACATATATCAAAGTGAAATGCACCAAATAATTAAAATTTTTCAAAATAGAATACGTGCAACTGGAATTTACGGAAGTGAAAAACTTTCCAATAGCCTCTTGGATTGTCAGGAATAATATGAGAACCCAGTGACAAGTATCACGAAAATCCAGTGTTTGAAACTCAGAATTTAAAAGTAGTTCCAACTTTTTCATGGACTCAACGACTTAAAGGGTTCGGCTTGAGTTTATCCATATGGTTCAAAGGCCTAGGGTTTGTCGTTTTAATTTTAGAGTTATAAAACGGCATTGCAGTTTTCAATATAAGAAAGGACAGTTCAACAAATAACGTTATAGGAGATAAGATAAACTAGTTTTGATTCTTCTGAACCCATTTTGTACAAAGTGGGAATGGACCTATTTCACCAATGCTACACAACACAAAATTTGGAGCCAGAAGCAGATGTTTTTAATGCACACTACTTTACAGGAAAACAACGCCCCATAATAATAATCCCATCACCATTACAAGTCTTCTGGTTTCCATGCTCTGAGGACTGCAAGCAGAAGAAGAATCCGACTTTGTAGAATTCAACGACGCTGCTGTGATATTACCCAACGTTCCGTTCTTGCCAAGACTGCACATTTGCAACGCAATAACTTGTAAGTTAAACCAACACTAATACACTCTACATATATGGGGTCCAATGGATGGTGAAATGAGGCCTTACCGTCCTGCAAATAGACATGAACCATGGCCTGCAGTCATTTAAAAACAAGCTTTAGTAACTTGAAGAGCCAAAATATAGATCTAGGAAAACAATAATAATCAATTCTTTACTTGGATCTGTAGTGGAGATCGTAGCAACTCCATTGAAGTCACATGAATCAGAAGACTTCCCCATCCGGTGATAGTAAGTGTCAAAAGCATAATTTGCATGTGAAATAACATTGTCAGGTTCATAGCACGCCTCTCCCTGCGACAATGGAGAGCAATCCACCTTCCCGGGTCCACATGCCCAATCTAAAGCAGCCTGAAGCATCTTTTCATCCGCCCCGTCCTTGGCGATACAGTAAGTTTGAGTAGTGGTATCATTAGCCAAGACTGCTCCTGCTCCCGTCAAGCGCAAAATATAAACAGGCTTTCCATTTGCATTGAACAAACCCCAATTCTTCTCGGACAGGGGCCCCGGCTTCATATCCTCGTTATAAAGCTCATAGATGTATGTGCTAACAGCAATTCCCGGGTGTTTAGGAGTTCCAGTTTTCTTCAGCACATGCCTAATCAAATTGCTATTATAAGTATTGGCATTGTCCGAGGTTGCATCAGGCTCATGAGAATCACCTTTTGAAGGCCAGCCTGACTCTGTCACTACCACAGGAATGTTGGTGAAATTAAGAAAGGCCATGGCAAAGTATGCTGCATCAACCACAGCATCGAAAACATTGGTGTAATGGAGAAGTGTATTAGAATCAACTGCTTCTTTGGTCGGAGAGAGAGGTTTGAAGAGTGCATAATCTAAAGGAATTACACCATTTGATTGAATATAATCATAGTAAGCATATGTATTGAGCATGAGATATGAGTTGGTGGATTGCAAAAATTCAAGCACTGGGACCAAAACCGGATTCAAGGAGCGGTTAAAGAAAGCTTGAGATGGCGGAAATGAATCGAGGATCATAGAGGAAGAAAGGGGCGTAGAGACTTTAATTTGTTGATCAAGATTCGATGTTACAAGGGCTGAGTGAATGTACTTGAGAGCATTGACAAGCACTTTTGCTGCATTGGGGAGGGTGGTTAAAACTTCGGAACCAACACAAATGGCGGTGATGTTGGTGGCCGGATAATGTGTTACCACATTACGGTATACCCAGTTGGCGGCAGTGGAGTTTGATTGACCAATTGCAAGGAGCTCTTCATTTGGGACAGAGACGACAACCTGAATGTTTGTCTTTGCAAGTGCAATGAGCATTGCTTGGTCGGCATTGTACAGTCTAACATGTCGGATTTGCTGGGCTTTAAGTAGTGCTACTATTTGAGTTGGGTGTGGCATATCTGAGAGATCGGTTCCAATATTCACACCAATGAATGGTTCTGCAAGGGAAAAGAATTCAGAGAATTAGACATCTTT
This sequence comes from Sindora glabra, assembly GCA_020226215.1. Lineage (NCBI taxonomy): Eukaryota > Viridiplantae > Streptophyta > Magnoliopsida > Fabales > Fabaceae > Sindora > Sindora glabra. The sequence goes on along the minus strand of CM035230.1, from coordinate 55,864,326 downwards.
ACCAGTGAGGTGGCGCCAATTACGGTTTTGTCGGAAGCAGGAGCTTTTTTGAGCAAACTGTTCTTCAATCAAGCAAGAATTTTGGAAAAGACATATTCTTATGATTGTTTTCTCCCAAAATATGCATGCCAAAATGAAAGTGTCTTGGGGAAAAAAAATTATCTCTGGTTTATAATCTTAAAGATCTTGAAGGGTTGCTCTTGACATCCTTTTGAATACAAGTATCTCTAAATGAGGACAAATTGGAATAAAGAGTCTAACTAGCCAACTTTAACCACATGAAAATAATAGTTCTGAATAGGGAAAGTTTTTTACCTGCCCGCAAAAAAGTGATACAGACTTTGAAATGTGGGGCAGGTATAATAAATGGGAGAATGGTGAGACAAACAGCATCCACCTACCCTCATTTAGTTTAATAAATGACCAAACAAGTAAGAAAATACAGTAACAGATTGGTCACTCACTCAATATCTCAACCATCACACACCCATCTAACCTGTGAGGGTGAAAATGGAAGGAACGGAAAAGTATGCATCGGCTATGGCTACTACATTGCCAATAGTATGTTAAACACTCTACATAGCTCTGCACATGTCATTTTCCTTTCATTTCCACTCTTACCAGCTAATATTAGATCTTATTTAACCTTTCAAAAAAAGGAAACTGTAGAAAATACTTTTCTGGTTGAACATTGGGAACTCCTTGTTTTGGGAGGGATCCATGCAATGCAATTCAAACATACGCAGTTTCTTTGGTGAACAATGCAAACCCATATTGACAAAAGTAGTAAACTTGAAATTGCAAAAGTAGAATTATAATGCAAGCAACTTTGGAAAGTTGAAAACTTGGGTTCTTTTCAGGCAGAACTTATTAGAGAAAGCAGAATAGCAAATAAGAAATAATAGAGGGAAAATGGTCTCGCCTTCGTCAGCTGCAACAAAAGGCACTAATAAAAGCAGCAGAAGCAAATGCAAAGCCATAGATTCAATAACACCTTCTGTCAGAAATCTCTCTGTGAAGAGGCCTCAATGGCGATGAATGAGAAGGGAAAGAGGAAGGAGGAAAAGGAGTGAGAGAGGGAAGTGGGGGTAAAGCTGTGGGAGAATGGATGTAAATGTAATGCAAGAGAGAGAGAGAGGAAGGAGAGAGGCAAGATGGGAGTACACGTGGAAAAGGTCGTCAGACAATCAAACGGCTAAGAAATCATTCCTAAATCATGAATCAACTGTTTTTATTGGGTAAAAGATGATTTTCTCATTTGATTTCATTCCAAAGGCCGATGGTTGTACCGTTGTAGCCTGTTGGAGGACGCATTCAATCGAGTAGTTGTAGTGAGAATTATTTTTTTCATTCTAACCAAAAAATTATTAATACAAATAATGCAGTTCCATATTTGAAAGAAAAATTATAGTGCTTTTGTCAATTTTATGTAACAAATATATTAAAATCATACTTTTTAATTTGTAAAACATTAAACTTTATAGTACATGAGTGGTTCTCCTGTTGGAGGAGAAATTTTTGTCGGAGCGTTCTCTCGTTCTACGAGAATGAGACAATAAACGTAGGAAACCGTTATTGCGTAGTAAACAAACAAAAAGGGAGGAACAGGATTCTTGAAAACACCGAAAAGTGTCTAAATAGGCATCATCATCCCCAACGGTCACGCGTATACTCTAGTTTCTTTTTTACTGGGGCTCAATCACCAGAGCAAGGTGCCGGTGAATTCGACATTTTCCTTATAGATACAGCGGTGCTAATTGTCTTGGCAATGGGTACCCAAAAAAGCTCCAAAAAAATTCCAATCATTTGATTAATATAGTTTCAAAACTTATATATTAAATCTATTTTGAAAAAAATTTCCAATCAGTTTGGAAAAGAAAATCTCTATTTCAAAAAATTTGAAGAAACATATATTTTTTTTATTTTTACTAAGTACTTATAAGAAAGCAACAATACTAAAAAAATCCATAAGTTGATGAATATATTCTAATAAGATAAATATATCCATAGAACAAAGAAATCAAGAGTTTCAAGTCAATAAAAACTAAGAAGGTTAACTAAAAAAAATTATTAGAAGCTTCATTGTAGAATTAAGATCCAAATATTCGATTTGATAACTGATTACTAATTCTTCTTGTGCTTCTAAAAAATCAAAAGGTATTCTTTGTTCTATATATATTCATCTTAAAATATTCTAACAAATTTAGATTAAAATTTTATTTGATCATTGTATAATCAAATTTTTATTAATTTCATTATTGATTAAAAATTTGTATTAATTTAGTTTTTAAAAGATTAAAATTTTCAAACTTTAGTCATTTCATACAATAATTTAGCATTCTATCTTATGTATGAAATGATTAAAATTTGAAATTTTTTAATTTTTACAAAAACTAAATTAACATAAATTTTTAATGAGAGATGAGATTGATAAAATATTAATTTTATAAGAATTAAAATAAATTTTTAATTATAAATTTATTTCATTATATTTTTCTCTTCATTTTTAATAGTCTGATGCTTGTTCTATTTGATTCTCTTGTTTTGGCCTAGAAAATACTTTATAATTAGAATGATGAAATAAATTTTAACTATTAGAATGAATGGTAATTTTAAAAATTATAGTAAAAATAAATATAATAAAATAATGATAAAATAACTTTTTTAATGTTCATAAAACAGTTTGAAATAATAGATAAAAGAGGAATATTGGAAGTATGAAGAGAAATTATTAATTAATCAATGAATATATAATTTGGGTATTCATTATTAATAAAAATTAAAATAAATATTAAAATTTTATAATAATTAATTTTTCAATAATATTTTTTTACATTTATTTTGTGCCCAGTAAATAAGTAAGAATTTATCAAAGGAGAGAATGATTTATCCACCCTCTTAAAAATTACATCTCCAATCACCATGATCGCACCTCTTCAATTTCAAAGAGCAGGGGACCAATTGATTCAATTGCTAGTTGTGAATTATAAGTGTTGTATCATAAGAAAGCTGCAAAAAAAAAAGGCTAATAAACTCCGTCTATGACCCTATGGGATGGGAATTAGGAGAAATTTCGTTCAAATAATTCACCAGGTTGACAGTTGGACCCTAGTTAGACGCTCCCTGGTTAAACTCATTTTTGTTACATTACTTTACGAAAAATATTATAGATATTGAAAATAAATTTTAAATTTAAGTTATAAATATTTTATATTTATTAAATTTATCTTACTATTATATATTTTATTATAATCATTAATTTGTTGTATTTAAAAATTAAATAATTAATTTTATTAGAAATATTATATGAATTAAAATTAATTAATTATTGAAATATTTATTTAAATAATTAGTTTTATATTTTAACATTAAGCATAAAACAGATCGGGTTCTGATTTAACATGTATGATACATGATAGGTTGAATCATGCATAAGATCATATAGGTAAAGGTCGCAACATATAGCCTTTTAGTTGTCAGTAGTTTTCTATTACAAGTCTGACCTTAAATAAAGATATTAGAGTTATTATTTTGATACTGAAAAATAAGGGTTCTAACTCTTAAAATTTTCTCTACCTTTTCTCTTTATCTGGATAACTTAAGGGCGAAGTAGGTTGTAATTCTATTCATCATCATCATTCAGATCAGTCATGGCCTCATCAAGTTATGCACTAAGTACACTCGTAATTTTGTATAATTAATTTTATATTTCAAAATTTTAATTTATACTTCTAACAATTAGTATCAGAGCATGTTGGTAGTATAAATAATTTATTTATGAGCAATTTTAATTGTCTTGATAAATTTATAAAATTCCCGTTTTTGATTTCTCATGTTCGTATATATAAAATTAATGAAATTGAAAATTTCTTTTTTGAAAACCTTTCAGATCTATTCTTTCTCTCTATTAATTATTGAATCTTGGTCTTATATGTATGAGGAATATCACTTTGTTATTTCAATGCATCAAATTCGTGATTATTGTAGATCAGTTTAAATTTTTACTGGAAAAATTTAGAACATAAACTGTGCAATTTTGAAAATTTTTCTTCTGTATAATATGTGAATTCGTGTTAAAATTATGTTAGATATAATTTTTTTGGGGGTTAAAAGGGGTTAGAAATAAAATTTTGGAGCTTAAAAACACATTAATGGTGGAAAACAGTAAACAAAACTGAACCTGTACGAAGGAAGGAAGAGGAAGAGTTTCTTTCGCAGCGCGCGTGGTTCCCACGCGCCAGTTCCCATGTGAAACACATGCACAGAGTGATGACAGCATCTGTATGCAAGTCTGGAGCCACGCGCGTTAATTTTGCGTGCCAAATTTACTGCATTCTGATGGTTGACTAGTCAGCTGACCAGATTGGCCACGTGCGATTTAGCGTGTGATTACACGTGCCAGTCTGCTGACCAGAAAATTCCTCTAGAGGCCCACTCGCGGGCGTGTATCACACGCGTTTAGTTTTTCGCACCCAATTTTGACCTAGTTGTGTATAATTTGATTTTCTAGCTTTACGTAATTTTTTTTAGAATTTTTGAAACCAATAATTATTTGTTTTGAATTTATGAATGTTTATATTGTATAAAAATATAATTTATTTATGAAATTTTTTCCTAAAAATATTCATGGACATTCTTTATAATTTTTCTGGCCTTGGTGTGTTATCACTCTCTCTGGTTATAAATGTAACTATATTAAATAATTTTGAGCCTTTAATTATGTTATTTTAGTACATATAAAACACCTAAAGCCATTTATTTCACACCAATGATAAATTAAGAATATAATAAGGTTATTTTCCATAAAATACTATCCTTCTCAAATTTTTAAGAGTACATTGCATTGATGAGGGATACACCATATCGGTGTAACATTGTTAATATAATTTTAGGGTTTAGATTCCTTAGAATAGGCACGCAAGCAATTATAATGTTTCAATATTTCTGATACCCTATCGGTATAGCTATATTGATTACATTCTTATGTAGATTCTTGTACAAGCCAAATCATATGGTACATGTAATTTTGATACCACCTTGTTAAATAGTTATTTGACTGATTTATTTAATTAGGAATCTTATGTTGTAATTAAGTTATGCACGTATAATTAATAATTTTTCAATCCTGTTGCATCAGTCCCGGTCTTTCAGCAACTATCTATGGTGAGGACTTTTAATGGAATAAATTATGATAAATAGAGAGAGTCCTTAAATATGTACCCAACGATCTCTAAGGAGGATTTAGCTCTTAGGGAATCAAAGCTGGCTGATCTCTTACCTGAATCTAGTGCTGCAGATAAGACCTATTATAAATAATGATGAGTCGAACCGGATTTATTTGGCAGTTATTAAGTTCACAATTGAAAAGGGAATTAGAGAGAGTATCCTAGATAAAGACACTGTTGTGGAGTACATGAAAGCTGTTGGTGAAAAATTCAAGAAGCTTGATAAAACTCAAAAGGTTTATTATTTCTCCATGCTTGACAACATTTGTTATGATGGAGTTTCGGGTGTCAGAGAGCACATCATGAAGATGATTCATTACTACAATAAGCTGAGATCATATGGTGTTGATCTAGGAGAGAGTACTTTGATCTACAGAGTCCTTCAGTCATTGCTAGCTGAATATAGTTATTTAAGAAGTTCATATAATTCATAAGAGGGAGAGTGGACAATAGACCAGATAATTTCTATAGTAACTCAAGAGGAGGAGACTATGAAAAGTAATCCACAATCTCATTTCATCAACTACTTATCTCAAGACTCTAATAATAAGTCAGGAGATAATGATAAAAGAGGAAAGAAACTAGAGACACAGATATTTGGAAAGCCTGAGTTCAAGAGAGGTGGTGATAAGGGTAAAGGACAACAAAAGAAATTTAAAGGCAAGTGCAATTAGTGCAAGATCCCTGGACATAAAAAGTCTCAATGTTATAAGCTAAAGAATAAGCGTAAGCAAGAAAGGGCCCAATAACAGGCAAATCCTAAGTGAGATGGAAGAGACTGTATTAGGAGTAGTAGGAAGTAGGATAAAATTAATTACATAGGATCATGTTTTCCTTTATGTTTATCTTATTGACACCTTTAATTTGAATTATGTCATTTATGCATCTTTTTCAAATTTAATTTTTAATTCTATTTTGAATAATTGTAGTTATTCCTTTTGACAAAGAAAATTTATTATGATTTTACTATTTTTGGTATGCCACCTTACAAAATGATTTGTATCTTTTGAATTTGAAAAATTATCCTATTGTATCTTCTAATATTCCCATCAATATTATGATTAGGCATAAACAACCTACAATGAGTTAGAAATCTTCCATTTTATAGGATCGTTTTTAGGCCCTTTTTCTAGAGAGATTAGAAAGATTGGTAAAATAAAAGTGTGTTGTTAAATTTAAATTCTCATATCTTAAAACTTTTAAGTGTGGAGTTATAAAGTAGAGATGAGACTCTATAATCCTTAGTTAAAGAAATTAGACTTTACAACAATTAGTGGGTTCTTCATTAGGTACTATACTAGATCAAAAGGTTACAGATTTTCTTGTCCCACTCATAGTACCAAGACTATCGAGTTTAATCAAATATTTTATTTTGAGGATGACTTGAATAATGGGAGTTTGATGCTTAGAGTTATCAATTTATATGACAAGGCCACCATTCTGCCTATACCTATTTTGATTCCCTTACCACTAGAGGAGATAATGTTCACAATTCAGTTCAAATAAATAAAGATCCATATGTTGAAGAATTTGATCAGTTAGCTATTGAGTTTAGATCCATTGTAATAGAACTTATAATATTTTGGGTTTATACTAAGCCAATTGGATTGAACGGATGCTTGAAAGATTTAAAATGGACAAGATTTCTTACGCTTTCACTATTGATAATCTTATATATGTATTAGTCTGCTTTCATTTAAATATAGCTTTTGCTATTAGTGTGCTTGGAAGATTATCAAGTAACCCTAGGATGGATCATTGAAGAGCGACTAAGATAGTAATGTAGTATCTTTGAGATACTATGAATCATATGTTGACTTATAGACGATCTAATTTTCTTGAGTATAATTATTACTTAGATTCTAATCATGCCTTATATATAGATGATCGTAAGTTAACATTTGGATACATCTTTATGATGTCTGGAGGAGCTGTCTCATGAAAAGTATTAAACAGACATTCACAGCTACCTCAACTTTGGAAACAAAATTTATCGCATATTATAAGGCCACTTGTTAGGTTGTATGGTTAAGGAAGTTGATATCTGGAATGCAATTGGTTCATTTTATATCACGATCTCTACTAATTTTATTGCGACAATACTTCTACTGTGTGCTTTCTCTCTAAACCACAGGAATTCTAGTCGTATTGAACATTTTGATGTTAAATTCCTGTTCATTAGAGAGAGAAGATTACTTAATCTTAAAGTCGCATTAAACATAGCCCTAGTGGAGACATGCTAGGGATTCGTCAACTTAAGGCTTACCTATAGAAGTATTTTAAAATTAAGTAACTCATATGGGTCTTATTGAATCTTTTGATGTAGCCTTAGTTTAGTGGGATTCTGAGATATGCTTATTTTATTTATTGATGTTTGTGACCAGTAATTGCTCATATTGAAAAATTGATGATATGTTTTATACATATATATAAATCATTTGCTTCCCTATCGGATTCAATGATTTTGAGTTATTTCTCTTATAAGCTGTGGTCAAAAGATTAACCTTATATATATCCAGTTCCTTTGGGATTATGAGACATTAATTTTACATCACTTGTTTCTCTATCGGATTCAGTGATTCTGTATGGTCTCATTCCACTTATGTAATCGTTATTTAGATATCGAAACATTGGTAATATATTTTATACATATATAAATCATTTGTTTCCCTATCGGATTTAATGATTTTAAGTTGTTTCTCTTCTGAGCTGTAGTTGAAAGACTAAACTTTATTTTGTTCCTTGCAGATTATGAGATATTATATCACTTGTCTCTCTATCGGATTCAGTAATTTTATGTGGTCTCATTCTCTGAATTAAGTTTATAACTTAATGTACAACTAATTGCTTAATTATTGATGTTTCAATTATTTCATATAATTAATTAATGCTATCCAAGTGGGAGATTGTTGTATTTAAAAATTAAATAATTAATTTTATTAGAAATATTATATGGATTAGTATTAATTAATTATTAAAATATTTATTTAAGTAATTAGTTTTATATCTTAACATTAAGTATAAAATAGATCGGGTCCTAATTTAATGTGTATAATCCATGATAGGTTGGATAGTGCATAAGCCCATATGAGTTGAGGTCCCAACCTACAGCCTTTTAGTGGTCAGTAGTTTCCTATCACAAGTTTGACCTGACATAGAGATATCAAGGTTATTATTTTGATACTGAAAAATAAGAGTTCCCACTCCTAAAATTTTCTCTGCCTTTTCTCTTTATCTGAATAACTTAAGGGGCGAAGTAGGTTGTAATTCTACTCATCATCATCATCATTCAGATCAGTCATGGTCTCATCAAGTTATGCACCAAGTATGCTCATAATTTTGTATAATTAATTTTATATTTTAGAATTTTAATTCATACTTCTAACATAATTTTCATTCCAATGTCAATTTGAATGCATATACTATTACTCTCGTAGTTTTGCTCGAGCTTCTTAAAGTCAATCTGTGTTTAGTTTTTTAGTAATTGACATAAATAAACAACAAAATATTTGAATAGTTTGATAATTGATGAAGTGAAAGGCGTGTGATTTATCTTTCCTCTAAAAAAACCCAAGTAATTCTATAAAATGTTCTAATTAAAAATAAAAAGTAAGTTTAAAGACCTAATTCCAATTTTTTAAATTATAAGAATCTAATTAAAAATGGGAAAATTTTACAAATTTATTTGGATTTTTTTTAAAACTATTTTTAAAAGCTATTTTTAATTTTTAAAAATTATTTTTAAATTTTAAAAAAATAACGAATCAAGGATGTTTGGATGAATAAATAAGATAATATTTTATTTAATTATAAAATTAATATTAAGAATAAGAGAACAAGTTATGAAAATATTAATTTTTTATTTTTATTTTTTTATTTTTAAGTTATACAATTCAAGTTATAATTTTTTAAAAATAGATTATGAAACTATTTGTTAAATAGGAGCTTTTGTTTTTAAAGAATAAAAAAAATTATTTTTAAAAATAGTAAACAAATAAATTCTAAAATACTTTTTTAGCTTTGAGGTGTTTTGATCCTACGCCTTTAATTTTAATAACTTAAAAACCACCTTTTTAAACTATACAAATCTTAAAATTAATGCTTGTTGCTAACTTGATTTATTATTTTATTAAATTACATGACTTTTTTATGATCTTTTTAAAAAATAATCTCAATATTATAATATATTAGTTTGTCTTATTATTTTTTATAAATAATTTTATGTTATATGATCAATAAGAATTAAATTAGATGCATATAGTTTAAATTAAATAATGAAAAATAAGTTATAAAATTATATGTAAAAAATGATGAAATAAACTAATATGTCATAATATTATAATTCTTGTTTTAAAAATTCATAAGAAATTATTGTAATTTGATAAAATGCTTAATTAAGATGACAATAGACACTAATTATAAATGTTATGAGGTTTAAGGGGTGATTTCCAAATTTTCAAAGTAGAAAGGGATAAATTCTAACTACCCTAAAATTGCAGAGGGTAGTTTATATTTTTTTCATTAAAAATTGAATAAATGTATAGAGAAAAATAAAAGTTATACATGACATGAATAATTGATAAGTTCCCTAAAAATTGAAATATGTTAAATTAAGACATGTGTTTTCTTTGGTAATTACAAGCAAAAAAAAACTATTTATTTATTGATCATATTGGATTTGTTTGGAAAATTTGTAGTTGCATTATTACAAAATTGTGATACAACACTATCACATTGATATTGGTTAAAGTAAAAATTGACATATATAATAATACAGTGACATTTTTAAAAATACGAGCAACTTATCATGTCAATTCTTATTAAAAAATGACATCTTAAAATCATAATATTTTTTACATCAATTATTAAAGAACTAACATCTAAAAAGAGATAAAGAGTTGGTACAAAATATGAGGATAAAATTATTATGATGATTTTTTACATAACTAATGTTTAAAATGGTGCCTTGGAAATAGATATAACTTAACACATCAATTTTGTATTAATAATTGATGTGGTTAGTGTACCAAATTGCCTTTAAATTTCGTGATGTACACTTTGATTCTTCATTTTTTATAAAATAGTTTTTGGCAAGACCTTTTGTTAGAAATCTTGTCAAAAGAACCTATCCATTTTTTGCTTTTAAACATCAAATAATGGATTGATTGTTTCAATGAGATTCACATAAAAAATTGATGAAATTCAAGTTTAAAATCCTATGGAGGCACCTCATCCATTCTCTAAAGTCTTTGACGAGCTCACGAATAGATGAGGTATTTCCATAAGATTTGAAGTTATAATTATGTTTTGAAACCTCTTTATGAAATGTTTTCAATGAAATTTACTTTTGATAAAAATTTTATTAAAGTATCTTATCCATTCTTTAATATCTATGACGATTTTGCAAAATGGACGAGATGTTTCAATGGAATTTACAATATAATCAGTGACAAAGAAGTAAAATTTATTATATTTTCATTTGTAATTTCTTTGTATGATGATCTATTCTAATTATAATTTTCAACTAATCTTTACTTTCATTTGTAAATGTGTAAATATGTCTAATCTTTTCTTGTTATCATATTTGATCTTTACAATACTACGATATCATTGTCCAAGGTGTCAAAGATTTTATAATGTAAAATTGTCTTTGCTATTTGTAACAAAGTTTATTAGAAAACAAAAATACCACATTAGTTATTTAATAAAAATCAATGTGAATATCAAATTCTTGTTTGTTAGATCAATTTTTAAATATCCAACGTTGAAATAAATACTAAACATTATATTTGAAAGGAGGGTTGAACATTAGATATTGATTGTATAAAAGAATTAATGTCTTAAGATATATTTATAACTAACTAATTATTATATTTATGATTTTCTAGGAAATCGTAAAGACCTACGACATCAATTTAGTTGATAACCAACATGTAAAGGTATATTAATGGCTAGCCTATTAAATTGCACTATGCCATTCATAAGGCAATGGGAAATTGCAAAAACATATAATGTTGGTTGTAAAAATAATTGATTCCTAAAGGAATTTTAGGTGCCATGCTTTAAGATGAAAACTTTTTACTCGTTGGTATTTAACTTAACCGATGTTCAAAAAGTATATCAACAACCACCTATTGAAAAAAGTCATATGTAAGATGTTAGATTTCTTTCATAACTAATGTCTACCATTTTGTACATTGCTTATAGATTTTGCTCACACTTTCCATTATAAACATTTCAATGATGCCTTTGCCTTTATTATCTAATTCAAGAGTTTGATCAAATTTAAAGATAACTTTCTTTTCATCTCATTTGGCCCATATAGAAATATTGTAAATTTTGTCAAAGGATTTGTCTCCTTTAATATTTTTTATTCCATAATGTGAAATCCTTTAAAAAATTAGCATTGTCACTCTCTAAAGGCTAAGAAATCTAAATAGGCAAATCCTTTGATAAGAATTATAACATTTATAAATGTGCTAGGTAAGATGGAATAAGAGTACTCATTGTATTCAGTCCTCACTCTTAAGTTAGTAATAGAGGTAAGTGAATTGCCTAGACTTACTAATAAGTCTTCTTTGCACCCCATTTCTCCATAAACAAGACCTCTCTAATTATAATTAAATAAGAAAATCCAATTTTTTAATTACAATTCTTTAATATTTCTTATTGTATAATTACTGTAAAAGAAGGCTCTGCTTATGAAGAGGCAAAGGTTTAAGGATATGGTATATAATAGGCATAGTAATTTGATGTATTTATACATTCTAATTTGAAATCCTTTAAACAATATGAAAAAGAGCATAATTCTAGTCAATAAGGAAAGTTGGTAGCAAGAATGGAATAATGTATTTATCAATACAATAATGTTCATGTAATTGAAAGTTGGTTATTTATTGTATTTGTTAATGTGATGATATATTAATGTATATGCAAATAAATAAAATTATAGAATCAATTTTCATAATTATTTATTGTCCTTTTCATATATATTTCTCAATCTACTTTTTTTATTATTTATGCTCAATTTTGCATTTGGATAACTCTCTTTTTGTTATAAACAAAACATATAATGATTATGATGAGGTAAAAATAACTCTCTTTCCATTTAAAATATTTAAAAATGACTTTCTCTTTTTTGTTATCATCTTTGGTTTGAAATTTCAAAAACTTGGTCATCATAATTGTAATTAAAAAAATCCTAGAAAAATTACATCAATTATTTACTTAAATTGACATCTTCAAATTAAGATCTTTTTTAAAAAAATGATGTAAAAAGGAAGATATTTCATATTCAAATATAGTGCTAATTTTTTTTATAGGAAATAGTGTTGATTTGTCATAAAATTAATGTTAAAATTGTAATTTAATGCCTTGGTTTTTTATTTGTAATAAATGTGAAAAGTTATTAAGATAACAATTGTTATGAAATTGACATTATATATTTTATTGTTAACATTTTAAATATAATACATTAAAATTAAACGTTAATTTTAATATATAATTGATGTGAAAAATTATAATATGCTTAGTTTAAATTTGAAAGTTATATAAACTTCAAGATTTGAGAATAAATTACTTATATATGATCATTGTTAAGGCCAAATTAAATTAAAATAATTTTTATAAGAAATTTAAATTTGTTTATGGTTGATAAATTATTTTGAGAATGAGAAAGGATTGAAACTATGGAATTAAGATTGTAGATAAAATCATTTTTCAAAAATACATTTTTAAAATCAATTGGTGGTTGAGATTGAATTAATTGGGTTTAATAGCTAAGATTTAATGGGGAAAATAAGCTTATGATAGGTAAGAAGTACAAGATAATATTTCTTAACTTCTTTATTTTTCGAAAATTCCCCTCCCTATCTCTAGGTTTTAGCTCTTTTTCTTACTTTTATTGTTTTTGTCTTCATATGGTCTCCTCTCTCTCACATGTCCTGATTCTTTTCTTTCCCCTTTCCTTTCTTATCATTCCTAAACCTTCTTTCTCTTATAAATAAAAATAAATGCTGGCTAGTTTTTTCCTCTTTCCCTCTCATTATTTTAAAAAAAATCAAATCGGTACTATTTATTGTAATTTATCACAATGAGATACCACATGTTCACTTTCTTTTATTTAAGTGCATCTATGCACAAAAATTTATCATAATGCTCAAAAGATAGAATGAAATACTTACAACACATTTTAGGAAAACTAAAAGCACTAAAATAAAAATCTTTTTTTATCACATATTAAAATTGAAGGATTTTTAATTTTATAAAAATAAAAAATAAAAGATTAAAAATTTATAAAAATTAAAATTAGAGAATTTTTAACTTTATAAAAATCAAATTAATATTAAATTTTAATTATAAACAAAATTAATAAAAATTTAATTTTTAGGGATTAAAATAAATTTTTAGTTAAGATAAAAATAAAAATAAATAAAAAATTAGAGGCATAGAACTTTATATAAAATTGTAAAAAAGTCTCTTTTGTTTACTTTTTAAAAAAAAGAATAATAATCTTGAATGAATTACTTTCTAAAGAATAAATAGTAACATCCTTTTTTTTAATAGTTTGATTATTAATTAAACTTAATTTATCTATTTATTTAAAATTTGTAGTTCATGTTATTGTTTGAAAATAAGACAGTAATATATTACTATTTGAAGACTAAATAGTAATACATTATTATTTAATAATTTAATTATTAATTAAATTTAATTTATCTATTTATTTGATATTTTTTATTAATATTACTATTTTAAAATAAAATAGTAATATATTAATATTTGAAGAATAAATAGTAACATGCTATTATTTGACAATTTAATTGTTAATTACACGAGATTTTTCTATTTATTTGAGATTTTTAATTGGTATTATTATTTTAAAATAAAATAATAACATTCTTTTCTTTGGCAGTTTGATTGTTAATTAGACTTGATTTATCCATTTATTTCAAATTTTTAGTTCTTATTATTGCTTAGAAATAAAATAGTAACGTATTACTATCTGGAGACTAAACAGTAATATGCTATTATTTGATAATTTAGTTATTAATTAGACTTGATTTATTTATTTATTTAAAATTTTTTTATTGATACTATTATTTTGAAATAAAATAGTAACATACTATTGTTTAGAAAATAAACAGTAACATATTGTTATTTAGTAATTTAGTTATTAATTAGACTTAATTTATCTATTTATTTAAATTTTTTTATTGGTGTTACTATTTTAAAATGAAATAATAATATCATCTTCTTTAGCAGTCTAATTATTAATTAAACTTGATTTATCTATTTATTTAGAATTTTTAATTGATGTTACTGTTTTGAAACGAAATACATCTTATCTAGAGAACAAACAGAAATATATTATTATTTAATAATTTAATTATTAATTAGATTTAATTTATCCATTTATTTAAAATCTTTTATTGATATTATTATTTTAAAATAAAATAATAACATATTATTATTTAGAGAATAAATAGTAATATGCTATTATTTAATAATTTAGTTATTAATTAGACTTGATTTATCCATTTATTTAAAATTTTTGGTTAGTGTTATTATTTTAAAATAAAATAGTAATATGTTACAGTCTAAAAAATAAATAGTAATATATTGTTATTTGATAATTTGGTTGTTAATTAGACTTGATTTACCCATTTATTTAGGATTTTTTATTGGTATTACTATTTTGAAATAAAATAATAACATCTTCTTTTTTACTTATTTGATTGTTAATTAGACTCGATTTATTCATTTATTTAAAATTTTTTATTAGTATTGCTATTTTGAAATGAAATAGTAATATATTACTATCTAATGAATAAATAATAATATATTATTATTTGGCAGTTTAATTGTTAATTAGACTTGATTTATTCATTTATTTAAGATTTTTAGTTAGTGTTACTATTTTAAAATAAAATAGTAACATCCTCTTTTTTAGTAGTTTGATTATTAATTAGACTTAATTTATCTATTTATTTAAGATTTTTAGTTAGTGTTACTATTTTAAAATAAAACAGTAACATGTTACTGTCTAAAGAAAAAATAGTAATATATTATTATTTAGTCTATAAATAATAATATATTATTTCTTGGTAGTTTTATTTATTAAAAAAATTATTATAGTATTACTAGATACCAAAAGAGTTAGGGAGCAAAATTTTAATATAAAATTTCAATGAATTTAAATTAACAAAAATAAGATCAAAGTTAGAAAAATAATAAAAAAATAAAAAAATTAAGAAAAGGCATTGAAAAAAACTTTTTTTGCTAACTATAGTGGACAAAACACCTCTAGCATTTTACAAGCACATAGATATCAAAAAGTTATATAGAATAAAAAATATTCGCCTAAAGCGAATAATCAAGAATAAAGTTATAGTTGTTCAAAGTTTTGAGTTCAATTTACACATTTTTTATCAAGTGGACCTCATCAAATTTTCTTATTTTCTATGTTTTAGTTAATTGATCAAGAAGTTATGCCTTTTTGAAATTTTTAATTCATAACTACATCCTCATGGTTAAAAAAAAGATATTTTAAAAATATAATATTAATAATTGATAAAATCGATACCTCTTTGAAATAAAGATCAGCGCTAACACCTCTTTGAAAGGAAGTTTAGGAAATGGCATTACGATACAATTTATTATTTATTTTATGTTTTCGGCTAACTTTTCTCACTAGAGGAACCAATCTGCTCTTCATTTTTAGATTGGTACTTATCTTTTTCTCTAATTACGGTGGGCTCATATCTCTTTCTTTTCCTTATCTTCCTTTCACTCGAGCTATCTTTTCTCTTTCTTCTCGAATTTCTTCTACTATGCCTTTGCTAAAGTGGCTACTGCTTTCTTACCCCTGGTTTATCACTAACTATTTAGCCACAAACAACATCGGTAGCCTTTTCTTAAATCATGGATGTAAGCACACTGAGTTGAATAGGTCAACTAGTAGTTCATGATGTTGCTACCAATGTACTATCGTGAGCTATTGTTCAATAACGCAATATGTATTAGTGAAAGAAAGAAGTTACAACTAGCAGCGAGTTGGGGAGCTACATGGAGCCATCACCACCTTCCTTGCTTTACTCTGTCCTAGCTCGTTTCTGCTAGTAGGAATGCTGGGTTTTCTTTATTAGTGGATCAGATTGGAGTTTGAATTGCGATGCTCTTTCGACGAGCTCCAATCAGCTCTGGTGAGCTTTAATCAGCTCTTAAGGTAGTAAGTGAGCTGATCTAACCATTATGCTTTAACATTTCAATTGTTACAAGTTTTAATATATATATATATATAATATAATATAAATATACATGCATACAAGGTTGAGGCTATAAATAATTGATAAAATATGCTTAAAGTATTACCAGAATATCATGATCAAAGTGAAAATAGAACATTAAACTTTAGTATTTTGAAATATCTACTTTGATCCAAATCTTCTTATTTATATAAATTTCGAATAAATGAAGTGGGCTTGGAAAAATGTATAAACTATGATGTAAAATGTTAAAATACCATGATTGGAGCATTTTCAAAGCTTAAAGTTATAATATTTTGATTGTATTATGATTGATCTAAGAAAAAACCTATTCTTATGTGTATATAAAAAAGGTGATAGTGCTTTTATAGGTAAAATTTTTATGATATAGGATATTACGTCCACACGATTAAGGTATTTATGAAAAAATGCTTTCCATTAACTTAGATAAATTATGTACGAGTTAATAAGTCCCTAAATGTGTAAAAAGTAATTTGGTGTTTCGGTTGGAATAAAGTTAAAACATTTGGAATGTAAGGTAGAGTTTCTATAAAAAAAATGAAATGATAATGGAATATTTTGTGACAAAGGTTTAATATATTTGCTTGTATAAGGTCAATATAAAGATCATCCTATATAAAAGCTTATGTTGATGTCATGAATTAATCTTTAAAAAGGTTTAAAAACTAATAATTTAGACTATAAGTGCATGGTCATATAAAAATGGAATTAAGATAGATGGCAAGAAGTTGATAAATTATAATAATGAACTATTATGATTTAGATTAAAAGTTATGATATGTAAAAACTATTATAAGTGAGGTCTTAGGGTTATAATTTACCATTGTAATTCCTAAGTAGGAAAAAAAGAATCACTTCAAGTTCTACAAGAAATGTGCATCATCAGGTGAAATATATTTTATCACTACATTTTTATTTAATAAAATATAACTCAATTATGTTCCTTTTATTAGTGATATAAATTTCACATTCATTGTATAAACTTAGTTTCATGATATAAGAATAATTAGTTGTTGATGAAAGATAGTTGATTAGAGTGTGCAGCAAAAGCATGGTTATATCATTACTAGCTATTGACTTATTGATTGTGATAGGATTGCAATAGATCATATTTTTATTGTGTTATATGCTTTAATTGCTCGTAATTATCGAATAATTGCTTATGTGGGATTGTATTGGATCTGGTGATATGAATAAAGTGAAGCTCTAATAAATTAGTTGCATTGTGAATTGAGAACTATGCTAGAGCAATCATATCGAATATCATGATTTATGATAAAAGGACATTGTGATAACTGAATGAGAAATTCTTGACAAATAGAAGTGAAAGGGATATAAAATTGATTTAAGAGTTGAATAGGAAATTCCTAGCTAACAATTGAAAAAAGTATAAAATTGATCTTAATATCATGGAACAGCTATATGTATGTTTACTATATTTGAATATGTGACATAATATGACCATTTATAGTTAATTTCTATTGATGATGTGATTATGGTGATCTGTGTGCATTTGAGCCTAAATGGCTATTTGCGATTGTATTATCTACTTGAAATGGGTAATGCATATTGTGACGATAATATTATATATTATTAGATAGTTGTACTTTCCCTGAGTTTGGTGCAAGAGAGCTCTTATTTCAAAGTTTAGTTTCCTAGGGTTTAAAATACCAAGAAATAGGTTTGCTAGTAGTTCTAAATTATTACATGCTTAACCTATGATTAACACATGTAAAATTGAACTCCCACAAAATAATGGTGGACATATATTCATTGAGTTCACGTAACTTACTTTATTGTATGTTCAATGTTTTCAAGTCATGGTGAGCATATTTGAACGTGATGCATCCATGGAGAATTAAAAACTGCTAAAAGATTTGATAGTTGGGAATTATGTCAAATTAGGAATAGAAATTGAGAATAAAAATAGTATTGATTCATTATTTAATGTGTTAAATCATTTATGTGTGAGTAAACCTGAAACTGTACTGTACTATGTGTATGTATAATTGTTATTGTGTTTGGAAATTAAACAAACTTCATATTATAGGGTGTATGACTTTTGGGAAATATCTAAAAATAGGGGAGATTTTGTCCATTTTTTTAAAAAAAAAATTCAAAAGAGTGAAAAGTTACTAAAGCTTATGGAAATTGGCAATGGGATCCACGCCAATTACGAACGGAAGTGGGTCATGACAAAAATAAGACAATAATTTTTTTATTTTTAAAAAATTCATAAAAATGAAAGTAAAAGTTGAAATAGGAGGTAAGCTCTATCTTGGTTGCAAAGTGCATATTCAAAATGAAAGCATTTTCATCACGAGATTTGTTGCGCCTTTAGAAGAAATTTCTACTAAAGATCAGTAAAGTTCATATTCAACCTTTATTTCAGCCCCCAATTCACTGAAGTCTTCTTTTCATTATTAAGTGTATTTGAATACCTTATTTTTTTTCTTTAAACCTAGGAAAGAATGTTTTGATATTGTGATTGTATACCTTTGTATTTGATTTTATTTTTTAAGGTTTTAGGTAGTGTGGGTGTTGATAAATCCATACCAACTTCTTTAAAAATCTTATATTATTCACATGTTAGTGTATTTTTTTATATATAGATATTTTTTATATATTTGTTGCATGAGATTCAAACTAGGTAGTCATGAATTGTGGATAGATGTTTGTTGATTAAATAGGTCTTAAATATGCTAAGGGGGTTGAAGAGTTTATTAAATTTGTTATAGGTCAAGAAAAGAAAATTAGTAATAAGCTTATTAAGCATCTTTGTGCAAAATATATCTGCCTTAGGATGCTTAATCCAACAAAAATGAAAAAGCATCTTTTTCTCTATGACATTAACATGACATATGGATTAAACATCATTTAATGTTGAGCTTCAAATAAATATAACACATAACTTGTTATGTTGGTAGTGTATAATCTACTTCCTTCATTATGTATGAAGTGTAAGTACATTATGTTGCTTTTTTTAATTTTGAGCCTTAAACAACTGAAAAATAACATAGATATCTTCTTGGAACTATTTATTGAAGACCTAAAGATGATGTGAAAGCATTGTGTCTCGATTTTGACATATATCATTAGAAATCTTTCATTTTTCATGTCATTCTTTTTTACACAATTAATGACTTTCTAGCATGTAATAACTTGTTTGGGTACAATATCAAATGCCATAAAGCATGCCCTATTTGTTAAAATAGTACTTTATTCTTATCAACTAAAGCATGAAAAGAAAATGATGTATCTTGATTGTTAGAAATTTTCACTTGGTTTCCATTAATATCATAAGTTAATGAAGACTTTCAATAAGTCATTAGAGGAAGCATTAAGTCCAATGCTCATAACTAGAGATGAGGTTTATTAATGGTTTAGAAATGTCAATATTATTTTTAGCAAACCTTACAAGTTTATAGGTGGAAAGACCTCATGGAAGAAGAAATCTATATTCTTTAATCTTCTACATTAGAAAAAATTATTTATAAGACATAACATTGATGTTACACATGTGGAGAAAAAATTATGTGATAGTCTTATTGGAACATTATTGAAAATATTGGGAAGACTAAGGACAGAGTCAAAACTAGGTTAAACCTAGTTAAAATGTCTGTTCGAAAAGAACTAACATCAGAAAGAAGGGGTTAACATATATATCTTCTACTATTTTGCCATAATCTATCTAAATATAATAAGACAAGTTTTTGTGAGTGTCTACTTAGTGTTAAAGTGCCACATTTTATCTTAATAAAATACTTGAAGCTAGTCGGTTTGAAGTTTTATAATTATCATGCTTTATTATAGCAATTATGACTAGTGTCTATTTGATCAATCTTGCTAAAATATGTTAGACACATTATCACTAAACTTTGTTTCTTCTTTAGTGCAATTTGTAACATAGTCATTAATGTTGAGAAATTAGATAACTTCTAAAAAGAAGTTATGGTTATGTTGTGTTAGCTTGAGATTGTCACGACTCTGCTAATCATGATTGGCATGGAACTCGATACTTGATTTCCACTAACTTGATTCGATATACTTATCATAATTTTTGAATAATTCATTAAAGAAGGAGTAAGAGAAAAGTAGATCAAAAAGATGCATTTCATTCATTAACCAAGTTTTACTAAATATAAGGAAGTTGAGAATAAGTTTTTTAACTTATAGGAAATTCAATGTTCAAATCCTCTATTCAAGGTTATACATAGAATATGTACAAATATTCAATACTACCAATCAATCAAACTAATAAGCTTCTAAATAATCTATTTACAAATATCTAATGCTCTAAGCAGGCATTGACTTATGATAAGATAATTAAAGATTAATGCACAATAAAAAGTAAAGATCATGTTAAGAAAACTACATTTTTAAAGAGTAGTTAAGTGCAATAATTGAGCAAAAGATATTGCTAAAGTGTAAAGATTTAAGATGTCCTATAATCATGTTATATTGAAACATAAGAGCTTACCAAGCTTTACTAGATTTACAATGAAGTGTAAATTGTATGCCTTATATATTTTATTTACACTTAAGGCTTAAAGAGATTAAATCCATATATAGGTACCATATAAGGCTAATAATCAGCTGAGTTAAGTTAAATTAGTCTCACTTCAAATTTAGTTTAGCTTATGCCTCAGCTTGAATTCAACTTAAACTAATTTTTTTCATCTTGAGCTTGAGTTGGATTGAGCTCATGTTTAGATTGGCTTAACTTAACTCAACTCAATAAATTTAAACTAAATTAAATAGTATAGCTAGAAAATTTATGAACTAGACACATGTTCAATCCAACTTATTACTAAAATTGGAAGTGCCTAAAATTGTATAAAAAACTATTGAACCGATATTAAATTAATTAATAATTATGAACTAGTCATTTTTCTATAGTTTTTATAACTTTAAAATTTTCATTATCAATTTTATTTTATGGTGACAACTTTTACACCCTTCCTTTATAGTATTTGATGTGGGCTTTTGTTTAAAGAGTTTACACACCTTCCTGTCCCTTCTTAAATGATATCTTAAATTGTATTTATCTTAACCATACAATTGATTTTAAAATGAGAATAATATTGATAATACTCATTATTAACTTTATTTATTTTTCTATTTTAATTATAATGAAATTAAAAAATAAATATTAAATTATAATTATTATGGTACCTAGTTTTTTTAGTAAGTATTTAATTTAGAATATATAATATAAAAGGAAATATAATTAATATATATAAACATATTAATTCATTTCAGATTATATATATTATTCGATATCACTTATGATATAATTGAGTTGAATATTTTTGAGTTCAAGCTTAGTTTAATTAATATATGAGTTAAATTATTGAGCTTGTATATCACTCATTTGATTCATGAACTTAACTTATGAGCTAATAGTTCAATCAAGTTTTGAGCATTTTATAATATAACTTAACTTATTATCAGCCTTACTACTATAGTTGATTGATAGTTCTATAAGAAGATTAAAGAGGACAATAAAAGATATTCTATCTCAAATTGATAAATTCTATTATCTCATTAGTATAAAACACTTAATCTAGAGTTAATGTAAGGTTGAAAGTCCTATTCATTATAGAAAACATTTCCTTATCACAACTAATGCTCTTATTAATTGTAAAAAATAGTTTTATGAAACTTTTATTTAGGAATATGACGTTAGAGGTGAACATTTTTCATATTGGTAAATAACTACAAGAAGTAAATGAATGCTCTCAATGTGACTCATATGATTGATTAGGTTTTACCTTTTTTTTTCTCATTTCATTTTAGCTTTTCTTCTTTTATCTTCAGTTCCTTGTTTAGTTTTTTCTAGCTAACTCATTTAATGCCTAATGTTTATAAAGTCCTTCCCTTATTTATATGTCTTTTCTTCTTTATTTATTTATGATAGTGAATACACAATCTAGTTTAGGTTGGACGTTATTTCTTCCTACACATATTTAAAAATAAAAAAGAGAAAAGGTGTTTTAAAACATTGTATGATTAATAGTTTAAACTAGAATTTTTTTTACTTTGCTATATTAATATAATTCTAGGTTGTTTAGTTTGAATCTTCTTTTCTATCTTCATTATTAAAGAATAATTTCTAAAATTTATTTGTACATTTTTAAGCCTTATAGTAAGATTAAAGGTCAATACATGCAACTAAAAGAAATTTCAAAATCTAAAGCATAAATTTTTTTCACTCGTATATCTTCTACAAGTGAATGGAAAGGAATGAAAAAATAACTTATAAGCTTATATTATTTTTTTCAACTAGTTAACTTGTTGGTTTAAAAATGACCTTATAACTTATAATGTGACCAACCAAAAGATAATATGCTCTATTTGAAAGATAAAAATTTTTATCCTTAAAGTTTTCTAACATTGAGAATTTTACAAAAGTTTCCTTACTAAATAAAAAAAGAGTGAAATAAGACAAATGAAAAATAAAAAAGAAAGAAAGAAGATAAAAGGAATAAACTATTAAACTTGATCTTTATTTTGGATTTTTAATTCAATAATATTAGTAAAATATAAAAAGGTTTGATCCAAACTAAACTGACAATCTAATTAGGCCCAAATGATAGTCCAACCTGTGAATATGATAACTAGTGGTTTTCATCAATTGATTGACCCATTTATGGTTACATATTATAAATAGAAGGTTACTACTTCTAAATTATATACTAATTTGATCATGCCTCAACTATAGCAGATATTTGTTCTCCTCAAAACACATTGATAGCTAGGGTTCATAGAAGAAGCTACTTTTGTTGATCATCTAACGAGTTGTTGTGTACCTTTACATATCCAAAGTAGATTGTTATTTATTTGATATTCATCACTAGTATGGATGCAACTAACAATTCAATTATTTCACTATTTTATATTTACATGTGATACTATATCAATTTATATGATTCAATAATAGTTATTTTTGATAAAAATGTTAATATAAAAAAATGAAAAGTGAATAAAAAAAGATGAAAAATAGAAAAAGAGAAAAAGAAAGAATTTTGATTTTTCTAAAATGATTTATGACAAGCACGGTTAAAATTCCAAATTGTTTGATATCTATATCATTAAGGGTTCACATGCCTTTCTAACTCTTTGAATGAAATCCTTTACATTAATCTTCATATATTTACTTGTGATAATATGGACTTGAGGCTTTTGCAGGTTATACATATTGTGGCTTATGGTAAGAAGATAATAGCTTAGTGCTTATACAAGTATAATTTTCAAAGTTATAATTTGAATAATCTTGATAACATTTGTAATCTCTTACTATCTTTTTACTTAAAATACTTAAATATTTTTGTTAGTTTTCTTTTGATCTAGTTATCATGTGTTTCTTTGGTTTCCCTTAAATTACTAAAAGGCTAGCTATAAGCTGGTTAAGGCTTGTGATAATGCATAAAAATACATTTTGAGTTAGTTTTATTAATAATATTATTTTTTATTTATATAATATAAATGTAATGTTATTGAATAATTATTTCATAAATGCTATTATTGATATATTTTTGTAATCTTTGAATGCAATTTTAGGTTATGAAAGATAACTAAATTGTGTGTTAACATTGAATCTAGTCAAGGAATTGTCTTCATACATTTAAGGCATTGATGAACTGATTTTGATGGGAAAAATCAAGTTATTGATAAGTTTTCATTTTAAAGGCTATAGGTTGTCATCTCAAAGGTTTAAACTTGCACCAAACCTAAATTTTATCAAGGAAATGATTTAAGAAATCAAATAGTGGTTATGATTAGAGAAAGTTAAAGAAAGGATTGAATTTGAGTTTTAAAAATTTTTAGACTCCATTATGCTATAAATTAAGGTCTTAGCTTATCATCCAACACATATCTTTCTCATTTCTCAGTCTTATATCTCTTTCTTGTATTTTTCTCTTTAGAATTTATAAAAATGCTCTACAAGATAAGTTAAAATTTTTATAAACTTAAGATGATTTTTATGTGTAGTATTTTTATTTTTCCATTTTGATTCTTTTCTAAAAGTTGTAAAATTTATAACTCTTCATTATTTTTAGTTTATTTTATAATCCAAAGATTATGTCTTTTAGTTTCATATGAATTTATTCATGCTCTTTTTATATAATATTGTTTAAGTATAATTGTTACAAGTAAAATTATTTTGTCGATTGATCTTCTATTGCAATATTGTCAACTTAATGTATTGTTGATTTTAGATACTGTACGACAATTCTTACACATTTTAAATTGGAAAAGAATTTCTTCATATCTAATGCAATCAAATTTTCTATGGACTTCAAATATAAATATTCTAATTATTTGTTTAGGATGTAAAATAACAATTGAAATTTAATTAAATCAAATTAGTAAATACATATGTAAAATATGGTAGTGATTCTTAAGGCCTTATCCTATCATTATTATATTTCACCTTATATTTAAAATTTATGCAATGAGTAGGAGTTCAAGTCTCAGAAATACTACTTACTATTAGAGAAATTTATTAATGCTCTAATTCACGAAGTAATTATCCATCTCACTTGAAAATTTACCTAAAAAAATTATGTAAATTAGTTTTATCAATAAAATTGCATTACTCAATTTCAATTTATTGTTTGTTTTCTTTACTAACTTTATTTGTTAAGCTCTTCCCAATGAAATTGACATTTCAAATTATATTGCAATACCAATAATATATTTTGAGCGTGATCAATATTAAATGTTAATTAACCAAAAGAAAAAGGTTAAATTTAAAAATATAAAATTACAAAGCTATAAATTATAAGATATAAGCCTTTACACAAAATTTCTTAAAATATATATATTTTGTTCAATAAATTAGTGCATCAAATATCACTTTTAACTAATATTTTAACTTATTTTTTATGTCAATAAGTTATATATTAACATGTTCAATGTGTTAAACACATTGAAAGTAATTTAGAGTGATATATTTTTATATTTATTAATTTTCAAAAACTATTCAACAAAATTATTTTTAAAAGTTATTTGCTTGTTTTTAAAATTTGAGTTCAAGGAAAATAAATAATAGAAGGTGTTTGATGATATAAATAAGAAAATTATTTTATTTAATTATAAAACTTGACATTAAGAACAAAAAAATAGTTTAGGAAAACACCTTAAAATTAATTTTATTTTTAAGTTATACATATAAAGTTATAATTTTTTAAAAATAAATTGTAAAAACTATTACCAAGTAAAAGATTTTTTTAATAACATAAAATAAAATTTATTTTTAAAAATAGCAAGCAAACAAAAATTTAACTTTTATTTTTTCACTATCCATGACTATTTGATTAAGGATAATTAAGAAAAAGAAAAGTATAGAAGGTTGCCAATTTTTTTATATATATTTAGTTCATAAAAACATTATTCTCATCCTCCATTTTCTCTTACTTGGACTATTCCAGGTAATGTAATAATAATTTCTCCTATTTTTGAAGAAATTTATTTCTCTCAATCCAAATTTTAATTTTATCATCTTTAATGATGATGATGAAATTTAAAAAATAATAAGATAATAATTATGATTATAAAGTTAATAAAATAATTCATAATAATAAATAATTAATATTTAAAAATATTAGAAAATAAATAATTTTAAATATAATATTTTTAGTAAATAGTAAGGTGAATAATAATAAGATAATTATTGTAGTGATAAAGATAATAATTATTTTAATAATATAAAATAAGCTAATTTTCTTTTAGTATATCAGTCGGTAACAAATTTAATTAGAAGAATTTAATTTCTTTTCTTATTTGAATTAAATAAAATGAATAATAATGAAATATTCATTATGTTTTCTTTTTTTTATTTTTCTTTATCGATTCCTTTTCTTCCCTTCAAATCAATCCAACCAAATGGCTCCTCGATGTAGACCAAGCCCATCATGTTTCCATCGATCAAGCAATTCATCGACATGAAGGCCCAAAGGATTGTGTTAGATCACTCTGAAAACTAGCCTGCAAGTGTCGGCCCAAAACCCATTTGATCGGCTCATATCCATTAATTTAGCATTCAAAACTGTCCGTCACCTCTTCATTGGATCCGGTTTAAAAGGAACCAGTGTGAACTATACTCAACCATTTTGGACTCGATTCACTATTATGTCCTAAAACTTCTTCCATCCATGATAACTTGTTGAAATTTGCTTACACTTATTTTTCTGGATTTCTATTAATTATTCACATATAAGTTAGATTTCAAAATAAATTACTTCTCGTACTCAATCACTTTTAAATTTAGATTCATTTCATTTAAATCAATAAATTGTTAAAGTTATTATCATTTAATGAAGCATATTAATTAAGAAAAATAAATTATTATGAGTTGAAAATTATAAGTTATGGATATTATATTTTTTCTTAGAAAGTTAAAATTAAAATAACATTTAAGATTATATACCAATTGAAAATTGTAGATCAAGATCCTCTAAAATGGAAAATGACGTTGAGTAAAGTGACATCATATTATTTAATGAAAAAAGTTAAAGAAGCGAGTATTCACAAATTTTAAAACTATTTTTAATTAATTATTATTAATCAAATTTTAAGCAATTGATTTTCCCATTAAGAATTGTAATATTTTATTTTTTCCTTTAAAATATAATCTGTTTACAACTTACAGGAGTTCAGTTCAAAAATTGTATAATATGTTTGTGTTTTAATTTGCATCATTAGTGTAAAATTAAATGATGCAAATTCAGATATCCCACTCGGATAATAGATGATTTGTTTTTAATAAACTAATCCTTTCTCCCAATACTATCTACATAATTTTTACTAAGAAAAAAATTATGTACATATTTCATAAACTCACGCAAAAAAGAGATATTTGGATACATAATTGGTATAGAAATATACTAGTATATTACTAAATCTAATTACACATTAAATTTTTTTTCTAAAGTCATATTTAACACACGATTACATATTAACAGATAACATATTAACAGTTTGATTTGATAGTGCATTGCATAGAATTTTCCAAGTAAAAATATATAGGAGTCACATTTATTTATGCAATACTCTATAACTCAATTGAATTTAAATTTTATGTAAATTTGCTTTATATCATCATCTATTTATGTATTTTTACATGAATAAAAATTGTTAAAATATTTTTATTGTTGGTAAAAATTATTAATTTTTTAACAATATGTTATGTTCTTATTTATTGATAGTATAAAATATTATATATTAATAATAAATCAAATTTAAACTCAAACCTATTATAAAAATTTAATTTTAGAGATATTAAGTTCTTAACAACTTAAGATATATCGATTTTATTGATAAAAATGATATATATTTTTCTTACTTATTGCACACAAATTTTACTGTATTTTATTTTTTTTATTAAAAAGTGTTAGATGTGAATTTTAATAGTGTGTTATTTTATTATATATTTTTTATTTATAATATATAAATATTTGCTCTCGCTTATCATTGAAAGCTGGCCATGCTTATGCACTCCTCCCGACAAGTTGGCGAGATTCAAAATTATGTCTTGCCAACATTTATTTTATGAGAAAGTGATGAGAGCGGACATAAAAGAATAGTTTGACTTCTTGTTAAAAATAAAATTTTATTTTTATTAAGAAACTTGGTTAGGATTTTGCAAGAAAGAAATGGAAAGAAAAGATAGAAAATTAAGAGGAGAACTAAAATATTAGTGAATGAATTATTACATAAGGCTCAACACCAAAACTCTATATAAATAGAGTTTCTAAGAAATATAAAACTCTAATACTTTTGGATTTTAGGTGCAAGATAAACAAGATCATGACATAATCTAAAATCAATAATGAACAATTTTAGATATTTCTAACATTCCTCCTTTTGCAAGTTTCAACTTATTTTCCCAAAATTAAAATACAATAAACATATATAAAAAAATAAACTACAAATCTCATGAACAAGAAAGTTTAATAAATTTCAAATTTCATGAATACCTTGTAAATATTTCCCTTAAGTGGAAACATTTATAAATCTTAAAATCTTGGTGAACGTACCAACAACTTTTAAAAGTCTTTTGTTAGCTTCCTCTAAGTTGTCCCCTCAACTTATTAACTAAATTTTAACACTTATGGTTGGACATAACTTCAAAAAATCTCCTTAACTTCCTAATTAAAAATACCAATAACTTACACAATTACCTCTTAATCATATTCAATACTCACGAGTCAATCCAATATTAGGCTAGTAAAATTAGTGGTTTAAACCACTTCAATATTGAAATCATTGCCATTGAAACCATTGCTACAAGAACAATATCAAAAACACTACTCCTCACAATAACTCACTAAAGCACTAGTCCTTATGGCACTAGTCCTTATGGTAACTCAATAAATCACATCTCCATCGACCCTAAAATCAACTTCATTGGAATATACGACAAATTCCAATCTCAACACACTTCAAAGCACAAAACTATAATATTTGAAGCCAAATATCACACAAAGCCACCTAAAACATCACTAATTTCGAGCCAAATTTCCAAATTTGAACTTAAATTCCACAAAACAAAAATAAAATTATAAATTAATACTAAAACTAACCAATTTCTCTTTCAAAAAACAATTGTAGCATACCTAGACCAAAGTAATCAAACACCATGAAAATCACACCAAAATTTTTTGGATGATCCAAAAAATAGGAGCCAAGTTTTCTAATAATATAAAACTCTACCAAATTAAGTTCTAAACTAAAATTGTACTAATTTGTCATAGCTCTAGAATTTTAGATCTTTTGTTTTAATTTTATTAGCTTATTTTAGACTTTAAGAATTTAGGGAAAGGAAAACAATAAATTTTTAAAATAAATATGGTGGGAGGCATTTGAAGTAAATGTGTTGAAAACTCATTTACAGAAAACTTATCTAAACTCTTAGAATTTAAATGAGGTTAAATAAGTGAAGAAAGAAGAAGGATTTATGAGTGATTTTAATGAAAGGGATTAGAAGTAGAAAAGAAAATAGATGATGAAGAGAGGATGATAATTTTTTATATAATATTATAATCTTACATGAACACAATATGCTTACATGGACTTGGGTTGACATACCAACTTATTTAAGAATTTATATTAATTTTTTTAAAATATTAATTAAGAAATAATTAATAATTAATTTTTAAATAGGTATATGATAAAAATTTAAAATTTTTATTTTAATGAAATGATAATAAAAATTTAAAATAATATTTTATTAGTAATTAAAAATATTTTTATGAAAAATAGTAAGTAGTTAAATTTAATAAATAATTTTATAATATAAATTTTATTAATTAAAATTATTAAATGAATTAAATGAGTTGACATATTTAACACATTTAATAAAAAAGTTAACTTGAATGACATGAATTATCACCTTTAAAGAGCAGTATGGAAAATCACTTTGTTCACTTTATTTTTCAGCCCATTTTCCTAATGCCCTTATAAAGACCTTCCCAACTCTTTCATTTCCTCACTTATCTTCTCATCCACTCTCCTCACTAACCTTAGTCTTTAAAGCCGAGAAAAGAAAGAAGAAAGCTCTATTTCCAATTCCATTTCTTCTCCTCACAACGTAAGCAGCCTCTCAATCTTTAACTTCTCATAAATTAGTTCTCCTAATCTCATTTATTCCCTCCTTTTTATTTGAATTCTAAACTAGTTTTGATTAGGAAACATTAAACAAAGTAAACCCTAATCCATAACCTTGTGTTTGATATTTAGAGACTCCACTCATTTCATTTGACACTGTAAGCTTGTCTTTCAAGAATTGCAAGTAACATTTTATCTAAATCTCAATTTAAATTTCATCAAGTTACTTATATTTGGCTTTCATAAGTTTTTGAGAGACACATTTGGGGTTATGAGTGATAAGGATGATGGGAATAAAAAAAAGGATTATTATTATTATTTGTGATTCAAATATTTATAATTTCTTATGATGAAAATCCCTCTCTTCTAACTATTTCAACGGGTGCTACCCTTAAGGGTAGCTTTATGCCAATCATGGTCAATATAAATCATAACAATTTACTAGCTTTTCTTTTATATATTGATATTGAATGCTATGTTTGAATTGTATAATTTAATTGTCAAAGAAATGCAAAGTGTGATTTTGATTTAACAATTATAATATATATGAGAATAAGCATTTTCTCCATATAAGGAATATCTAATGTGTGTGTTTTAATTTGCCATGGTAAAGGTGCAAGGAAAGGAGAATTCTATTTTAATTTGGTAAGATGTGAATTACCTTTTTTAGAATTTATTAAATTTTTTTATGCTAGCTAAATTTTTAGTTCCTTGTATTCTTTTTGGACGAATTGGTGTACTTACTCTTTTTGTTTCTCTTCCTTTCTTTGGAGGTCTTTT
Source organism: Sindora glabra (assembly GCA_020226215.1). Taxonomy (NCBI): domain Eukaryota; kingdom Viridiplantae; phylum Streptophyta; class Magnoliopsida; order Fabales; family Fabaceae; genus Sindora; species Sindora glabra. Next base: position 55,833,419 of record CM035230.1, on the reverse strand, counting down.
CCTCTTAGGTGTCCAATGCCATTTGATGGGTTGGAAGTGAGTTTGTTCAAAAATTTTGGTACCAAGCTAAATATTAGGATAGTTGCAATAGTATTGTATGACAATTTATCAATATATTTTATAATTAATTTTGAAAATCATAAAAGGAAGGTATAATTACATATAAAACACTATTTTCTATGCATGATTTTTCACATGCTACCACAAATTTTGTGGGTGTGATGCACATACCATTCAAAACAAACTGTCAACCTCAGTTTCATCCCTTAATCAACTTAGGTGTGATTTTCAAGGTTGGGACTTATGCATCCTAGTTGGTATTCGGAGTTCATTAATCCCAGAAAGGTGGTATTTTTGTGATCACGAAGGACTAAATATAAGCAAGAAGACAAAATATGACAGCTGGGCTAAAGGCATCAGAAGCCTTCTAGTTGTAGGAGCAATTTTTTGGTACTCCGTTTTGCACATTGGTGCATAATAAAGCTAATAATTAATTAATTGGTTCAAAGTTATAAAGTCGAAATAGAAATAAGCTGATTAGACCCAAAAAAATGCAAAAATATTTCAGCCCATTTTATATGCTTCAAATTGATTGTGCTTGTTTACTACTAAATATTTCTATCTCAATTTATAACTCAGCAATTGTTTTCTAATTTAGAAGAAATAAAAATTTAATTATAAAATTCATAGTTTTTTATACTAAAATATACCTTTTTAATGTAATTTTTCAATTGCATCATATTGCTTATCGTCTATTATCACATGTGTCCATTTAAAAAATGAAGGCATATAGTAATTGATAAGAGTCAATTATTTAATTTAACGACATTCATTTTTTAAGTTTTAACATATTATCTAATTTTTATTATCTCCCTAATATTATAAAAGCAGTGATATTACCAGTTTTATAATAGAATGTTCTTAAAATAAGCGTATTTTACTTACTTATATAAAGAGAAAGTATATTCTACTGGCTCATATTAAAAGAATGATCAATGCTTATTCTTATTTACTTTCTTTAATATATTATTCTTTTAAAAAAAATCATCCAACAAATTATTTCTTTATTATAAAAATATTTTTAATAAGTAACTTATATGTTCTATTTTTTAAAAGAATTTAAAAATTAAAATTCATTTTATCTAAAATTTGTCAATAACTTCTTCATATTAATTTTTAACGTTATATTTTAAATTAAATAACTATATGCAATTAATTTTTTTAAAAAAATATGTACTGTTTATTCCTTTTATCTACATCATTGAGTAATATAAAAATAATAAAATATATTTTCAACTCTAAATAAATCAAATATTTGATAGAATTTAATCAACTTACTATACTATTTTTCTTCTTTTATTTGCCCAATTGCATATATATATATTTTTTTTTGTCAACTTCACTTTTGGTAATTGTTATAATTTCTTTAAATAATTTAATAATTTAATTCAATTAAAATAATTAATTTTATATTTTATTTTTAACTATTAGTTTACAAATAACATGTCTCTTTTTTATTTCAATTGCTACTTTGCATCTATTTTTTTTACAGCCAATATGTTAATATAATAAAATAGTATAGATATAATATGATATATTTTATTTTAATTATAAAAATATTTTATATAATTTAAATATTTGATTTAATTAAAGTAGTTAATTATATATTTTTTAACTTGTATTACTTTACAAGTAATACACTACTTCTTTATGTTTGCTGCTCCGCATGTGTTTTCTTTTTAGTTTTTATTTGCTCTCTATTATATTTAATTTTTTGGTAAATATTTTCATTTGATTATGGATTTAAACTATGAAAAACTTATGCTTGATAATAAAAATTAATTATTTTTATACTTTTATTTAACAAAAACTAAAATATATGTCGAAATTTTATAACTCACAAATTCAAATATATGATTATAAAATAAATTTAATGAGTTGAATTCTAGAATTTTTATACCATTTTTTTATAATAGGAAACTTATTAAAATTTATTTATATAAATAGAACTTCAATTTAGATGAAAGTTAATTTTTAATACATACATCTCAGAGGCTTAAATTCATGAATTAAAAATGGTAAATTGTATTGCAATACCACTTCTTGAACATTCTTTTAAAGAGGTACTAATGCTAATCTTTATTTCATAGAGGTATCAATTTTATAAATTATTACTATTATATTTTTAAAATATTATTTTTTTAATTAAATATATTAAACTATTTTTTTAACTGAAATATTTACAAATTTCTTATAACTCTCGAAATATTAAGTCAAGGCGCATCATTATTAATCTAAGGAGGACATGAAAGAAAAAAAAAGAAAATGAATTCCTTGAGATAATAGGATGCTATGAACGACCAATTTACACTCTTTTATTCCTTATTATTTACAGTATTTTAAAAAAAATCTCTTCTTTATATGTTGTTCTAAGTATTCAACAAATTATTAAGCTTTTCTTCAATTTTATTCTTATTTTTATTAATAAACATTTTATTATTTTATACATTTAAATTGAAATATTTCAATAAATGTATTTTATTATATTTTTTATTTTCAATCATTTTAAATTTTATGTATAAGATAAAAATAAATATATTAAATCATTTTCTTAATCTTCATAAATATAATTAAATATAATGAATAATAAAAAATAAAAGAAATAATTCTCATGTACTACTTTTACTTCTCGATTAAAATTCATTAATTTCTTAAGCTCATTCTATAACTCTCATTATCCAATCATATTCAATTGGTACCTTCTTAAGTTGGTCCAAATGTCATATAACATTGATAAAGAAAAAGAAAAAAATGCCAATTTGATGACAAATGAATGTTATCAATGGCAAAAAATTTAAAATAATTAGATAAATATATTCTCATTAATAATAAAACTATCAAAAAATATATTACTATTTACAAATCAAATAATAATATGTTGTTATTTGGTATGCAGATAATAATATCAATTATAAACTTAATATAAATGAATAAATCAAGTTTAACTAATAAACAAACTGTTAAAGAATAATATATTATTATTTAATTTTTAAACAATAACATCAATAAAAAAATTTAAAAAAATCAAATAAATATATTCTCATTAACAATAAAACTATCAAAAAATAACATATGACTATTTACAAACCGAATAATAATGTGTTATTATTTGGTATCTAGACAGTAATATTAACAAAAAAATTCAAAATAATTAGATAAATATATTCTCATTAACAACAAAACTATCAAATAATAGCATATTACTATTTACTTTCTAACCAATAATATCAATAAAAAATATAAAATAACCAGATAAATATATTCTAATTAATAAAAAAATTATTAAAAAATAACATATTATTATTTGCAAATCAAATAGTAATACGTTGTTATTTGGTATCTAGATAGTAACATCAACTAAAGATTCAAATTAATTAGATAAATATATTTTCATTAATAATTAAATTATTAAATAATAATATATTACTGTTTAGTTTTCAAATAATAATATTAAATAAAAATTTAAAATAATTAAATAAATATATTCTCATTAATAAGTAAACTATCAAAGAATAACATATTATTATTTACAGGTCAAATAATAATATGTTACTGTGTAGTATCCAGATAGTAGCATCAATAAAAAATTTAAAATAAATAAATAAATTAAATCTCCTAAATAATCAAATTGTTAAAAAATAACATATTACTATTTGATCCTATTAAAATAAATATTATAAAATACATGATTTGACATTTTTTGAATTCAAATTAAAGTATAATCCTAAATTTCATACTTCAAATTAGTTATTCTTGTAGTATTATACTGTTGATTAATATTTTAATTTTAGGATTTTAATAAAATATGATATTCAAACATTATTTTTTATATAATGTTAGTTGTCTTTAATAATAATATTAGAAAATGGATTGATAATGATATAAAATTATTAAAAGAATTATTTAATTAATAAACCCAACAAAAAATAAAATTTGATTCACAATAGGTGTTAGATATTCTATATTTTTAATGAATTAAAAGAAAATACATAATAAAAAATAAAAATTAAGGATTTTTAATAATAATAAAAGATTTTTCATAAATTTTATTGACATGATAACATATAAATAAATGATAGTGTCAAATTAATTTATGTTAAAATTAAATCAAATTTAATATTATGAAATTTTTCATATTTTAAGAGATTGAGTTTATTATTAGATTTTTTTAATTTTTAAATAAATAAATTAAAACTAAAAATATAAATTTTAATATATTAAAATTTAATGATAAAATATTTCATTTTTTAAAAAATAAAAGTTCAAGTATGGAATATTATTAAAATGATGCCATTAGTAATTTATTTACATTGAGTTTATACTATAAGACAAGTTGTAAGTCATTAAATGGTAGGGTGTTATTTTGGTATTTTGGGCTTTATGATGATTTACTATTTACGAGTGGACTTAAATAAAAAAAGTGAGCTTGAAATATGTTGTTGTAATTTAACAAATAATATTGGCTTGATTTTTCCTAATTAAACATGAATGAGTTATTATTAACCTATTTATCAATTTATAATCAAATGTAAAATTTTAAATGGTAAATTGCATTACAGTGCCACATTTTGAACTTCTTTTCAAATGAGTACTAGCACTAATCTTTATTTTAAATAGGTGTTAATTTTATAAATTATTATATTTTCAAAATATCTTTTTTTAACTATGAAAATGCAATTGTGGATTTGGAACTTCAAAAGGACATAATTTCATGATTAGTTAATCACTTTTCACATATGACTATTTATTTTCATTTGTCTTCCAATGATCTTTCAACAAAAAATAAAAAAATTTAATTTTTGTGGGCTCCACCCAACCGAATCGAAAATGTGTAAATTGAGATCAAAACTTTAAATGATCATAACTTTATACTCAATTATTTGATTTGGGTAAATTTATGTTAATTTCATGTAACTTTTTTAGATCTACACGTATGCAAATGTCAAAGGTATTTTGCCCATTTTAACTGATAAAAAAGGTCTTTTTTTAGTTACTTTTTTCAAATTTTCTTTATTTTATTATCATTTTGCCAACATTGATCTTATTTTTCTTAATTCAAATTCATTTGAATTCTACATTGAACTTTTGCTTTTTAATTCTTTTAGTATCCAGTATTATTATAACAACTTTTTAACAAAAAAATTATTAAAGAATAACATATTACTATTTGTAAATCAAACAGTAACATGTTAGTATATAAATAGTAATATTAATTAAAAAATTTAAAATAAATAAATAAATCAAGTCTCATTAGCAACTAAACTGTCAAATAATAGTATGTTATTGTTTGATCTCTAAATAGTAACATATTATTATTTCATTTTTAAACAATAATATTGTCCAAAACTCAAAATAAATGAATAAATCATCTTTAAATAGTAACATTAATTAAAAATTTAAAATAAATGAATAAATTAAGTTTTATTAATAAGTAAATTATCAAATAATAATATATCACTATTTAATCTCTGAACAGTAACATATTGCTATCCAAATAATAACATGTTACTGTTTAATTTTCAAGTAATAACATCGATGAAAACCTTAAATAAATAAATTAATTAAGTTTTATTAATAATTAAATTGTCAAATTACAGTATGTCACTATCCTACTGCTCAGTCTCCAAACAATAACATGTTATTATTTCATCTTTAAATAGTAACATTAATTAAAAATATAAAATAAATGGATAAATTAAATCTCATTAACAATCAAACTAATAAAAAAAGTACATTACTATTTGATCTCTAGATAGTAATATATTATTATTTGGCTTCAAAATGGTAACACTAACTAAAAATTTAAAATAAATGGATAAGTTAATTCTTATTAATAACCAAACTGTCAAAGAAAAAAATATTACTGTTTTGCCTTTAAATAGTAATATTGATAAAAAAAATTAAAATAAATAAATAAATTAAGTATCATTAATAACCAAATTATCAAATAATAATATGTTAATGTTTGGTCTCTAAACATTAATATGTTACTATTTTATTTTCAAATAGTAACATCGATAAAAAATTTAAAATAAATAAATTAATTAAGTTTCATTAATAATTAAATTGCCAAATAATAGTATGTTACTGTTTAATCTCTAAACATTAACATATTACTATTTTGTCTTCAAATAGTAACATCGATAAAAAATTTAAAATAAATAGATAAATTAAGTCTCATTAACAATCAAATTATTAAAGAAGAATATATTATTGTCAAACAATATGCATGTGGTACTTTGTTGCAAATAGTAATATTTTAATATTTAAATAATAATATATTACTATTTGGTCTCTATTATTTGGAGATCAAACAATAACATTGATAAAAAATTTAAAATAAATGAATAAATTAAATTTTATTAATAATCAAACTATTAAAAAAGAGCATATTACTATTTAGTATCTAAATAATAATATGTTACTTTCCAAACAGTAACATTGATTAAAAATTTAAAATAGATGGATAAATTAAATCTTATTAATAATCAAATAAGCATAGAAGAGCATATTATTATTTAGTCTTTAAACGGTAATATGCTACTATTCAATCTAAAATCCAAAATAAATGAAGACAAAAAAAAAGTATGTTATTCTTTAGTTTTCAAATTGTAATTTATATAGAATAATTATTTAAAAAAAGTAAAAGAAAGAGATTGTTTTGTGATTTTATATAAAGTTCTATGCCTTCACATTCTTATTTATTTTTATTTTTATCTTAACTAAAAATTTATTTTAATTCTTAAAAAGTAAATTTTTATTAATTTTATTTATAATTAAAATTTTATATTAATTTAATTTTTATAAAGTTAAAAATTCTCCAATTTAATTCTTATAAGTTTTTAGTCTTGTATTTTTTTATTTTTATAAAATTAAAAATTCTTCAATTTTAATATGTAACAAAAAAGATTTTTATTTTAGTACTTTTTATCTTCTTAAGATGTATTGTAAATATTTCGTTTTATCTTCTGTGTATTATGATAAATTTTCTTACGCGTGTGCATTTAAATAAAAGAAAGTATGTGGTGCCTTATTGCAATAAATGGTACCAATTCAATTTTTTCTCAATTTTAAATAAGTCATAAGTGACTCATAATCTTGGAATATATGTTAACATGATCTATCTATTTATCCATTAAATTATTATTATTTTATATTTTTCACCATTATTTTAAATTATAATTTCATTCTCTTTTTAAAACTTTAATTTTTCATTGTCCAAAGTCATATAAATAATTATTTTCTTAATATTACATTTATTAAGATTATTTTAATATTAGATACAATTAACCACATATTTTAACTTTAGTATACATTAAATAAAATTCATTTAATTCACAATTAGTATTATAATAAAATCAAAAAAATTCAAAATATTGAATTTTATGAATTATTAACATCTTAATGATTGAAATTGCATGTCACTTTGTTTTTTTTTTAGTATACTAAGTTTAAAGAATCATCCGTTGGATTAATTGGTTACAAAAAAAAAAGAGATTTCTATTGCAAAAACCTTACTTTAATATTTTATAATTTTTTATGTATTAATTTTGTATTAATAATTAGTTTTTCCTTTTGTCCGAGAACCTTTGATATATGGTAAACCATAATTAAAACAACAACAATTGATTTGAACAATTAGAAACTCAATTTCTTTGGGTAAAATTTTGAATTTGGGCATTATGAAAGAATTTTATTTTAAATCCTAAACCTTAAACTGACATTGCAAGAACTTTACCTTCAAAAGAAATCCAACCCGACTCAATTTCATATTAATTGGGTTCTTAGAATAATTGGATTATGCCATTGTGTTAAAAAATTTATTTGACCTATGACATTAGGAATTTTTACTAATATTAATTCATTTTTTTACTAACCAAAATGTTAATACAAGATTAATACTTTAAATTACAAAAATATTAAAACGAGTTTAAATGATATTGATATTATCGAATAGAAGTTCTTTTCAATATTTATTGGCAAATTTAAATTTATTATTAAGTTTAATTCTTATATAATGTTAAAATATATTAATACAAGTGATAACACTTAACTCTTTAAATAGAAAGTCCATAGTATTATCATAATAATTTATTTAAGATAAATAATTCTAAAAATATTTAAATGTTAAATTAATAAATATGTTAATATAATATTTTTAATTTTATAATATTAACTCATGTGAACTATTTCCTTAGTTTATTGTATTGCCTTTCAAATAAAATAAAATTTGTTCAAGGAACAAGTTGTAATTTTAAAACTGAGATAATTGTTACCAAAACCAGACAGCTAGCAGTTAAGGTGAAAGAGATTGATCAGGGTTAATAAATCACTAACTCTTTGTTTGGTAGAAAAGAAAATAGAGGGGAGAGAAGAAAAAATTTTTAAATTTGAATAGGAAAAAAATTTTAAAATTAAAAAATTTAAGAAAATTAGAATCATAAATTTTACCTTTTTATTTTCTTTCCTCTCTCTTTTCTCCCCTACCAAATAAAAAAAAAATTCTTTCTTTCCTATGAAACAAAATAAGGGACAAAAGCGGTGTCACATTTTCAATTACCGGGACTACTTGAAACCCTTCAAACAGAATCAAACTGGATGCCAAAAGCAAATTTGCACTGTTTGCTACCAAGGCCGTTTTGTCTGTGCGCCAAAAACTCCTCTTCTGGGATTAAATTATGGTGTATGATTTTATAATATACCAGTAATCTTAAGTTGTTATATTTCATTTATTTTGTATAATACTATATAAATTAATAAATTGTTAAACTTCCTTCTGGCTATACTTCTGTGATAAGCATAATCATCTTTCGCCGACTACCTATGACCGCAAATTCAAGCGAATTTCGCTGCCTAGGCTGTGATTTAGTACCAGACAGCCCACCGTGCACCTTTGGGTTCTTTTGCAAAAAGTCGCGGCAATGGATTCTCTGAATCCATCGTTGGGGTGAATTTTTTTTCTTTTAATTCTTTTCTTCTTCTTACATTTTTTGTTTTACGAAAAAATTAAAACCTCAATGGACAATTATTAAAATAAATAAATAAACTAAGAAAAGAATCTGCTCGGACAATGACTTAACTATTTTTTTTTTAATATTTTTTCTTTCTCATTTTTTCTTCCACTAAAAATCCAATAAACTTAATAACAAATAAATAAACCTAAATTTAACATTATGGACAATTTAACTTCTTTGAAATTGCTGACAAAGGTATAATTCATAGATTTCATGGTGGATGATGTCTCTTTAATATTTTGTTAAGGAATATGATTAAAATTTAGCAGGAAATAAGAATAAAGAGATGCTGAAGAATTAAAGAAAAAGTACTAAAACATTATTAATTGAATAAAAGATGGAATTGTTATAGAGAGTCAATTTTAATGTTCTATTTATATTGAGTTCTTTAAAAAACATAGAAGTTTTAATATTCTTAAGCTATCCATAACGTAATCTATAATTAATAATGATTAGTTTAGGATATTTTTAATATAATTATTAGTTTGAGTTTTTTTTAATATAACATAATTCTAATCATTTTTAAATGGCGTTGGATTTTAAAAAATATTTTATTTTATTTATTATTTTTATTTTTATTATATTTATACTATTATAAAATTCATTAAAATTATCAAAAATTTTATTAAAATATATTTCATTTAACTTAAAATATATGTTCTATCAAAAATTTCATCCTCTTTTATTTAATATTATATTTATTATGATACTATTAAAATTTATTTCTTAATTTCATAATGTATATTTGTTAATATATTTTAAATAAAAAATATCTATAAATAAATTAAAATTATTATTTTTATGTAGAACCCAAACAATAAAATTATTGATGTCAATCCTATTAAAATAAGAAGTCGTTTGATTCGTATAGTAAATAATTTTCTACAAGAAATTGAACTTTCAATAAAATAATTTCTATATGAATTACATGGAAAATACTTAAATTATTTTGTTGATATATAAGAAGTAATATTTTTTAGAAAATAACTTTCTATATTTTATTTAATTTAATTTTTAATATCTTAAAAATTGTTAATAAAATAACTATTATATTTTTAATATTATTATAATATAAATTAATAAATTTTAATTATCATTAATTAAATTCAATAAAAATAATTTTATCATTATATCCATAAATAACATAAAAATAGGACTTACTTAGTGGAAGGTAAGTAAGTTGTTTTCTATGTTTTTTGAGAAATATTTCCTCCAATTTTCTATGTTATTCCTCAATATTATTATAATATAAATTAATAAATTTTAATTATTATTAATTAAATATAATAAAAATAAAATTTATCTAATGAAAGGTAAGTAAGTTATTTTTTTATTTTATAAAAAATATTTTTTTTAATTTTTAAAAAAATAAAACTTCTGAATCAAATCACCTCTATAATGATATATTCAAACTTGCTTCTGCTGATTCATCCGAACGTGGAAGGTTCTCGAATTTAACCTACAAATCTACGTTCCTGTGCCCACCACTCCACCTTGACAGCGAAAGTGCTTCCTCTTAATTCAACCATCACCCCATCCAATACCATCTGCATCAAAAAAAAAAAAAAAGGAAAAAAAGAAAAAAACAAAGCTGTTTTAGTTAAACGATCATAGATGACGTTAGCGGTGACATTATCCCTCGAAATTTTCATCAACTTCTTACATCATTTGAACTTCAGCAATAGGTGTTGCCGCCACAGTACCCAGAGTGTATGTATTCCTGTGATGGAACCCTTCAAGACGATAAATATGATGCTTGTTTTTGCTCTCTTTCAGCTAAAAAAAAAATCCTCCCACAATAAGCAATAGTCTTAATAATCTGAAAGTAAATGAATCGGCATCCTCTCCTTTCCCTAAAAAAAAAATTTAGATTTTTTTAAAATTATAGATCTAAAAAAAAGTAAATCATAAAGTAAAAATTATATTTTTATTTTAAAAAAATGATAAAAAAATAACAAAAAAGGGAAAGAATCTAAATCCAAAGTAAATGTATTATTGGCATATTATTTTAATGAAATTTCAATAACAGAAACAATCTTTAATCTCGATGGAAACACACACTTAAATACTTAATTTTTTTATTATAAAAAGAGAGAGAGAGTAAAAATAATTAATATTAGTTTTTTAAATATTATTATAGAAGTATTATCTCCTTGAAGAATGTCAGTTTAAGTAATAATATTTAAATACTTAATTTCCTTGATGCCAATTATCCTTCAAATTGTCTATTTATGTTTTGGAAAATGAACTGACAAAGCTAGCTATTAAAAAAAAAACCAGTAATTAATTAATGATGATATCTGATACTAAACAAAACGGGAAGTCAAACAACAGCGCTTGGGCCTCAGTGGCTATGTGTCTTAACGGCTGTCATACAAGTATTTGATAATGTCTGGATCTCGTATCATGAAGCTCGCGCGTGCTCCAAAACGACGCACCTGGCCACGTTCCACAACAATGTAGAACCACTTTGATTGGATAAAATTTAATCAAATAATGGCCCAAACTGCTTTTTGAATATTCATTATCATAAAAAAAGTGATGGATATACTATACTAATAGGCGCATTAGGGGAAAAAAATGAAATTCTAACATTGTTCTTTCCTTTTTTGGGTTCTAAAAAATGCTCTCTTAATTGTTGACCACTTCTTTTTTCCTTTTAAATTTGGTTGGGTTGGCAAGCCAGCTCTCTTTTGCACAGAAAAGAACCAAAGCAGTTATTATTCCACCCTTTGTTCCATCCCCAGCTCCAACCTTCAACTACTCCTTTAAATCCCACCCAAATACAGGTTAAGAAATCCATATGATACATGAAGTTTGATTCTTAAACCTGTTTATCTATCCCTTTTTTTGGCAAGATTTTCCTCCTAATTTGAAAATTTAATTCTGACCCTTTTACTCAAAATTATTGCTTTCGTTTACTTGGATAGAAAAGGAAAAAGAGCAATACTATTTTTTTCTCATCTAAATTTATTCTTATATCCTTTCACATACCGTAAAATTTATAATTTTGTGAATTTTACTATATATTATATGAGATTGTATGACACAAGCATTTTCCGAATTTGCTTCCAACCAAATTATAGGACAAGAATTATTGCGTCAAGCTAACATGTTGCTTTAGTCATAATTCCTTAGTGGAAAAGTTGGAGAACTAATATTTTCAATAACTTAAACCTGCAAATCCTTTTGTAAACTATGATGAAAGCATTACGCATTCTCCACCCCCATGTGTTGGAGAGGATATATATATATATAAACAAATTCTAATTATCTTGTACCAATACTGATCACAATTACACAAGTGTGATTTCTATATATCACACCCGTGTTTATGAACAATGATACTTAAAATATTGCACATTTACGTGCACGTTTTCTAAATGACACAAAAAAAAACCACTAAAATCTTTGAATTAACTTAATTAGTGAGATTCATTGTCTTTAATCATTTATTTTTGAAGTTTGAATCATACTATTAGTTATTTCAATATATTAGATCAAGATCCATAATTGGTGAAAATTTTGATTCCGAAATAAAAGATAAAATAAAAAGGAAGTTGTGACCAATTTTTAATTCTAAAAATATAATAAATCAAATTTTTTATTAAGTTTGCTGAATAGAAAGAAAATTAGCAATATGTAAATACTAGCGTAAATTTTCAAAGAAATTGAAGATAATGAAATGAAAAGTGACCTAACCTTCCTTTAAATTTTTATTTTAAAAAATGCACTAAGATGACATAGACACTACTGTAAGGTATCATCACTCTGTATCTAATTATAACTCCACTTTGAGTATGCTCATGGTTAAGTTTTTTTAAATGAAAAAATGTGCAATTCATAACATGAAAACAACATACTCTGTGTATTTTACACATCGAAGCAGCAAAGCTAACTTGTGAAAGAAGCACTCATTGGATCATTGATTCATTAGAATCATAATGAAATGCCAGGTCGAGAGCATGCATGTCCTTTGAATAATTAAATCCTTTTTCTTCCTCCTTCTCTCAGTCACTTTGGAAGCATTAGAGGCAGATGTGGGACCCAATATCCACTAAACCCTCCAATGGCATCCATGCGCGTTTAGGTTACCCGTCCTATTCATTTTGGGAGACCAAATAGCACCGCCCCAACCAACCTGCCAAGAAGGCCGTTTCAGCCTTCCCTTAACCTATCTATTGCCCATTTCAGTTGTGCACCTGTTTGCTACACTGCAAAGCACCTCATCAAAAAGTGTCCCACCAATCACCTTGAACCTTCTCCTCTCTCTTCCTCTCTCTATCTCTGAGACCTTTTAATAAACACTTTTGCCACAACTTCATTCTTCTTTTGACCCATACTTTTAGAAAAGCATATCTCCTAACAATGCTAACCAAATGGTTTTCTTTGTCTTCTTCCTCGGCCTGTAGGATTTGTCTAGATATCTATATTCTTTTGTGGAGGCTACGGACGACATGGACTCTCTTTTTCACATGCAGATTATCTCAATTGACCTTTGTACAGTTGGTTGTAGCCGTCCATTTGTGTAGCTTTTGTAGCTTTTACTTCTGTTCCACCCACTGGTAATTCCCCATTTAGTTAGTTAATTTTTATTAATTATTCCTTTTTATTATATTTCTTATTCCCTTAGTCATTCACTAATTTTTTTTAAAACATATTACCATTTAATTTTCTTATTATTCTTATATTTGTTTCTGATTCCACAGATATAGTCTCAGTTTACACTATTGTATCCATTGTAGCAAGGATATATATTCAAGGAGACTTCAAGTACAACAATTATGGTTCAAACTTGGCACTCTACTTGTTATAGTTATTAAGAATTAAGACTTTATGCCTCAATAGCATGTAATAATATATTTTTCTAATCCACAAAATAAAACACCAATATATATATAATACTCATCTAACATTCAATTTTTTTGAAGTTTAATATGTGGCCACGCTTTTATGAATGTAGTTGCTCAAAATTCAGAAGTTAGGGTATTTAGAATTTGGTATGATAATTTTGAATGTTTGTCTGCTCTCTTAGCTAGATATTCACAAGGCAATCTGCATTACTTTCAAATTTCAAGAATTTTTGGTCCAAATAGAAAGCAAATGCAAGATAGCAATTGAAGCTCTCAAAGAGAATATTAAATGTCCATGGAAGGTTGAAACCACTTTTGAAATTGTTATGAATCTACTTTCAATTACTCAAAATGTAGATCTTATGTGGTGCCCTCGTATCTATAATACATGTGGCTCGTGAATCTACTAAATGAGTCAACTGCTCTATCAAAAATGGCACTAGTCACATGTTTCAACTTCCTATTATTTTGGAATCATATGTATCTCAAGACATCTTGACCTTTTTTCGGTTGATTTATCTATCATAATATATAATAAATAATGTACCCTTCAGGCATGATTTCTAGCAAAAAAAATTGAAGTTTAATATGTGAGTTTGAAATATATTAATTAAATAAGGAAAAATGCAAAATATTTTCTTTCATATTAGGGTGGTTGAATTTTATCTTCTTCAATTTTAAAATTTTAAAAATCATCCTTTTAAATTATATAAAATTTAGAATTAATATCCATCAATACTTTAATTTACTATTTTGTCAAATTATATAATTTTATATAAAATTTTTAAAGAAGAATCATAGTATTATGTTATGTTTGGTGCGATATGGAAAGAAATAATCATTCTATAGTTATGTTTGACATAGTAAATAATGTAAGAATGGAATAAAAATGTGTTAATAATAATATATCTCAAAAATAAAAGAAAGTGCAAAATTGAATCTATATTTATATGAAAAATGGTATTGTCATTTTTTATAACTGAATTTATATAATTAACAATCAAGCATGTATCACTACAAGAATTTCGCAATTTAGTGATAGATTTTTAAAGATGGAATTAACAACAAAATAGGCATTGCAAAATTAATTAATTTTCTAATTTCAAAAATTTTATAGAACATGACTTTTAATGGTTGAATTTGTGACTAAACATTGAGCAGTCATTGTTAGAGCTAGAAACAAGCCAACTCAAATCAATTCTTAGTATAAATAGGTTAAGCTTGTTTCAAAATTTATTTACCTAAGTCTGATTTATGACTTATTTATAAGTCAAAATTTTAATTTGACTTGATTTGTTTATAAAATTTAAAAAGTTTAGTTTGACTTGTTAGCTAAGCCTACCTATTAAAATTCAAATGAATTTTTAATAGACTTACAAACTTAAGTATATATGTCATAAATAAATTCCTTAGTAAAAAAATAATAATTTTTTCAAATAAATAAGACATTGAACAAAACTTTTTCTCTACTTTTATAAAAGTCTTAATAATTCAACATAACAAGCAATAATTATATTTATTTAAAATAGGAAGACTAAATAATATAATAATACAAGCTTATTACTAAAAAATTTTAAAACTTAAGAATATTGATAATTCAATTGAAAAAAAAGAAGCTCCAATGATAAAATAGTAATAATAATTACAATACAATTAGCTAATTAATTTAAATAGACTACATTAGAGTAACATATTACTTAAATAAGTCAGCCTAACAAACTCATAAGCTAAGTTTAAAGTTAAATAGGCTAAGCCCAATTCGTTTAATTAGATATATAAGTTAATTAGGCCTTTAACAAGTCAAATCATAGGCCGCTTATAAACAGCCTGGTTTATTTCCACATCTAATTATCACTAATTCCATCACCAATTACAATGAAACATTTACTCACAAAATTAGTGACGAAATGAAAAATATTTCTTTTAATTTAGCAATGGATTTAGTGACAGAAAAGTGTAGAGAAAATTTGAAATCATTTAGGTGGAAAATTTAAATTTTGGCAAAAAATTACAATGGATTTAATGAAAAAACAAAAAAAAATCTATTAATAATCAAAGTGCATCATTTTACTTAATTCAAAGTTACGATGGAAAAGTACATTGCTAATTCTGTCATATATATCAACAATACAATAGCAACATCCTATTCTTAGCCAAAACCCATTTCAAGCAAATGTAAATAAAGAAAGAAGAGTTTTGCCAGCCTCACCATTGTTTTCTACCACTTTGGAATGTTTTTTACTGTGCCTTCTCTATTTAATCAATTGTTTTCTATGAAAAGTAAGTTTTATTGCTTTTGGTTTATTTGATAATTTTCTAAGGAATTTTATAAATTTATCTCCAATTAGAGTTTAATATATCTTTTTCATATACTGTGTGTGTAAGTAATGAAATGTTTTAGATCTTTAACTATGAGTTGAATTCGTAAAGTTAATAACTTAGAGTTGATGAAGGAAAATTTGGGTTTTTATGTAAATGGGGTGTCTATTTTGATTCAATTTCATATAATGATGATTTAAGACTACTTAATATTTTACAATGTATATGATGAATTTTTACTTTTATGATTGCATTCATTTTGTTAACTTTATTATTAATTTACTCTTAGATGTGCATGCACACACATATATATTGGTGATGTTTGCTTGTATAGTTACAATCATAATAGTTGACATTTTAGCATTTTAAAAATATATTTCACTTATATATTACAACATATTTTAATTTGTAGAATAGTTGATGAATTGTTAGATGATATGTGTGTGTGTGTGTGTGTGTGTGTGTGTGATGTAAAATAGATATAGGTGTGTATGAACATAAGCAAAGAATAATATAATAGGGTAAGCCTTAATCAATTAAGAATAATAGTTGAATTCATTAATGGAGTGAACAAGTTCATTGTATATGTTTGTAAAGATGATATATTTTTTTAAAAACTTAAAAAAATCAAATATCCATATAAGATAAGTTTCTTCAAGGAAAATAACATATCTAAAGATTATAAAATTCACTAGAATCAAGACGTTTATCAAAATTATATTATGAAATTAACTATTAGTGTCTTCCGAAACCCTCTTTGACAAGGCTTGATTGCAAGTCTCGCTATGTTATCAAGATTTACAATAGTAAACTCTACCAAAGAAGGTTTCAAAAGACACTAGTTATTAATTTAATAGTATGATTTTGATGGATTCTCTGATTATACTGAACTATATAATCTTTAAATGGTTTATCTTTCTTGAAGAAATTTGTCTTACATACTTCACTTTGTAATGAATAATATAGTCAAAAGTAAAAAAGTCATCGTCTAGCAAAAGCTCTTAGATGCCAAACCTCTGTAAACATCAAGATGCAATGTGTAACAAATAAAGTTTGAACAAAAAGGCACTCAAGTTCCTGAAGTATTAAGGAACAAGTAGAAGTCTCATTCACACAAGAACAAAAGATATTTAAAAGGCCTAAAGAGACATAATCAAATATCCTTAATTCCACTTGTTAAATTTTTTGTCATTTATTAAAAATATTAGATTAAATTTTTATTTTTACATAAGTTTCACTGTTTTATACAATAATTTTTATGCTAAATGATAGACAATTGATATTCAATATTATGAAATTCAATTTTGAAACTTTGTTAATCAAATTTAGTATTATTATAATTGAAATATATTTATGAAAGGATGTTTATTGTATGGGTTGTCATAAAATGAGGTAAAATAGTTACAATACTTTCCAAATCAATGACATAATTGGTGATAAATTTATGAATAATGATGCTACTAAATTTTCAATTTTTCACAAAATAATGATGAATTTTAGATAGTTTACAATTTAGCAATAGAAATAATGATGTAAATTTTAATTTACCAATAAAAATAATGACAAGTGTATTTAATGATGGATATTTTCGTTGCTATATCTATTTTATCAACGAACAATCTATCAATAAATATTGGTTTAGTGACAAACATTACTGTCACTAATTTCACTCGACATTCATTTTGTTTCTCCTCATCTCCCTAAATTACTAACGGATTATAGTAATGGAAGAGTGACAGATGGAACTCATCCCATTTGTCACTAAATGAATTATCAATATGGTATATATTGATGGCTTTTTGTCCATCACTAATTATTTCAATAATAGATTTTCAAGTCTTATTTGTCACTAAACTATGATTTTTTGGTAGTGTATATGCATTAAATAATAAAATAATAATATATGTTAAATAAAAAATATATGCTATGATCAACAATAAAAATATTTTATTTTAAATTTAATTATCAAAATTATAATTAACACAAGATTTTATATGGTAAAAACATAAAAAATTTAATTTACCAAAAATTTATATTAAATAAATTTTATACAAAATAAAAATAGTTTATTTTAAAATTTATTATTAAAAATATAATTACCAAAATATTTAAATAGAAAATTGTTAAAAATATTATTTTATTATTTATTAATAGAAGATTATATTGAATTTTATATAAAAAAATGTGAGGGATAGGATTGTTAAAAAGTCATCTCATAAATAATGAAATTGTTATTTCATCACTTTTGTTATGTAATGGAGATTCTATCATTTAATAGAATAACTATTTTTATTCTATAATGCCTAACAAATAAATTATTTTCCATTCTATTCCTTTCCATCACACCATAATACCTACTAAACATTTTTTACACTATTCCATCCCACCATATCATTTATTAGAATGACCATTTTCATTCCATAATTTTTTATGTTAGTCTAGTAAAATTAGAGATAACTATTTTGATTGTCAAGATAAATCACCTAATTAAATCTAGATGCAATTTGTCAATGAATAAATTATATCACAAGGGTCCGCCACAAAAAATATTTATTGATGATTGTCACACAAGTTAATTTTTCTTAATATTAATGCTATATATGTTGAAAGTAAAATCTAAAATTAGATTTCGAATTTAAATTAAAAGTTATCAATTAGAAGAGGATGATAAAGTAAATTTGTAAAATTCAATACAATGATTATAAAGGATTAAGAGTCCAATTTTCAAAAATCACTTCTGATGCATATAATATTCTTATTTTTTTAATCCTCTATCTCTTTTTGAATTTATTAATATTATAATCCTCAAACAAGAATGTTCATTATCAGTTTCAACACCGAGTAATTTGTTGATGAAGTACTTGATCTCTTTTGGTATTAATTAGCGAAACAAATTTAATCCCAAACTCATTTCATATAAAAAGGAAAAAAAATCATGATTATGGAATCCATTAATGAGATGTTGATGTTGATTACTATAAATGCCTTTGTGCTCCATGAAGTAACTAGTATAACTTATCGTAACCAATGACTACCTCTAGTGCCCTATCTTGGCTTCAATTACATTACAAGGACAATGATAAGTGGTTTTCTATGATTAAAAGGAAGTTGCATTTCAAATATGTACTTTCGTCTCTCTTTACAACTTACAATTATCCTTGCATTAGTTAGGCAAAAGTGATAAATTTATATTCATTTTTATATGAAATTTATATATTTGCTAATGATGCAGTGGTCGCAAAAGAAAATTTAATTACAAATTTAAAGAATATATTGTAAATAAAAATATTAAAAATATTAAAAATAAATTTTGAAATTGAATTTTAAATCTTTTTTATTTATTGAATTAAATTTTATAAATTTACCTCATAATTTTATATTTAATGATAATTTTTAATTCACATTTAAAATTTAATTTTAAATCTTATTTTTGATAATATTATTAAATAAAAAATAAGAATGATTGATATGAATGCAGCAATACTCACTTAAGAGTTTAAATCAATGTCCAGGGACATTACAAGTCGATATGCTTCGAGGATTGAGAAAGGATATGCTTGGGTAATGAAAACTGAGTACCATTTCGGGGTTACTATCACAGTCTCGTAGGACCCTTTGTCCCTTCTTGTTAGGTCGGGGATCACCACCATTCTTGGAAGCTTTTAGTGAATGCAATTGTCAATCCACAAACCAATTAATCAACAATGTTTCATTAGCCTCCACTTGCGCAGGTCATTGTCTTCGAATTATTTGTTACCTTTTATTGATGAGTTAAGAAAGAAATCTCTTTTTAATTTATAATTGTATACTCACTTAATTTTCATCATAAGAAATAGGGGTGTTTATAGGCGGATTGTTGGACTTTGAGCCAAACTTTTCATGTATAATCACCGTTAGAATTCTCATATTTTTTTTTTGAGGAATATTGTCTATTAGAAATAAGAAAATAATCAATTAAAAATGATGGAGGAAATTCAAAAATTTTACTATTTTTGATGAATTTACTTTCATAAAAAATTTGAAAATATTTGTCAAAAAAATTATTGTGAACATTTATGTAAAAAAATCTTGCTATTTTCAAGGTAAACTCTGTCAGAAATTTCAAATGTTATAAAACAATGTGTAGGAACTATTCTCCTCTCATTTCCTTTTCCTTTTGGTATACATTTGTGTTCTTAAAATTTCTTAAGTTATATTCCTGCAATTTACAAGTAAATTTAAAATTTTTGAACCAATTAAGTTGTTTTTGGCACTTTAATTACTAATTTTGCTAATTGATTGATTTTTATTTTTATTTTTTTGGATATTTTATGTAGTTTTGGGCTACAATCTGTATATAACCTTTTCTTTCCATTTTTTTGTTACTTAGACAGAGGTTGGTAGTTAATTATTCTTTTTCATTTCTTATGGATGTTTATATTTAATTTATTTAGTTAATTCTAAAATCTTCTTGGTTTCATTTATATATTAATTAAAAATATTTAGGAAAATTTATTTAGTTCATTACTTAGTTTATTTACTTCATCAAGAAGACTTAAGTAATTAACTTATTTAATTGATTTCTTAGGTAATTTTATTTAGTTAGTTACTTTTTTTAATTAGCTAGAAATGCTTATTAGTTTTATCAGAAAATTTATTAGAAATGTTTAATTGATTGTATTTAATGAATTACATTATTTATTATGAAGGCTTACTAGTTTCATTAATAAATTAATTGGAAAATTTTATATGATTTTAATTAGTTAATTGCTGTGGCACACTCTAATTATATCCCTACAACTTAGATGAACAAAATGTTGGAAGAGGTGCAGGTGAAGTGCGAGATGGTGAAAATTAGAGCCACATAGTAATCTTAATTTATGGGTTTATGCCATGCCTTTTTCACCGATGCTTCTATCACCTAAATGATAATTAGATATTTGGTGGATGGTCAGGACCTTCCCTCCCCCCACCATCAAACTCTCTTAATCTAGCATAATCATGATAACGAGGACAATGACAAAGGCGATTTTATTCGATTAGATTTTGACTGATTTTTTTTATTTGGACTATATATTTATATTTTTTATATTGTAAATAATGTATTTGAATATCGAATTTTATGATTTATATATTTTATATCTATGTATCTCTTCATGTTTAAATTTTAAATATCATCATTTCATTATTTATAAATTTTAAATATTTTATATTTATATACTATATTAAAAAAATCTCCCTATTTCCAACGGAATAACTCCATATACATACAGTTTTAGTATCATAAATTTCCGTCCAAGAATTCCTCAAAAATATTTTCTAATAGGAAAATCCAAAAAAAAAAATCCAACAAGCCTTTTCCATTAAAAATAATGAGAAGTTTTGCAGTGAGTCACATAAAATATAATGACCCAAGCTTTTTTTTTTTTTTTGGCCATAACCCAAGCTTCATTTAGTTTAAAAAATTTTGGCTTAAGCCAATTAAAATTTTACATGACTCCAGGGTGGATTTGAAAGTTTGAATACTTTTATTTTTGTTATTATTTTAAATTAAAATTTTTATAGGAATATTTATGTGGATAATAAAATATTTAATTATATTAAATTAAATATTTATATATTAAAAATAATTTGATGTAATTATTTTTATAATGTATAATTACATTAATAAATATAAATTTATATTTGATCGACTTTATTTATATAATCATATTCCAAGTCCAACTCAAATATTAATTAGATTATGAAAAAAAAAAAAAACTAGTATTTGGATGATAAAAAAAAAGGGAACTTAAAACCTACAAATTTTTAAGATCGGGCCCATAGAAAATGGGTGTAATGAAAAGCATTCTTCACAGAGGATTTAACTCTTGCTTGTCTTGATCAATCTCCATAAAAAAAAAAAAAAGTGACTCTAGTTAAAAGTCACCCATAATTAATAAAATCATCAATGATCCTCACAACCGGTCGTCACTTTCATTTTTCGAATTAGTTGAGAAAATTGACAAGGAAATCTGAGGGAAAAATTGTTAATAATTTGCGCGAATATAGTCAATGAGTATTTTGAGTGATAATTCAAGTTTTAAAATTTAGAAACTGATGCGATGACTCCAGCATTAGTCTTGTCTTCAATTCAATACATTGACTTGACAATTTCTGTCTTCCTCCAGGAGAAGATATTCTTATTTGTGTTTTCATAAAGTCCAATGTAGGCTCAAATCACAATAACTTGTTTAAACTTTATATGTTCATATATGATATTATAAGATTAATGTGCAAAACATTGTGAGATAATATAAATTATGCCTATATGTTCCTATTATGCTGAAGAACTTCCCTTGGCTCAAGGTTGGAATTTCATGTTGTTTGTTGCCATGTTATTTGTCTTTTTTCCTCGTATGGTTGATTTGGAAGAATGAGGGCGGCGGAGATCATCTGAAATAAAAGGTTATTATAAAAATAATAAAATATAATTTTTATAATGAAAATAAATTAATATACATGATATCAATTTAAATTTCAGAACTTTGGGACTAACATTGATTATTATTGTATCATTAAATATGTCAGCATAAATAAAATAATTTAAGATCTATTTAGTTTCTGATTTTAAGAATAATTTTCTATTTTTTGTATTTAAACAAAAATTTGTATCAAAGAGATATTTTTGTAATTTATTTTTAAAAATTATAATTTTAAATATATAATTTAAAAATAAAAAGAAAATAATTTTTAAATATTTTCTTAACTTATTTTTTATTTTTAATGACAGTTGTAATTGAATGAAGATTTTCTTTATTTGTTCAAGCTATCACCTCAGTTTTTGAAACACAAAAACAATAATTTATTAAAATATTTTAAAAATAAAAAATAAAAAAATATCAAAATAAACCCTTTATTTGATCATCTCTTTCATTTTTCTTATACTTAAATAGAACATTAGCTTTGTACATGTTGATTGTTTATGGAAGAGTGTAAAACTGCCAGTTAGAATTTGAACATGTTTCATTTATTTCCAAAGCTAATAAAAATATCTTATTTTTTTATTAACTTAATTTAGACTAAATGCCTACAATAATCCTTCTTGAAATAGTCTTATTCCTTCTAATTATCTAAGAAATTACTTGCTAGTCTATGGTTAGCTGGAGGTTATTTGACTTATTTATACAACTTACTAAACGTTTTCATTCCCTAAGCATGGCATGCATTTGATTAGTTATATATGACAAAGCAATCTTTGTTTTCAATGTTACTCTTACCTTGGCTATTTACTTACATGACAAAAGCAATCTTGATTTTCATTCTCAAGCTATTATTTACTAGAATCACGTATTCCTTTTAAAAACACACCATAGAATCACAACAAAGCCTTGGCTATAATATTTTTCATAATGACAATGAGTTATAAAATGTAACTATTTACATAAATCTTATAATTTTTTATAAGATATTATAATTTTTTTCATAAGTTTTGCAACATAAATAATAATAATTGTAACATGAAAAGTTTTGAGGTCCTATGAAAAAGTTATAAGATTTTATGAAAAAATTATAAAATTCTAGGAAAAAATTATAAAGATAGCACCGATATTCCCTAGTTTAAAGAAATATCGAGGATGGCCTTATAAATAAATTTCCAAAAAAGCAACCTATATATTTACAATTGAATACTCTAATTTATATATAGGTACACACGCATCATGCAAAAAATTTAAAAAAAAGGGGTTGAATTAGTGGGGAAAACATATTTATGTTTCATTAGACTTTCATTTATGTAAAGTAAATATATATTCATATTATTTTACTAACAATTAAGTCAAAATTGCTATGATATGGCCTTACATGATAATTTTTTTCCAAAGTGCAAGTGATCAAGTGCAAATAACTATATTGGGTCAAAAGTTGACAACAAACGAAAATATTAGTGGTAAAAAAACTTAGACTTGGTTTAAGGGGAAGTGACATTTTCTTAAAATTATAATTAGTTAGCCAATTATAAACCTAACGATTAGACACAAATTAGTAAAATACGTGCCAGTACTACATAATCATGTATTAATTATGTAGTCAAGCTGCAACAAAATGATATTCTAAGAAGGGTACTAGCTATGAACGGGCAACATATTGAAGTTTTTATATAAATATCAATTGTGTATATTGAGCGTATATTGATTGATACAATGTTTTGTATTATCAAAATGAGTATGATCGATCATCCACAATGAAGATACGGTTAACGTAGCCGACTTGGGTTTATAGTTCCTTCTGACTTGTGTGCGGAGGAGCCAATTTACACCAATTACATTTTGTTTAGAACAATAAAAGGACAAACAAAAATGAGCAATAAGCTAGAGGACAAAATGCCATTCACAATTGAAATCATTGATTATCGTGGGGGAGGCTAGAGTCAATTTAAGATGATTTAAGTAAAAAAATGTTAGAATTAACGCGTAACTAATAATCAGTCATAATTTATGCATTTGAATTACCAAGTGCGGAAATAATATAAAATACTTGGTTAGAATCAAAATAGTGATTGTATTATGATTGAATTTTATATTTATATTAGAATTATGTTTTATAGATTTTTGTTCTTAAAATCTTTATGATAGATAAGTTAACTTAGTTTGACTTATTAAAGGGTGATCTCAAATCTCATCCTATAAATATTTTTTATTATCCCACATTAAAGAAGAAGAGTTAGACAACCCTCTTCTAATTTTTTATCATCTTCTTTTAATCTCTTCATATTTAAAGAAAATTAAATGAATTTGAGATATACTAATAATACATGATTAGGATATATATCAAATTCGTTAATAGTAAAGTCATATTGATTATCAACTATAATTCTTTTATATAATTTATTTCATGTTTGATAGTTTTGCACAATTATATATGTGAATTGAGTATTTAATAGATTACATTGAATTTTACATTTTATTTGAACAAAAAAATTAATCTAATAACTCATAATTCATTAATAAGATCATTTTATGTATACATTGAATTTTACTTACTCTATTCATCATAGAATTGGCCTATGATGATTCTGTTCTTTTTTTCCTTTTTTGTAATGGTAGAAATAATTAAACTATTTGATGTAAACACATTAAGGATAGAAATCAAATCTTAAATACAGTAAAAGACATAAAATTTAAAAAAAATAACAAATGTCATTTAAGTCAAAGTAATGAATATACTCTTGTTATAATCTTTCCATTTTCTTGTCCCAATTTTTAAACCAAAAAAAATCTTAATCAAATAAAAAAAAACTTTGATTTGCTTTGCTTATTGATATAAGCGATTTTAAGTGAATCACATGAGATAATTAATTTTAGCCGAAGCACTAAAATGGGCACTTTGCTTTAACCGTTATAAACTATTCATTTTGCTTATACTTTAACCAGATTATTACGATTTTCAAATTTATTCGTATTCTTAAGTGTGAAACAAGTTTTAAGTTAAAAATTTTAAAAGATTTTATATTGAAATATTGTCTTGTTTAGTTAGATATAGTTAAGAAATTCACATTCTCTTCTAACTGCTAACCCAATTTTAATTAAAAAAATACCTCCATTTTTAATTCATTAAAAATTTTAATTAAAATAAACCGATCAATTGTTGGGTAATTATGGTTGGCTTATTTCAAATTTTGATTTTTTCCCCAACCCTAATTCATAAAAAATTGATTAAAAGTAAAAGTTATTATGATCCTATCATAAGATTTGAACTCAACTGCAAAACATACATTCTCAAATTGTGTTATCTACGAATGCTGATAAGTTTGTTCTTCTCAATGTGCTACACACACACACTCACTCACTTCACACTTCTGATTCATGATTTTTTTTTTTTTTGGGAGAAACTAAAAGCAAAGACTTACAGCCTATTAAAAGAAGCAGCAATCCTCAGATAGTGGAGAAGACCAGTTGGAAGAGACATCAATACAGAAAATTGATTAAAAATTCAATCAATTATCGTGTCATAAAAGTATTTGGCCTAATATAATTCGGCATGATAAGTTCTGTAACAAAATTTTCAATATAAATAAAATTAAATAAATATGTCTTCAATGGATTGAAACAACAAACCAACATGTTTCCACTTTCACATACACACTGTTTTTTTCATGAAAAGTTGAAAGGAAAGGAACTTCGTAAGCTATTCATTTTCCTGGGGTCTAATGACCATTCTATTATTCTAGTCTTATCAGTAGCTGTATCATTTTTGCAAATCAAAACAACCCATATGCCCAAGATTCTTGATCCATGACCATTTTTGGGTACTGATTAAGAGAAGCATCAAACAAGTATTTTTTGTCCTCATCATCAGTGACAAGTAAATCCCAACGGCTAACAAAGGCATCATCCCACAAGGCCATGCTATTGATTTTATTATCACTGATACCATTGTTATTACTGTGATTACAAGACCAATTAAATTCTGGGAGCAGCAGGTCTTCAAGAAAGTTGGATGAATTTGAAGAAGAGGATGAAGATGAGGATGAACAAGAAGGAGCACAGGGCACAAGAATTTCATGTGGTTCAATTATTGGCACTTCATCTGTGCAGAACCCATTCATGACCTCCAATGATGTCTCAAATTGGGGTGAAATCTTGTCTTCCTCTTTGGCTTCAGTTATGGTTGATGAGTCATAAGTAATCTCTGTCTTCTCTGGCTCCTTGGTTTGATCAATTTCAGGTTCAAGCTTGGGATTTGGTGACAAACATGTCTGGTTTTGCTTATGCTGTTCTTGTTGTTGGAGTGACTGATTTTCAGGTTGTATTGGTTGGGTCTGAGTTTGGTCAGTTTCAGTTTCAGTTTCAGTGGGGAGTGGCTTGTGGGTGACAGGATCAATGCCCATTTTCTTAAGTTTCTTCTTTATGTGAGTGTTCCAGTGGTTCTTGATTTCATTATCAGTTCTTCCAGGGAGGTGAGAAGCAATTTTAGACCATCTGCAAAAGGAGAAAAGAAATGTGTGTCGGCAAAAATAAACTATTAAAAATAGTTTGCAGGACAAACTTAGAAGTTGAAACTTGAAAGTAAGAATTACTACATAGCCACTAAATTTGGTCCATCTTACAATACCATGTAAGTTAAGAGGTAAGAAAGAAAAATTATCACAAGACAAAATTGGCCACTTGGCCTTTGTTTTACTTTTCATATATTCTTATTCTCCTTTGCAGTCAAGCCAAAGAACAACAATCATGAAAAGTTACATTTTCATTTTTTATATATATTTTTTAAAAATTAAACAAAAAGTAAAAGGAGAGAAGAATACAGAGGGGACAATAGGGGCATGAATTATGAAATTCTTATGCTTAATTAAGGTAGTGCTTGTTGCATCAACAAGGTACCTTGGTTTTTTTTAGAGTCAATTTCTAATTTAGATGATGAGCAAGTGACTCATCTTGCAGTATAGCACTATACCAAGTTGTTTTAATGAATAAAAAGTTAAATCAAGAAAGAAGCATGCAGAGCAAACAGAACAAAACCAAGAAAAAAATGAAAGCACCTGTTGCCAAGTTGAGCATGAAGATCAATAACCATTTTCTCCTCATATTCTGAGAGAAGGCCTCTCTTTAAGTCTGGTCTCAGGTAGTTCGTCCATCTCAACCTGCAACTCTTCCCACACCTTAGTAGTCCTGCATGCACCCAAACCCAGAATTCAAAACACAGAAAACAGAACACAAACAGGTTCTGAAAATCTTTGGTATGCTGAGAATGACATGGAATGTCATTAGATAAAGACATGAAAACCTGCAAGCTTAGGAACAGCTCTCCAGCAACACTGGCCATTGGTGAGGATGAAGTTTATGAGCTTCCTGTCCTCATCTGCTGTCCACGGCCCTTTCTTCAATCCTACTTTGTCACAGCAAGGCTGTCTTCCCATTTTTCCTATTATAATGTTGTCAAAAACCTAGTTCTCTCAGAAAAGAGAAGGGCAGAAAATGCTCACCGAGTAGAGTAAGGAAATTATGTAAATTTTGGAGTGATGCAAAGATGGAGAAGAGGGGGGGGGGGGTGGAAATGTACACAAGAGAGTGGTGCAGCACCACCTACACTCAGGAGTGCTTTATATATATATATATATATATATACATATATTCTCCTAAAGTCCTCAAACCCATTATACCCTGTTTGTCTATTTCTTTGTATATTGGGAATTGTTTTGATTTTGATGGATAAGGAAGAATAGATTAGTGAATTTGATTTTGTTTTCATCTTGTGGCATTGTCATTTTTTGTTTTTTTCTTTTAGACACGTGGCGCTCACAGGCGACACTAGTATGTCGTAGTCAGAAAGCTCTGCCTCATCAACCTTCTTTCCTTGAGTTCGAAGCGTGAAATATATGAGCAAGTGGAACTCCCACGACCTTGTTCACATTCCCTTAAATAAAGTTGCAGTAGGACGTGATGATGAGAGAGTATAAACAAGGATGCAAGACTTGCCCCACGGAAGAAACATGTTTTTTATAATGTTAGAGAAATAAAAATGCTTAGATCTACTTTTCTTTTGGAAGTGAATTATACAATCCCTTATCCTTGCTCGTAGAAAAAATGGTAAAAAGAAAAGACTTATTCAAAGAATGATGTAAGGCTTGTCACATAGAAAATATATATGTTTAATAATGGTAAAAAAATTGATAGAAGGAAGAGATTCGTCCAAATTTATCAAGTACGATGCTAGTAACATGTTGAAGCTGTAAGAAGAGGCTCACTGAAAAATATTGTCAAGCTCAATCAAACTAAACAATAATCACTTAATTAATTATTTATCAAATAAAACGACTAACATTAAAAGGGTTTATGATCAAGAAAATTCCTATTGCCTCGTGAAAGAAATATTTTCTTGTACAGTAATGCTTAAGCCACTTGTTAAATGGGAGTCCAGTTCAAAGTAAAATTAATTTTTTTTTATAAAGGAGTATAAATAATATAATGAAAATTAACAATGTAAAAGTACCATTGTTGTTTTTCCTATACTTATATTCCATAAATTCAAACAGTAATATACATCTATATATAATTCAAATTATTCTTATGTTTATTATAGAATTGTTAAGCCTATGGGGTTATGGGTGAACCAATTTTTCTCAAACAAAAAATTAGATTTAACTGTAATTTTGTTACTCTAAAATATAGTTAACGCAGTTTTAATTTTTTAATTTAAAATAATTTGTATTTTATTTTCATAACCCTAATTATTTAATCAGTACAACTTTAATTCTATAATTGATTTTTGTACCAATTCTTCTCAAATAAAAATTGACTAAAATGTCTTTTTGCTCTTCTAAAATATAAATTATATAATTTTAATTTTCTTAATTTAAAATAGTTTATTTTGATCTTATTAGATATTTAATTGGTTTAATTTTTTACTGTTAATTTTTGACAACTTTTATCAACTTATGTCTAATTTTAAAGTACTCATTATATTATTCTTAAATAAATAAAGTCTTTTAGGATTTTGAAGGTAGTGAACTCTCAAAAAGATTTAAATTTTTATATGTAATTAATTGATTTTGTTAGAAAATTTTAATATAAACAAAAATTTTCTTTCATATTTACACAAAAGTCATTTCAAATCAACATATAGAAAAGCATTTGCTGAAAAAAGCCTTATGGACAAGGATACAAATAGACTAAATTAGGTTAGGCGCTCAACTTGATCTATTAAAAAAATTTAACCTAAATTATTAGTTTATTTAATGTATAGTTGGTATAATAATTAGAAATCACGATCAATAATTATAAGTCACATAATTAATTATTTTTTTTAAATATATTTGATTGCATTTTAAAAAAATTTTAATAATTAATTATAGGAAATAATTTAAATTAAAAAATAATATATTTTAAATGGCTTATTTTTTAATTGTAGTTATAAAAAGAGAAATTTTAAATTTTATATCTATATTAATCTTATTTTTTTTATTCTTTTACCTTTACTACCTTTCTTCTAATACTATAAATTTTAAATTTTAACCTCATTTTTTATTTTGAATTTATAAATGACTCTCAATATTTTATGATTTAGTTATTTACAATTTTCTAAATTAATGAATATCAAAATAAGTATAAATTATTTTTTAATTATAAAATATTAAACTTCCTAATTTATGAAAAATGATTTAAATAAATGAGAATATATATTAAATAAGAATATACATAAATCAAATAATTTAAATTATTTATTTAAAATAAAAATATATTAATTATATTTTCTTTCATAAATAATAATATCAAAAGGATTAGGATAGTAGTAATTTTGATATAATCTTGTATATTTTATTATCCTTTTTAATAATTTATTTCTAAAAGTGATTATTTTGTATATTATTCAAACAAGGACAAATTATGCATGATCAATTATTGATTGATTTTACTCGGTATATAACAAATTATTTATAATTAAACATCTTAATAATCAATTACTTTCATTATAATATCAAACAAACCTTTAAAAGCTTACCTGTATAAATAAATTTTCAAATATGTTAATAGGTTAAGGCTTTTTTAAGGTAAGAATGAAGCGTCCAATTTAATTGAGTAGCTAAACCCACCCGAAAATGGAAAAATTACAAAATTTTCCCTCCACTTTTTTTTAAAGAAAATTCCATACTTAACCTCCTAAAAATTAAAAAAAAAACTATAAAACTTTTAATAAATTATATTTCAACTTCTTCAATATTTCTCCTCTAATTTCATCCCTGTTTATGCCTAAAATTTTTCATAGTCCAAATTAGACCTATACATAAAAATGTATGTATTAAAATATTATATATTATATATATAATTTATATATGAATATATCATATATTATATTATTTATAAACATATTCATAATTAAATAAATTAGCCTAATAGGCCTTGAGTCAAGTTTAAAAAAGATAAGCCTACTCTATATATTTAATTAAATTAATCTATTTATTAGTCTTGACTTAATTTATTTAAATAAATAGATTATGTTAGACTAAATTATAAATTGATTAGAATCTAGGTTCGTAATAGGCCATCTAGCTTATTACTTATTGACACCTCAACTTGTGAGATTAACAAATTAATAGAAATCAAATAAGAAGGCGGAAATTATACCAATTAAGTATTTATAAGAATAAAAAAAAATTGTTGTAATTCTCGTTCATTTTTCTTGTTCTAAATTAGTTAGTATATTAATTTTAGGCCAGCTAAATCTATCAATTGGCAAAAATTTAAATTTCAAAAATAATTTTTATTAATAAAGAAGAAATTCTTTAATACTTTAATTTTTAGAATAATATTCCTGATTAGCAGTTTTTTTCCCAAAAACCCGCCCTGAGAATAAAAAATAATTAAGCACGTGACGAGTCAACTTACAACCGCATAGTTGAAAACTTTAAAACCTAATGCTATTGTTGAATGCTAAAAATCCATTTTACTATCGTTTTTCCTTGCAAGTCACCATCATCATTTAAACAACGAACAAATAAACTCCCAGACAGATCCCATCAACTAGAAAATTTTGAAGATTTAACGGCCGGAATGATTGTTCCATTTTCGTTTTTCCTGCTTACTTTATTATGTAATTAAACTATCGGCTCTTAACTTGTGACTAATTCAATAATATCGTACTTTTTTTGTATCGGGATTTAATAGAAGACAAACCAATCAACCAAATGTCAATAATGAGTTTGCATGATCAATGGTGGCCTAAAA
Organism: Sindora glabra; assembly: GCA_020226215.1. NCBI lineage: Eukaryota > Viridiplantae > Streptophyta > Magnoliopsida > Fabales > Fabaceae > Sindora > Sindora glabra. The sequence continues at coordinate 55,801,493 of CM035230.1, read as the reverse complement.
GAAAGTCAAATATATAAATTTATAATGTTTTTAAGAATCAAATAGCGTTACGATTCCATTTATTCTGGGTTGAATGCAGCATTAGTATTATTATCGCTACCGAATTGTGATACAATATCTGTTATTTAACAGTTTAAATGCCAGTTATGAGTTGATATATATATATATAATAAGTTTAGTACTATTACAAAAACACTGACATGTTAAAAGTTTGAAAAATGTAAAATATTAATGTATGGCGTCAATTATTAATTTTACAATTGTTGTTATTGTTTATTTAAGATGTTGATTAATTAACCGCAATTGAAAATTGACGTCCTTTCTTATATGACAATCAATATAGCATATCAATTGGGTTTAATTAACTGATGTCTAATGTTCAATTTAATTTCATACCCAATTGATCTCGTAACAGTATTCACTCAAACCTAATTATAAATAGCATTTAACTATAGTATTATGGACCTAATACAATATTTATACCTTATCTTAATGTCTTTATGGTAAAAAAAAATACTCCAATAAACATGAAAATTCCAATGGCAATAATTTTTTACATTTAATTGGATCAAAAAATTAAAGACATTAAAATAATAAACAATATATAAATGTTACAAGAACTAACAGTAATATATATCTTTAAAAATCAAAGAAAAAAAGTTACATTTTCTCCTATGATATAATCACTGAGGGAATTTTTTTGTAAAATCCACTATAATAAAAGAAGGGCATATAAGCAAGTACAATTGATGTTGTGATTGCAATAGTAATATTATATGTTTTATTGAAAAAAAAATTATTACTTAACTTGTATGGATACTAGAGGAGTTAGAACATAAAATATAATGCCTACATGTTATTGAAAGATAAAAAAAAATTATAAGCAAGTATTGAAAACTAATAATTAAAAAATGTTCCTAATTATACTTAGAATATAAGTATGATAAACATGAACCTAATTACCTTCAATTTTTTCTAATATCATTAGGAGGATTTTTAACCCATATCCTTTTAACATAATGTTCAGCATGTAAAAGTTTGTTACTTTTTAGATTGCCCTTTTTAATAAATAATTTGCACTTTGAAAACAGAGCTCGCAACTATTAAGGATATGCAATTTATCTATTCTGTAAGGAACATATCAATACTTACACCACTTAAAATTCTAAAAAATAAAATTAAAAAAATAAAATTCAAATAAATCTATATAATCACAATAGTCAAACATTTTTCATTAAGTTTTAGAGAAAAAATAAGATATTTAAATGTGCCTTGATGTTGAAAAGAAGATGTCAGCTAGATAGGGCCAAACTATTGTTTAAACTTGAGCTTTTGTGATTTTTAGTATGTATTTTTCTATAAGACACTACTAGTTTCAAAAGAAAGATACTCATGTTATACAATCTATATTTTGGCACTAGGGAAAATACTTCAAATAATATGAAGTAGATACCTAAAGATGGTAGAATGTTAATGCAATATAATCGCTAAACAAAGACAGGAAAAAAAATGGAATTGAAAGCAAGTACAAATGAAAAGCAAATCACCATACAAATGAAGTTTATCTATGGTTTTGTCCATGGTTTTAAGAAACAAAAACAAAGATATGTTGGTAATAGCACTTTCAACATTGGTTGTTAATTTAAAAGAAAAAAGAATAAGTTTTTTTTTGAGTCAATTATCACTAAAACTGATGTTTAATATTCTATATAAATGCCACTCAAAGCAAACTTTCAACATCAGTTGTGTATAGGAATTAATGTTTAAAATTTAGCCCTTTTTTCAAATCTAACAATTTACTTTCATTTTTTATGTTAGGTTTCTAATAATTGATGTAATAAGACATAATTTTCTAGTTACATTGATTTTTATTAAACAATTGATGTGAAAACTATAATTTTCTTTTAAGAAAACCAAAACAGGCATTGTTACAATCAATAGTTATCATTTTACACACTAAATAATAAAACAATATTATATATCACATTTATACATTATATTACAAATTTACAATTTAAAATATAATGAAAATCGAAGCAATATATTATATTAAAATAAAAACTATAACTTTCTTTTAAAATAACAAAGTACCTTACCTAGGCATCATTATAATTAATGGTTACCATTTTATAAGCTGAACAATAATACATTATTATATATCACAATAAAATATTATATTATAAATTTATAATTTAAAATACAATAAAAATTGAATGAATGCATTATGTTATAATAAAATAGTATATCATCAATTATAAACCGAACTAACATGATAAATGTATTCCCATTTTTTGAATTAATTTTTCAAGTCTCGTTGAACATCGGATCACTAATAACTGATGTTGATATAGAGAATTTGTATCATAATTTTGCAATAGTGATTAAATATAAGTAGTACGTGAGGGTGGAGGGGGATATGTGGAGGTTAGTAATCTCAATTTTTTTTAATGAAAAAATTATACTACCTATTTAATAAAAATAAAATAATAAAAGATATATACTTAATTTACTATTGCCATTAATTTATTAATTTAATGAGCGTATTTATTATGAAAATAAGAGAAAATAAGTAGAGTTAGTTTAAATATTTTAAATTTATATTTCTTCATTAAAAAAATACTAAAATACTCCTTATTAATCTATTCTTATTAAATTAATAGTATAATTTTTTTATTTAAATAAAGCAATTTCCTACACACACATATGTTTGTGTGCATGTATTTATAGGCTTGTAGCACAAAAAAGACACAGCTAATATTATTTACTTGAAAATTTTAAAAAGGTTTTTTTAACAAATTAATAAAAGCAAATTCAAATTACATTATTGGTACATTTCTAAACATTTTCTGTCATATATGTCCAAAAATAAAGAGGGATCTCTCACCATCTTTAAGTTTCTCCAAGAATTTTTCCTGTTCACAAGGCGAATTTGAAAGAAGTGAGAGGAATCTAGAAAAATCATGTCTTCAAGTAAAAAAGCTAATAATATTTTGACACAAAATCTAAAGAAGACCTCTGGACACAGTTAGAGCGGAAAACGGACAATGAGAAAATAACTGGGAAGTTAGAGACAAAAATGCTATTCTTAATGTTTTTCTTATTTCACAATTATGTTCACGGCCACGGCAAGACAAAATCTAACTTGAATTGATTTTTTTTTTTAAAAGAAAATATGTTTCCGATAACAGGATGCTTTGTATTCAAAATTGTGTAACCTCTTTAAAGATTTGTAATAATACTTATAAGATTGTTGGCAACAAAAGTTAAATACAAGATAATAATGATTAAAAATAATGAATTTTGCCGATGGAGTCGGCTCGACGAGTTTCAATTAATAATATCTGTTTTAAATAAGTAAAACCAATTACATTTCAATAATGCCATGCATACAAATTCTAAAGTTGACCGAAAGTAACGCTCCTCATCTGAATTGATAACTTGAGAATTGAGATCATGAGCCCTTCCATGATTATGTCATGAAAAAAAAAATTCTTAATTATAATAGTGCACTACAACAATTATATACTATTAAAACTACACCTACATGAGGCCAAAAAAAAAAAACGACACCTACATAAATGAAAAATGCTGGTATTTTAATAATTTTTTTAAAAAAATAAAAATAAAAAATACTATATAAACAATAATATCATCTAAATAGCATTCAATAGGTGTCTAATGTAGAGTTTGCCGGAACATTTTTATTGTGGGCTATACAGATGTTATTGTTATTTGTGTAGTTTATTCTTTTATTTTTAAAAGGTTATATAAATAACACGTGTTGTTTATAAAATTTAAAAAAATAAAAAATAACACAAATGACTAGGTTATTTGTATAGATTTTTCTAAAATTTAAAAAAATTATACAAACAATATATATTGCCTGCGTAACTTAAAAAACTTTTAAAAAAATCAAAAGCAACACAAATGATTAAGTCATTTGTATAGTTTATTTTGTTTTAACTTTTAAAATGTGTCATATCCTTAAATAAAATTTTGAAAAACACAAAAGCAGAATAGACACCTTGGTTGTCCCTATAGGATGCCCCAAAAAAAATGAAAAAGGTCCATGTGGCCTCACCATTTTTTATACCAACGACGGAAGTAGGCCTACACAGAAGATCAAAAGTTTGTGATCCACGTAGCCCACTGCCTTTAAATACCCGCCCGCACCCGAGCAAAGCCACTTCGCGGACTACCTCTTCCTCTTCGCCTTCTTGAGTGAACTTAAAGCAAATTTCTTTTTACCTTTTGTTATTTTTACATTTTTATACTTTAATTTTTATTTATTCTTATATTTATTTTGTTGAATGATAAATTTATATTATTTTATTGTTGATTGATACTTTGAATTGTTGCTTCGCTATTCTATTGAAATGGGCTAAAAAAGCTCATACTTGTTTTTTTTAATGGCATATTGATATAAAATATAAAAATGAGCTTTTATTTTATTAATAAGTGTGATAAAATTATTATTATGTGTACATTGGTATGTTTATTACTCTAAATATCTAATGATAATTATATAATATTTGAATATGAATTTATCTTAATGTTTTATTATATTAGGTGGTAAAATTTTTATTTTACAAAAGTTAGTATGTTTATTATTTTAAACATTTGCAGAGTTTGATATAAGATAAGATGATAATATTTGTAATAATTTAATGCTAAAACTAATTTAGGTAATTTTATTAAATTATATTAAAATGAAATTAAATTTAAAATGGTAACACATAATTTTTTATAATTAAAATAATAAAAATATAAATTTTTTGATGATGTAAAATATATAATAATTTAAATAATCATTTATAACACTAAAAAAATTAATTTTAATATTTTCAAATTACAAACATTCAAAACTTAATAAATGTGTAGCATTCTTTGACAATGGAAAATAAAATGTATAATAAATTAATATTAAAAGAAAATCATATAATTTCATTAAATTGTTAAATTCTATGACTATGGAAGTAATTAAAAAATGGAAACACGTAATTTTGATAATTACAATACTAAATATAAAATATTTTTAATGATGTGAAAATTTTAATAAATAAATTAATCATTTAAAATAATAAAAAAATAAGTAATAATGAAGTATAAATTGTGTAATACTTTATTATTAGAAGTAAATTAGATAATTATCATTAATTTACAAAATTATATAAAAATGAAAGAAATTAAAAAATATTAACACATAAATTTTGATAATTAAAACAATCAAAATATAAAATTTTAAATTATAAAAAAACTAATTGATTTGAAATTAAATTTATTTTAAAATTATTCTTGAATTTAATTTCAAAATTTTCCTTTAACCCAAGTGATCGATTTCCATTGAATAGGAACTATATGGTTGTCAAGCTCTTAGCTGATTGACCTAAGGAGGGGGATATACAATTGAAATTAATGTCTTAATTAACCTGCATGTTATGATAATAATTTGGCTTGAAAAATAGCATTAAAATGGATTGCTTCTCGTACAATATGCATTAATGCAATATATAATGTAATCTGATGGATAAATGTAAAATAATGGAAGTTGTTGAATTTGTTTTGTTTTGAAGTGACCAAGTAACCAGTATTATCTTTGCAGCTAAAGAAGATGAAAACAGAGGAAGCAGCCCATGCACTCTAACCAGACAATTTTTTAATTAATACCCACAGGGTAATCTTGCTCTTATATAATATACTACAATTTGCTCTATTATATTAATTATCATCATCATATTGGGTCTTATTTTAATGGACAATCACTTTCTTGAGTTTATTTTATTTTATTTTATTAATAGTTTGAATCACAAGCCACTAAAATACATACATAAATGTTCTTTCACGTTACCTTTACCATCAAGATGCCGTCATATGATCTTATATCCCAGACACATCTTCTTCGGATGAGCATCGCTTTTCTTCGAACATTATATATGATTTGTCATGATATATAACTCCGTGGAAGTAAACATGTTACAAGAGCATCATTGCACAAGATTTTGTACCTGCCACATTTTTGTAATTAACAAGTTATTGTTTTGTGATATTACAATAATAAAAACACTCAACTCTCCTAGAATTTTCTTGTAAAAGTGAAGTTATGATATTTTTTATCATGAGTAAAGAAAAAAAGAAATAGTTACAAATTGTAGAATTTAAATACTTTCATGTTTATGTTAACCTATTTTTATAAAATTTCAACTAATAGCGTATTTAGTTAAAGCATTCGAGGTTCACATAACTAATTTCGATTGATAATGAGAATTAAGAAATTAAAAATTTGTAAAATAAGATTTTAATATATATTTAAAAGATTGACGTTTTTTATAACACTTGAGGAGCATAACACTAACAATGTTACAAGTGAGTTTTACAAAGGAAATGACAACTATAGCTAAGGACGATTATCACACAAACCCTAAAAAATGCATTATAACCCCTATAAAACACATGCATGAAAAATGTGCTATATGTATAATTGCATTCTACATTAGTAAGTAAGCAATTTTCAATATCGCATTTATAAATACCCTTAACCTCAAAGGTGAAGGATTCATTTTGTCAAAATTCCTACTCAAAAACATTTACACATTTTACATCTCCAGCACTCTACTAACATACTTATAAGTAATATATTATTTTTTACTATATCTTTTCACATTTTATTGAGATTAAAATACTATTTTAAACATGAGTGAGAGCTCCGAATTTCTAGATTGTGCAATTTTGCACCTATTGTTATATTTATGAGCATATTCTCTTCAACAATAATAAAAATTATATTTGAATGGCTTGCTATATGCATTTTTATGTATTTGTTCACTGTATTTTTGAGCATATTTATTTACAATTTTTGCTTAATTGGACAGATCATATTAAAGGGCTTAAAACATCATTACTATACTGTTCACAACCCATCTTTGAAAAAGAATCAAATTGACCATTGTAATTTCAACTAATAAATAAGTTGTCATAGTAAATTTGTATTATAGAGAGCTAACATTTATTACACAATAATACTTATAATTATCCATAGATGTTATGTTTATTTCTTGTCAATTTAAAACAAATCAACACAATAATACTAGAGTAAATTATAATCATTACCACCAATGTCTAATCTAAACATATTCACACCGTTTTATTCTTAAAAAGATATACTATAACATTCTTTTCTCATATAAAATATTTATTTCTCTTTCCATCGATTTTAAACTTACACTCATCATTCTTACTTGTAAGAAAAAGAAAACAACTGTATATTTTTGAAAATAAAAAGACATGAATATAATTAATTGAATTAAATATCATAAAAAGTAAATGTAATTTGCCTTAAATACTAGCTATCATGAGAAGATGTAAATCCTAAATTTTGGAGGGGGTGTAATAATAAACTATTCAATTTATCCAAGTTGTAAGATGTTAGTAAGCATACTGGAGTGATCATGCAAATACATATAAATAATGTGGTTGTTGTAACTACAACTCACAACTGGTCCCCAAGTTGGAAAATTTAAAATAACTCCAAGTTTAAGTGGTCACGGCAAGATTGTGCATCAAATTTGGAGTTCAGAGCCTACTAAAAATGCATTCGGATAAGCTTTTCTTATTTTATATTAAGTACTCTTTGTTTCTGTGTACTGGTTTTTCGACAAAACAACTGCTGCCAGCTGCTTTGCTCTGTCTCACGTACGAATCCTGGGTTTCCTGTTTGCAATATGCACTACATTGACATATGTCAACCAAATACTAGGTTGAATCTGACTTCACTCCAACCTCATTTTTTTCATTTCTTTTGGACTTTTTGTTTCCTGCAATTATTGATGTCATTCTAACGTATGAATGAACTCAACTACACCTTTTTTAAAGAAAGGAATAATTCCTCCACACTAATTAATTGGGTGCACAATAATGCAATGTTCGCTAAAAAAGTACTAAATCATTAGGCTTTAGTGGGTTGTTTAAGAGTCGATTAGGACGATGATTTTTCAAAATCACACCAAAACATTGGGATGATTTCTGATGTGATACAACGTGGTCCTAAAATGAATTTAGACCCTGATGTGATACAATGTTATCCTAAAAAATGAATTTAAATTTAATCTACTAATAATATAATAATATAAAATATTTTACATTATTAATGAATTGAAAGATGTTATTTTATTAAAAAATTAAAATAAATTAAGAATTTTTATTAATAATAAATAAATTTTAATAATTTTTAATTAATGTTATAATATATATTTAAATGAAATTGTAAAATTACTTACACAGGTGATAGATTAAATTTAAATTCTTCTGGGACCTCGTAATAAACTATTTTTAACCACTATTCTAATCATCAAATATAGTTTTGCATCATTATTTCTATTCTACTGCATGAAGTTTAGGGATTACTTTGGGATTTCAATTATTGTTAATTACGTCCCCATATTTTCAAAGAAAAAGTGATGTGACAGTTTTCTTCATTCATTCTGTTTATCCATTTTTTGTCATTTTATTTGGAATAGTCTTAAAGTGCTCGTTTTATCCTCATCATAAGCAGCCCATTCTTTTCACGTTTTTAGAATCCATAAATCAACCATCAACTGGTTCATATGAAGTAAGCTAAGCGTCGTAAGTTTGGTAAAGAATCATGAATTTAATTTTTGAATGTACTCTTGTTAGGAGGATTGTAATACATATTGGAGAAAATGTAAATGAAAATTTTAACAACGAAAAATTTAGTCACCATTATTTTTTATCTTTTCAACACACATCTTAATACAGTGCTTGGGGCAGTGTATATATTATGCGTGTGAGAATTTTTTAACTGTTTTAAAATATGTGAAATTAATTTGACTTAAATTATATTAGATATTGTATATAATTATAAATTATAAATGACCGTTGTGTGAATAGATATCTAAGACTAAGAAAATTATGTAATTGTTGGGCTTTCAGGCTGAAAATGCCGATGGGTCATCTATAGAATCATGATTTAATGGGCTACAGTTTGGGAAAATAATGAGGCTGTACGGCTTGAACCACGTTAGTCCATTCAACAAAGGGACCTTAATTCGCATAAAAATGATGGGCTATTGGGCTTGTCTCAGAGTCACTCAGCCGCATCCTGTGTGCACAGTGATGCTAAAATTACCAAGGAATTTTATAGGAGAAATAAATAAGAGTAGAATCAATTTTTAATTAAAAAATATATAAGGACACTGTTCTGTGAAATTTAATTTAATTACACTCAAAACTCTATTTTTTAGAATTATATGCTTTCACCTTTTTGAAGTATTTCTTTCATTATAAAATGTAATGGTGTTAACATTTAATTTAACTAAAAAAGGTGAAGTTTTAATTAAAAAATATATAAGGAAAGTGTTCCGTGAAATTTAATTTAATTTAATTACACTCAACATCCAATATTTTTTAGAATTATATGCTTTCACCTTTTTGAAATATTTCTTTCATTATAAAACGTAATAGTGTTAACATTTAAACTACAACTTCTCTCCTAATATCATTCCTCATAACTAGAAAATACAAATATTGGAGCATATTTTACGTAAAAAGGGAAGAGTGTTTCTATTCTTCAAAGAAAAAATATATTTGTATATAAAAATATAGAGAAATAATTTTTCAATCACGAAAAATAAAGTTAAAGAAGATATTGCAATTAAAAAAATTGATGCCATTGTGCTTCATAACAATGGAAAAGTTATAAGGGATGGATGTGTATATTATTTTTTAAAAAAAATTAAAAGTTATCAAATATAATGAAACTAAGCCTCAACAGAAGTTAACAAAAGTTATCCATTCTTTTTAAAAGGAAAAAATTAGGTCGGTAATGTTTATTATAATTTATTATAGTAAGATATTAGATGCCCACTTTCTTTCATTTACATGCACTAACGTACAAAAAATTATTACAATACACAAAAGACAAAATGAAGCACTTACAACCTATCTTAAGAATACTAAAAGTATCGAAACAAAAACATCTTTTATCACATATTAAAATTAAAAAAAATTTAATTTTATAAAAAAATTAAAAACTTATAAGAATTAAAATTAAAAATTTTTTAACTTTATAAAAATTAAATTAATATAAAATTTTAGTTATAAATAAAATTAATAAAAAATTAATTTTTAGTTAAGATAAAAAATAAAAATAAATAAGAACTTAGAGGTATAGAACCTTATATAAAATCGCAAAATAGTCTCTTTTCTTTACCCCTTTTTTTTTAAAAAAATAATTATTCTAAATCAATTACTGTTTGGAAATCAAACAATAACATGTTCTTCTTTGCCAGTTTAATTATTAATGAGATTTAATTTATCTATTTATTTTAAATTTTATATCAATATTATTGTTTAGATAATAATATATTATTATCTGAAGATTAAATAGTATCATATTTTTTTTGACAATTTAATTATGAATGAGACTTAATTTATCCATTTATTTTAAGTTTTTAATCGACATTACTGTTTAGAAATCAAATAGTAACGTGTTACTATCCAAATAGTAACACATTTTGAATGAACATGTTACTATCTAGAGACCAAATAGTAACATACTATTATTTAGCAATTTAATTATTAATAAAATTTAATTTATTCATTTATTTTAAATTTTTTGTTGATGTTACTATTTATTACTACTTAGAGACTAAATATTAATATTCTCTTATTTGACAGTTGCTTCATTAATGAAACTTAATTTATTTATTTATTTTAGATTTTTAGCCGATGTTATTGTTTAGAGATAAAATAATAATATATTACTGTCTGAAAAATAAATAATAATATATCATTATTTGAAAATTTGGTTATTAATGAAACTTAATTTACTCACTTATTTTAAATTTTTTATTAATATTACTGTTTGCAAACGAAACAATAATATCCTCTTCTTTAACAGTTTGATTGTTAATGAGACTTGACTTATTTATTTATTTTAAATTTTTTATTAGTGTCACTATTTTGAATCAAATAATAACATGTTATTATTTAAAAACTAAACAGTAACATATTTTTTTTTGTTAGTTTAATTATTAATAAGACTTAATTTATCCATTTATTTGAGATTTTAGTTAATTTTACTGTTTAGAGACTAAATAATAATATATTACTGTCTTAAGACTAAATAGTAATATACTCTTTTTTGACAATTTGATTATTAATAAAAATTAATTTATCTATTTATTTTAAGTTTTTAGTCGATGTTACTGTCTGAAAATCAAATAGTAATATGTTACTATTTGGATAATAATATATTACTATTTACAGACCAAATAATAACATATTATTATTTAACAGTTTGATTATTAATGAAACTTAATTTATCTATTTATTTTAAGTTTTTCGTTAATGTTATTATTTGGAGATAAAATAGTAACATGTTACTATCTGGAGACTAAACAATAACATGTTATTATTTAGCAACTTGATTATTAATGAAATTTAATTTATCAATTTATTTAAAATTTTTTGTTGATGTTACTGTTTAGATATGAAATAGTAATGTACTCTTCTTTGATAGTTTGATTGTTAATAAGACTTAATTTATCTATTTATTTTAAGTTTTTAGTTGATGTTACTATTTGGAGATGAAATAGTAATATGTTATTATTTAGAGACTAAACGGTAATATATTGTTATTTGCAACTTGATTATTAATAAAACTTGATTTATTAATTTATTTGATATTTTTAGTTGATGTTATTATTTAGAGACAAAACAGCAATATGCTCTTCTTTAGTAATTTAATTATTAATGAGACTTAATTTATCCAGTTATTTTGAGTTTTTTATCGATATTATTATTTGGATATGAAATAATAATATATTACTGCCTAAAAATCAAATAGCAACTTATTGTTATTTAACAATTTAGTTGCTAATAAAACTTATTTATCTATTTCTATTAGGTTTTTAATTGATGTTAGTGTCTGAAGATAAAATAGTAATATATTACTATTTAAAGATCAAATAATAACATGCTATTATTTGATAACTATTATTAACGAGATTTAATTTATCCATTTATTTGAGGTCTTTTGTTAATGTTATTATTTGAAAACAAAACAGTAACATATAGTAACATGCTCTTTTTTAGTAGCTTGGTTGTTACTGAGATTTAATTTATTCATTTATTTTAAATTTTTTATCGATGTTATTGTTTAGAAATAAAATAGTAATATATTACTATTTAGAGATTAAAATAGTATCATGTTATTATTTAATAGTTTAATTGTTAATAAGATTGAATTCATCCATTTATTTTGAATTTTTATCAATGTTACTGTATGTATACTAATATGTTATTATTTAGTCTATAAATAGTAACATATTATTTTTTGATAGTTTTATTATTAAAAAAGTTATTATAACACTACTGGATACTAAAAGATTTAGAGAGCAAAAATTCAATGTAGAATTTGAATGAATTTGAATTGAGAAAAATGAGTTCAAAGTTGACAAAATGACAATAAAATTAAAAAAATTAAAAAAAATCATTGAAAAAGGCCTTTTTTTCATTAGTTAGAGTGGATAAAATATTTTTGGCATTTTGTAAGCACCTAAATCTCAAAAAGTTATATAAAATTTGCCCAAATCGAATAATCGAATGCAAGGTTATAATTATTCAAAGTTTTGAACTCAATTTATACATTTTCAATTAAGTGGATCCCATCGAAATTAAATTTTCTTATTTTTTGTCGAAAGATCATTGAAAGACGAATGAAAACAAATAATCATATGTGAAAAATGATTAATTAATCATGGAGTTATACCTTTTTGAAGTTTCTGATTCATAACCACATTCTCATTATTAAAAAAAAAGATATTTTAAGAATATAATAATAATAATTCATAAAAATAGCATTTATTTGAAATAAAGATCAGCGCTAACACCTCTTTGAAAATAAATTCAAGAAATGGCACTACAATGTAATTTATCACTTTTTAAATTATCTTTAAAGCCCATGAAAATTCTAGATTAATAATATGGCTTGTGGCGTGATGACAAATAATAATTATTATTAATTATTTTAGTTTATAATATTTAATTTCAAATTAATATTGGTATTTAAGAATTCTTTGTAATATTTAAAGATTTTATTCATGTAAAATTATTAATAAACATGATAATAATTAAACAAGGGTTTTATTTCTTATCGTCATACACCAATTAATTATAAACTAGAAATAAATTGGATCAACTTTGCACGAACTCATATTATAAAATAATTGAAATATCAATTTAATAAAATTTAAGTAAAATTTATTAAGTATTTATCATAAGATTCTCTATTTATATTAAAGCATGTCTAGTAAGTTTTCCATTTAAAAAGTTAATTATAATATTGATAATTATTGTAATAAGTGTTTTAAAATTCAATTTAACCAAAAATTAGAAAAAAAATAGTGAACCAAGGTTAAACTAATCCAACTAGTTAATTCAGGTAGTTGAATCAGATTATATATTTCTTATAGATTTATATAAATGTATAAAAAATAATATTTTATATTAAAATTTTAAATTTTTTATTATATATTGTTATTTGCTAGTACTATTTGAATTTCACACACACTTATATTATATATAATTATTTTCTAATTAATTAAATTAAATTATTTTAATTATTATTAAATTTAAAAAACATTTAATGTCAATCAAGCAAAATATTTTTATAGAATAAATATTATTTTGTCAAATATGAATTTTTTATTAACAATATATAAAAAGAAGCATTAATGTAATAAGAGGGACAATTGAATCCAATAGAAATGCTACACCCTCCTTAATTATCAATAAATTAAAAATTATGCTTTGAGGAATGATTGTTAAAGCAATCGGTAAATTTAGGTGAATTAAGAATATTATGTGTGAATTATGAAATAGAATAGAATTAATAAAAATAAGAATGTGGAGATATGATTTAGGTGAATTAAGAATATTATGTGTGAATTATTTTATTAAATATCAGTATAGAAGTGGTTTAGGAGATTTTTTCAAAAATGCCTCTAGGGCCTTATTTTTCCTATTTTAGCCTTTAAACCCTCATTCCCTTCTTATTTCTCCATTTTTTCCATTCTTTCTATACAATCCTCTCACTACTTCATCAATCAAGTAAGGAAAACTTCAAATCTTCTTAATTTCTTCGTTTAATCGAGGAAAGAACAATGTTTTCATCAAAGATCCTTCCTATTTCTTCTTGGTTGATGAAGGATTTAAAGTTTATTTAATTCTAGTTGAGCATTTTAAACCCTAACTCTAAAAATTATGGATTTTGATGTGGTTAGAATTGAAATATCTTCAAACTAGTCTTTTAATATCGTCTTCCATATAAGGTGAGTAGATAATCTAGCTAAATCTTTAGATTTTAAGGTTATATGAGGATATTGATGAAATATGGGTTGGTTTGTGATTTTGCTTGATTTTGATTTATTTTGATGTTATAGAAATAATAAATAATGGAAAGAGGCAATATAAGATGTTAGATAAGTATATTAATAATTATACTTAGATTTGATGTAAATTATATATGTTTATGAGGTGTTTTGGATCAATTACACAATGAAAATTTTGCAGAAAACTAAGTTTTTCATGTGTGAATTAATTCACCAATCGATTCTAAGGGTTTAAAGGTGAAACTAGGCTTCAGAATCGAGTAACCAATCAATTTTGGGGGCTCAAAGGTTGATGAATTGATTCACCAATCGATTCTAAGGATCCAAAGGCAAAACTGGGCTTCAGAATTGAGTAACTAATCAACTCTAGAGGTCCAGGGGTTAATTAATTAATTCACCAATCGATTCATCAACTATAAAATTTTATACCAACTTTAAAAGGGCATAACTCCTTCATCTTATATCTGTTTTAAACAAACCACCTATTATTTTAAAGATAACTGAGTTTACTTTCAAATGGAATTTATTTCAAATTAAAATATTGTACATATTTTGAATTATCATCAAAATAGTGGATAGAGGTCAAAACTTAAGATTTCAAAAGTGGATATTTTTGCATCTATTTTCAAAAGGGCATAACCTTTTCAAAACTTAGTTAATTTAGGAAAATGACTAGTCTATAAAAAGCTAAATAAGTTTATTTTCATATGAAATAAATTTTATTAGTATTATATTTATAATTTTTGAATTATTCATAAAAGACCACTCAAAGGTCATAATTAAGATAACCATATAGTAACACATACCCTGTCTGTACTATGTTTTCATAACTTTTATTTGTCTAACATGAGTATTTAGTCACTAAATGCTAAAGATAATGTGGTTCATAATAAGTATAGAATGATTACATGAATTGCATAATCATAACATGAGGAAGTAGAAATTATGTGATATAACATATGATGTGATGAACTTATTACATTACTTATGAAACGAGATGTATATATATATATTGAGAAATGCTTTAGGAATTAAGTACTATGATATGTGTGGACCTTCGTATCTATTTTAGAGGACATGATAATGTTGATAAATATTATGATATATATTGAAATTGAATCATGACCATGTTAAATAGAGCTTGAGCTCTAATATTTAAATTGCATTGAGAATCATGCCATGAGTGGCATTAAAAGTGAGAAATATAATGAGGGTGATGTTATAAATATCGGATGAAAAATTTCTAATAATAAGGTGGGTAAGGTATAAGGTTAACCCAGAAGAAACAAGGATGAAATAAGCGAATAGGATATAAGGTCAGCCCAGGGGTCAAAAGGAGGATAAATGTATTTTATTTTCTATTTATCCATTCTATGGAATATGATTCTGAGTGTATTAGTCATTAACATTATTATATGATACACTGAAAATGAAATGACTATGTGATAATCTCAATACTAATAGCTCCTACTTACTAATATGATTGATTATGATATAATTTGTTATAGGAGAATAATTTGATGGGTAAGTTATTGTAAATTATTATTGTTTCTATAGATTATTCACTCACTGAGCCCCAGACTCACTCCTCCATGTTTTATTTTACAAACTCCCAAGTCGAGCCTCAGCCTCCGCCTCCATCTTTACCTCCTCACAGTTTGAGTTTAGGGATCCTTTTTATGGTATTTTGGTAATACAAACTCATGTATATAGAAATATATTTTAGGCCTCTTATCTATCATAAAGTTAGATCAATAGAATGTTAAATTGATTCTTTAAGAGTTAGTTAGGCTTGCTTATCCTCATTTTAGGAGGATTATAAGCATTCTTAACTTTCACATTTTTTGTAAAAATATTGATGAACATTTTCTTTGAAATACTACTTTTTTTTATAAATGCATTACATTTGATAAGTCAGTATTAAATTAATTACATATAAATAGGCTGGTGAAAATCGGTAGAGGGGTTCTATGCTAATCATGATCAAGTTAGAGTCATGACAAAAGTGATATCAGAGCATGATTTAGGTTTCTAGTGGGTTGAGACCCTTAGGTTATATTTATGTGCTACCATGATAGGTGTTAACTAAAATTGTACTAGTGGCATGTGTGCACCCAAGATCACATACCACTAGTACTATTTCAATAGACCCTATTATACCATGATGGTGGGTGGTGGAGTTTGCATGCGATATAGTATATTATGAGTTATTTGATTAATTGATTGCCTATTAATTATCTGGATTGCTATATGATTGTTTCAGAAAATTTATGGATAATTAGGAAATAGTTAATACTTAAAGCCAAGCCCAAGGCAATCATCTTGAGGATGAAGAACCATCTAGGGGTCTTCAAGCTCATAATGATAGGTAAGAGACTAATAGGGGAATTAATCAACATTTCTCACCTTGGACTACACTCTTTTTAAAACATATCCTTGATTGGGTTGATGCAGCCCTTACCAAATAGTTAGGGTATGATGCCTCAAAGGATCAAAATAAGCCTTCAAACAACCTTAGTGATTATGATAAAGGTCATGATCAAAGAAGAGAAAGTAAGTATAATCGTAGCTTTTCTGCAAGGGCAAATAAAGATCAATTTAAAATTGTACATGAGTTCTTCCAACTAAACCCATTTAGATACTCCAATCTTGATCCGACAGTAGATCTATATCAATTCCTAGAGCATATTGCGAGGATGGGTGAGATGTTGCAAAGCCTTACCTCTTTGTTGATTGAATTGGTAGGATATCAACTAAATGATGTAACCCATTATTGGTTTATCGATATAATTCCTGAAGCCTTTTACTTGGGAAGCTTTTTTAGAACTATTCATGGATTGTTTCTTACTACCAAGTGTTCGTTAAGGAAGAGTTAGGGGATTTGAAACCCTAAAACAAGTAAGCTTATTTATTACAGAGTATGACATTTGGTTCACTCGATTGTCTCAATATGCTCCACATCTGGTTTTTATAGAGAAAACTAAAATTGAGAGGTTTATACATGGCCTCAAGGATTTTTACTTTGAGAAAATCCATGTTGATTGCAATACCACTTATCAAGAAGTGGTGGATCAAGCATTAGCTCTTGAGATAAAAGTTAATGAGAGGAATAAAAGGCAAGCTCAAGAAGAGAGCTAGAAGAGGAGCTAGTCTGAGGGACTGAGCCAAATGCATTCTTCAAGGGGGATACCTTTTTAAACTATTTTGAAGCATGGTGGAAATGGTTCCATTAAAGGACTACCATCCTTTCAAGGCACTCGTGGTAGACATTCTTCAAGAATCAACCTTGAGAGGCAAAGAACTCATTCTAATCCTCCAAGTTAACAAAATAGACCCTTAAAACCATAGTATTCACAATGTCATTGTCACTATAGCGATCCTTGTAACCATTTTAAAGGATAATGCTTCAAATGCAGGATAATTGGGCATAAGGTAAGGGATTGCCTTGGAAACATTACAAGCGAAGGTGCAAGTCATTTTGTATCTCAACAAAATAACCTAAATCCTCCATCCACTTCACATCCTAGAAACCTTCCATCACCTTTAAGGATTGCTAATGTCTTAGGCCTAAGGGGAGAAATAAGTGGAAATTAAGCTCAAGTGTATGCTCTTGCCTGCTTAAAGGCTCATGCCTCAAATGCTGTTATGATAAGTACTATCCTTTTTGAGACATTTACTGCTAAAGTTTTATTTGATCCTAGAGTTACCCATTCTTTTATGTCAAAGAAATTTACTACCACCATAAGTAAACCCATCAAAAATATTAATACCCCCTTAATTGTAATGACCCCTGTAAAGAAATCCCTTATAGCAACCCATAAATTAGGGGCTTGTCCTATAAGAATTCATGATCATGTAATGCTAGTAGATTTGATCTACCTTGATATGAATGACTCTTATGTAATTCTAAGGATGGATTAGTTGTCTAAGTAGCATACTTGTATAAATTGTTTTGATAAATTTGTGACATTTTCCATAAATGGCTCTACACCCATTAAGTTCTAGGAAGATAAGATAATGAATTTTGTTGTTATCATTTCGGGCCTTAAGGCTCAAAGGTTCATTCAAAAGGGAAGCACAACATACTTGGCACTAGTATGAGATTTAAATCAACCCATCCTAAATGTTAATACTATTCCTATAGTAAAAGAATTCCCTTATGTGTTTTTAGAGGAATTACCTGAATTACCTCTGGATCGTGAAATTAAGTTCCATATTGATTTATTGCTAGGCATTGAACCTATTTTAATTCCTCCATATTGAATAGCCCTGATAGAATTACAAAAGTTGATATAATAGTTACAAGATCTTATAGATAAAGGATTTATTCACTTGAGCTCTTCACCTTGGAGAGCTTCAATTCTCTTTATGAAAAAGAAAGATAAATCTATGTGATTGTGTATTAAATACTGCCAGCTTAACAAAGTTACCATCAAAAATAAATATCCTCTTCCTCATATTAACAACCTTTTTTATCAACTTCAAAAGTTAAAATACTTCTATGAGATTGACCTCCACACAGTTTATCAGTAATTGAAGATCTATGAAGGAGATATTCCTAAAACTACATTTAGGACTCGATACAGCCATTTTGAGTTTCTAATAATGTCCTTTGGATTGACCAATGCCCTTATTACTTTCATGGACTTGATAAATCACATTTTCAAACCATATTTGGATAAATTTGTCATTATTTTTATAGATAATATCTTGGTGTACTCAAAAAGTAAGGAAAAGCATGCTCAACATCTTCGAGTGGTCCTACAAGCCTTACAAAAGCATTAATTGTATGCAAAATTTTCTAAATATGAGTTCTAGACTACTAGTATTACTTTTTAGGACATGTAGTGACACAGAAAGGGGTTCGAGTAAGTCCTTAGAAAGTTAAAGTAATAGAGAATTGGCTGAGGCCATCATCAATCACAAAAATTTGCAGTTTACTTGGGTTGGCAGGTTATTATTGGAAGTTTGTTAAAGATTTCTCTAAAATCTCTATACCATTAACTTTACTAACATAAAAAGGAGTGAAGTTCAAATGGACAAATGCATATGAGAATAACCTTCAAAAACTAAAGTTATGCTTGATGTCAACACTAGTATTGGCACTTTCCTTAGGTGCTAGAGCATATGTGATGTATTTTGATGCATCAAGGATTAGACTTGGGTGTATTCTGATGCAGCATGGTAAGGTAATAGCTTATGTTTCTCAATAATTAAAGAGACATGAACAAAACTATCCTATGCATGATTTGGAGATGGCAGCAATAATCTTTGCCTTAAAGATATGGAGACATTACTTATATGGAGAAACCACTTAAATCTATATGGACCATAAAAGCTTGAAATATATCTTCGAGCAGAAAGATCTCAACTTAAGACAAAGAAAATGGATAGATTTAGTTAAAGACTATGATTGCTCTATTTTATACCATCTTAGTATAACCAATATGGTAACAGATGAGCTTAATAGGAAATCTATGAGCAAATAGAAAGAGGCACCAACTGAAAATTTGAGTATGATGTTGGCCCATGTAACCATTCAATCTATCCTTGTAGAAAAAATCAAAGATGTACAAAAGAATGATCCATACTATACAGCTTTGATAAAAGAGGCAACTAAAGAATAAGGATCTGATCTAATTGCTAATGAGAAAGGAGTAGTTCGCCATCAAGCAAGGATTTAGGTTCCAACAAGCATAAGGAATGAATTACTATATCAAGCTCACAATTCCTCTTACACCATGCACCCAAGAGTAACAAAAATGTACCATGACTTGAAAGAAGTTTTTTTGTGGAAGGGGATGAAAAGATATTTATTAAGTTATGTAGTGAAATGTCTCACTTATTAGTAGGTAGGAATACACCAGCTGCTTCCGATACCAAAATGAAAATGGGAAAGTATTATAATGAACTTCCTGATTGGATTGCCTAAAATACAAAAAGGACACGATTCCATTTGGGGTTATTATTGATAGGTTGACAAAGTCAGCATACTTTCTTCCTGTTAGAACCATTTTTATTGCAACTCAATATGCTCAAATGTACCTTGACAAGATTATGCCATTGCATGGAATCCCAATTCCTATTGTATTAGATCACAACACTCAATTCACATCTCACTTCTAATAATCATTTCAATAAGTGCTAAGCACTCAGCTACTATTTAGCATCGCCTTTCATCCATAGATTAATGGGTAATTTGAAAGAACTATTTAAATACTAAAGGATATGCTTAGAGCTTGTGCAATGAAATTTGAAGGTACTTAGGAAAAATATATACCTTTAATAGAGTTTACTTACAATAATAGCTATCAGTCCAATATTCAAACGGCACCCTATGAAGCTTTTTACAACCGAAAATATCGATCACCAGTAGGATGGTTTGAACCCAAGGAAGCATGACTCTTGGGACCAAATTTAGTGGGTGATGCTTTGGAGAAAGTTTAAATTATATAGGATCAATTGAAAGTAATTCAAGATCAATAAAATTCGTATATAGATAAGAAAAGGAAAGAACTTAAGTTTTAAATAGGATATATGATTTTTCTAAAGGTTTCACTTATGAAAGGTATAATGAGATTTGGGAGAAAGGGTAAATTAGCACCATATTTCATTAGGTCATTCTCAATTCTTAAGTTTGTTGGGACTATAACCTATTAGTTAAAGTTGCTAAACAGTTTGTGAGCCATTTACCATGTATTCCACGTATCCATGCTTAGAAAATACTTGCTAGATAAGTCTCATGCCATTCAAGATTGACCACTACAACTTCATCCTAAGTTATCCTATAAGGAATAATCAATAGAAATCTTATACTGCTAAGTTTGAAAGCTGAGGTCTAAAGAGGTTCTTTCTGTGAAGGTTTATTGGGAATATCACGGAGTGGAGGAAGCTACGTGAGAGTTAGAATCTAATATGCAATAGCAATATCCTTATTTATTTAGTAAATGGCAAGTTTGACATAGTAATGTTTTATATTAGCTTTAAGATGTTGTATGTATAAAGAATTCGATGATGAATTCTTTTGAAAAAGGGAAGTATTGTTACACCCTCCTTAATTATTGATAAATTAGAAATTATACTTTCAAGAAAGATAGTTAAAGCAATCGATAAATTCAGGTAAATTAAGAATATTATGTGTAAATTATGGAATAGAATATAATTAATAAAAATAAGAATGTGGGAATATAATTTAGGTGAATTTTAATAAGGAAAGTTCATTAGAATTTTAAAGTATAAGTTATACATTAATATAAGTGAGTATATAAGTATGGAAGAAGTTTATAAGCATTTTTAAAAAAAATGTCCCTAGGGCCTTATTTTCTCCATTTCAGCCCTAAAACCCTCATCCCCCTCTCATTTCTCCATTTCTTCCACTCTTTCTACACAATTCTCTCACTACTTTATCAATCAAGTAAGAGAGACTTCAAATATTCTTAATTTCTTCATTTAATAAAGGTAAGAACAATGTTTTCATCAAAAATTCCTTTTATTTCTTCTTGGTTGATGAATGATTTGAAGTTTAGTTGATTTTAGTTGAACATTTTAAACCCTAACTCTATAAACTATGGAATTTGATATGGTTAAGGTTGAAAGATCTTAAAACTTTCAAACTAATTTTTTGATGTCCTCTTCCATATAAAGTAAATGGATAATCTAACTAAATCTTTAGATTTTAAGGTTATATGAGGATATTGATGAAATATAGGTTGGTTTGTGATTTTGCTTGATTCTAATTTATTTTGGTGTTATAGAAGTAATAAATGATAGAAAGAGACAATATAAAATGTTAGATAAGTATATTGATGATTATACTTGGATTTGATGTAAATTATATATATTTATAAGGTGTTTTGGATTAATTGCACAATAAAAATTTCACATAAAACTGAGTTTTTCATGTGTGAATTAATTCACCAATCAATTCTAAAGGTCCAAAGACGAAACTTAGTTTTAGAATCAAGTAACCAATTAATTCTGGTGGTCCAAGGGTTGATGAATCAATTCATTAATCGATTTTAGGGATCTAAAGGTGAAATTAGGCTCCAAAATTAAGTAACCAATTGATTCTGGAGGTCCAAGGGTTAATGAATCAATTCATGAACTATAGAATTTTATGTCAACTTCAAAAAGGCATAACTTTTTCATATTATGTCCATTTTAAACAAATGACCTATTATTTTAAAGATAATTGAGTTTACTTCCAAATGGAATTTGTTTCAAATTAAAATCATGTATATATTTTAAATTATCATCAAAAGAATGGACAAAGGTCAAAAACTTAAGATTTCAAAAGTGGACATTTTTGCATTTATTTTCAAAAAGGCATAACCTTTTCAAAACTTAGTTGATTTAGGCAAATGACCAATGTATAAAAAGTTAAATAAGTTTATTTTCATATGAAATAAGTTTTATGAGTATTACATTTATAATTTTTAAATTATTTATAAAAAATCACTTAAAGGTCATAGTTAAGATAACTATATAGTAACACATGCCCTATCTGTACTATGTTTTCATGACTTTTATTTGTCCAACATGAGTATTTAATCACTAAACGCTAAAGATAGTGTGGTTCATGATAAGTATAGGATGATTACATGGGTTAGATAATCATAACATGAGAAAGTAGAAGTTATGTGATACAAAATATAATGTGATAAACTTATTACATTACTTCTGAAATGAGATGTATATATATATTGAGAAATGCTTTAGGAATTGAGTATTGTCATATTTGTGGACACTTGTTTCTATTCTAAAGGATATGATAGTGTTGATAAATATCATGATATATATTGAAATTGAATCGTGGCTGTGTTGAATAGAGTTTGAGCTCTAATGTTTAAATTGCATTGAGAATCATGCTATGAGTGGCATTAAAAGTGAGAAATATGATAAGAGTGATGTTATGAATACCGAATGAGAAATTCCCGATAATAAGATAGGTAGGATATAAGGTTAGTCTGGGAGGAACAAGGATGAAATAGGCGAGTAGGGTATAAGGTCGGCCTGAGGGTCAAAAGGAGGATAAATGTATTTTATTTTCTATTTATCCATTTTATGGAATATGATTTTCAATGTATTAGTTATAAGCATTATTATATAATACACTAAAAATGAAATGACTATGTGGTAATCTCAATGCTGAGAGCTCCTACTTACTAATATGATTGATTGTGATATAATTTGCTATAGGAGAATAGTCTGATAAGTAAGTTATTGTAAATCATTATTATTCCTATACATTATTCATTCATTGAGCCTCGGACTCACTCCTCCATGTCTTATTTTATAGACTCCCAAGTTGAGCCTGAGCTTCCACCTCCACCTCCGCCTCCGCCTTTGTCTCCGCCTCCGCCTCTTCAAAGTTAGAGCTATTCAGGGAGCTTTTTGATGGTATTTTGGTAGTACAAACTTATATACATAGAAATATATTTTGGGCTTCTTGTTTGTTATAAAGTTAGATCGATGGAATGTTAAACTGATTCTTTAAGAGTTAGTTAGGCTTGTTTATCCTTATTTTGGGAGGATTATAAGCATTCCTAACTTTCACATCTTTTGTAGAAATCTTGATGAATGCTTTCTTTAAAATACTAATCTATTTAATAAATGCATCACATTTTATAAGTCAGCATTAAGTTAATTAAGTACAAATAGGTTGGTGGAAACTGGTAGAAAAGTTCCACGCCAGTCACAATTAAGTTAGGGTCGTGACAAGAAAGAACATGTTTCTATTAGGAACTATCAAAAAAGTCAGTGGACTGCAAGTTAATCCATTTGTCTATAAATTTTTGTAAACCTTAATTTCTAAAGTCTCTATTTTAAAAGCTTGTTTAAATGCAAATGAACTCTAGCTCAATCAATATAAGTCAACTTTTAGCTCGACCAACCCACATAATTTCAGTTTTTAAACTTTAAAATAATTAGAGAATTAATAAACATTTGAAAACACCATATAAATATTTATAAATAAATCACAACACATTTAATATCCATGTATAATCTTAAAAAATAATATGTATATGTAAATAAGTCATAAAAGTGGCTTCTATGATACCCCAAAAAGTTTGGAACTCAGAGTGATGTAGCAAAAATCTCTTGCTTATTTTGTAGATTACCAAGTCTCTTGTTTATTTCATCCGATAGCCTAGATTTTGTCACATCATCTTAGGTTTAAAACCATTGGGGGCACCTTAGAATTTCCTAGTCATAAAACACTTACAAAATAAAAGTATCATTTATAAATAATTTATAATGCAGTATTACATAACTAAAAATAAGAAAGAGAAATGTAATTTTATTTGAATTGAAGATTTGAGCTTATATAAAATTTTCCAATCATAAAACACCTAGAAAATAAAAGTATCATTTATAAATAATTCATAATACAATATTACATAACTAAAAATGAGGAAGAGAAGTGTAATTTTATTTGAATTGAAAATTTGAGCTTATGTAAAATGTAAGAAATCAAAAATTGAAAAAAATTACAAGATGGCTTGCTTATTTACAAGTCGGTCTTTGGGCTACATAAATTGACTAATTTAACCTACATTTAAAGTAGCCTCTATTTTAGAGAACTTAGTCTCACAAAAGTTTGTAGACACATGGATTAATTCATAAGCCCTGATCAATTTCAACAACTTTACTTTAAACAATACAAATATATAAATATATTTGTACTTGGATATAAGTAATTTTTATTAAGACCTAACTCAAGTTTTAATTACAATCAATTCAAAATTATTTTAAATTATAATTTTTTTAATCAAGTTAAGTTTCTTGATCGACAAAGATTGTAATTACTTATTTGGTAAGTTTTTTGGTATCTAGATACTTTTATTACAAAGTTTATTTGGGATGTCAGAGAGTTGTATTTATAACATTTCTATGGTCACATGTGATCTCACAATTAGTAAATATATATATATAGTGTCAATTAAAAAGTGAACAATATTTCAAGTATATTTGAAATATGGCTCTAATAATTATTATAACATTTGTATTGTCTATTTTGTTTATTTAATAGAATTTATTTCTCATTTTTATTTATGAAATAAGTCAAAAGCCAAACTACATTAAACATCCATGTTCTGTTCTGTATTTACCTACTTCTTGGATGATGAATTATGCGAATGTTGGTTCGCATCCAAAATTTCGCTTCACTTTCAACTTAGTTTTGTAAAGAGGAATGGTCTTTCCTTTTCAATTGCGAATTTAGCTCCTCTAAAGTGCAATGCATCTTGCACTTTAGAAGATAAAGTGTATCATTAAAATTATTGATGAAAAAATTAAGGACTCATAATTTTATAAATAATAATAAAATAAAAAAATAATTTTTAAATCATAATTATCTACTCTTTTAATTGTTTTCATTAATAGTATTGATGTTGCACTTGTAAAGTAAGATGTATTTTAGATGGGTCAGTTGCTATATCATAATCGGCATTGAACAATTTATGCCTTTATCTTTTATCCAAAATTCTAAGGGACATGTAATAATAGTGATTTAGTACGGATACAGACCTTGTGCAGCAGTTCATATTCTGTAATCATTTCTTGTTAATACACCAAAAATTAGGCATGTTTTAAAATATTCATATCTGTGGCGTTTAAGGATAGCCTTTCAAGCAATCAAAAATAGCAGATTTCAATGTGTTCCCACAATTGTCTTGTTGTCTTTATGGATGAAAGAAAACCATTCCTTGTTTGGAATTCCTCTGCTTGCTCTGGAAACAAAATCAACAAGTTGGTGGCTGTAACAAAGGAGGCATTGATGAATCAGCTGTAGGTCCAGAGAATTTAAGAAAAGATGTTTTTATGCGTCCAATTTTGATTAACATGATTGTGTTATTGAATTCTTGAGTATAACTAAGAATTAGTTCCGTAAATAATTAATAATTTTATGTTCGTAGGTTTCATATAAGACTCCTTAAATATATATGTAACCAGGGATCAAGTTCTGAATTTATTAAAAAACACTGGGTCTTCGAAGAACATAGAACGACACTCAAATTAAAGGCTTTCAATTTTTTTTTTTTTCATAAAAGTGATGGAACTTCATCTTTGATTTTTAGTAATGTCCAGATATAAAGTGGGTATATGACTGACATAGTCATTTGAATCGTTTTTGTTGTTATAAGGAATCCTTAGTGGCTAGATAGATAGGATGATGAAGCACTATAATCTATTTTTAACATCAAATTAGATCAGGTAATTATTTCAATTGAAAAAAAAGAAAAAAAATGAAAGCTTAGTCGACTAACATGCACCTTTAATTTTACATAGAGTAAATTAGATCCACAATACCATGAAATTACAGTTTTTTTTTCCCCAAGTGACACACTTGTCTGCTTTGCCTTCAACTAAATATATTGGATTTGGCATTTTTGCCACTAAATACATGATTTAAGAAAGAACGTCAGTAATTTTATCAAGAAAAAGTAATGCGTAATTTTCTCTTTATTAATACTTAACATTGAGTAACAAAATTTGACATATACTCAGATTCGAAAATTTCTCATTATTCTTGTTTAAAATTCAGCATCTCTTATTACTTGGATTATCTTCAATTACTTTTTTTTTTTTTTTTGGGGGGGGGGGGGGGGAGATAGGTTATTACTTGACGTTCATGTATTTATCAAAGAGGAAACTTGTCTAAAACTGGCAGTAGGTGGTTGGAATTTAGTTATTGATGTGAGAACCTAGAAAAAGAAAAGGCTTCTAGTCCACTAGCTAATCCCCAAACGGGTGATATATATTCCTATTGTTTCTTATGAAGTAGTACTACTTACGCATAATAACACTTGAATACACGACGCATGCGCTTGAATTTTAAACAATCTACATTGATAGTTTTGAAATAAATAGGAACTGGGTAAAATAGGATTGAAGTGTTGTGTACACATAAAAAAATAATGTAAAATTCAAATGTGTGAGACTAGTATTTCTCTTTATTACATAATGAACATCATAAAATATTTTAAAAATAATACTAATTTATTGTCATAAAGCAAAATCCATACCTTACCCTTATCAATTGTTGGTATATTAAAAATGTTGATTCAATATTACTTTCCAAAACTTTTTTAATCTTACAATGGAAATTATAATTACATTGATTCAAATCATGATTTATTTGCATAATAACTATGAACCGCTCTATGTTTACAATCTCCAGATCCATCTGCAATCCCAAACTTTAAGTAGATTTGCAATCACAAACACGTATCTTTCCTGATAATTGTAGAATGGTTAGTAAAGTCTTTTACAACAGTAAATACACATTTCAAGTTTTATGAATCTTAACCTTTGATGGTGTAATCACAATGAGAGCAAAGTGATGTTTCTTTCTTGATGAATTTGAGATTGTTTTTGGATCTTTTTGACTCTCTTTAATAAGTAAATTGGGAGATAATCAATTCAAATTCCTTACATAAGTGAAAACTAATTTTGAAGATAATGTGGCAATTAAAACACTATTGACCGCCATCATAAATCTACATATAATTCTTTTATTTGTCTTGTTAATTATTTAAACAAAGATAATAACTAATTAAATAATACGGTATGTTTATGTGAGTATATCACATATAATGCAGCATTTATATTATTTGAGAATTTCTAGTTATTTGCGTTTCAAATTCGACTTCCCTTGTTGCTGTGTGACCTTCAATTACAGATTGTTTATGCAAGCAAAAATACCATACACAGATGTTATAAAATATTTTGGAAATAACACATTGGCTCACAATGTGAAAGCAAAAACCATATCAGGGCTCAGGGTCAGCCTGGATTAGGTCTTCTAAATACCCTAGCAATAACTTTGATTGGTGGTTAGCAAATTTCTGCCTTTGTAAATTTTTATATCTTGAAAATGAAACTCAACGTATTAAAAGATTTCATTATTTTAAATTGATCTTATCGTGGGCCATGGACTAATTATAATAGAGTTTCTTATACACAGATATGATGCCTAACCTAACATTCAATCTCATTAAATTGGAACTAGAAGTATAGCATTCTCAATCTACATTAATTCATATGTAATACGATGAACCATTTGGCATTGGCATCACATAATTCAACAAATAAAATTTACTTCAGAAGCAAAAGCAAAGGCTTTTACTTTATCAGTCTTTTTCTTTCTGCAGAAGGCCTTAATTTGGCTTTGAAGTTTGAAACCAACTTCTCTACAACGAAGTTTCAACCAAAGCTGCATCAGGAAGCAAAAGTTACATCCTAAACATACAAAAAACTAAAATATTTATTTCGACTATGTACACAAAGATCATTCCAGCTGTCGTTCCAAAAGCAGTGCATCAGTGGAAATGCGTCAACATCTTGTAATAAAATGCCGTGAAAGCAAAGTTGGAAAAAGAAACGTCTATGTTCTATGTTGGAATTTGAACACAAAGCCAAAGTAGCAGCTTCAGCATAAGATCGGTCCCCGCACAAGCTGTCTTTCGCCAAAACAGAGAAAGCAAATGTTTCGTAAGGCTGCTCCATCCTATCTTTATTATCTTTTGAATCCATAGATAACTGAGCTATATGCTGCCAAGTGAGAAATTTTTTCTTGTACTTCAAAAGTTCCCATTAAAAATCTGTTACTGAGAAGGAAAAATGTCCAGTTGAAAGCAATTTGACATAAAATCTAGGCGGGGGCCCATGTTTAAGATATTCTGTCAAAATGTAGTCGGAGGCACATGTTTAAGATATTCAGGCTAAGTTGTCTCGATAGGCAGGAAACTTCAACACCACATGTTCCACTACAATCCATATCATCGCAACTCGAGTATGCGATTCTAGCAATCATTTAAGATACTGAATAGAAGAAACACATAAATCCAAGTATCCAGACAAATTATTCACATTTCACACAAAATCCTGTAAAACTAACCAAAAAGAAAAAAGAAAAAAGGAAAAAAAAATACCCCTCAGGAGTATAGTGCAGGAATAAATAAATCGGGAGGAGAAATCCCAAGGTAAAAAGGAATAGATTGAGAGGAGAAACAGCTGGTTGGTATAATAGCTGAATGAATAAACTAACGACTCTATACTATGCATGCCAAAAACATGCCAATATGATGAAATAATGAAGGTCTTTCCCTTCAACCCTACGTTGAAGATGGTGGTATACCCGGCTCAACAGAGTGATATCCAGCAAATTCGTTATCTGCATCTTTATCGTCTTTCTCTAAACTAGAACGGTGTATCTCCTCAATTTTTCTTGCCACATCATCCATTGAAGGTCGCATGTCGGGATACTGAGCAGTACATTCAAGCGCAAACTGCAAGAGCTTGACCATTTCCTCCTCGACATTCTGGTACCTCAGTAGCTCCATGTCAAAGACCTCCGTGTTCCACTCCTCTTGAACCACGGATTGCACCCATCTTGGGAGGTCTACGCCTTCTTCGTTCAACAAGGAATGAGTAGGGGCCTTCCCTGTGAGAAGCTCCAAAAGCACTATGCCAAAGCTATAAACATCTGCTTTTTGGGATACTTTACGAGAATCTGTGACCTCTGGGGCACGGTAACCATCAACACGATTAGATGCAGAAGTTGGGAGAGCAAGATGAGCGAGACCAAAGTCAGAGACACGAGCTTCAAAGGATCCAGTAAGCAGAATATTTGATGACTTGATATTTCCATGGGAAACGTTGGGACCATGTGAGTGTAAGTATGCAATCCCGTGAGCAGCGCCAAGGGCAATAATGGACCTTGTTTCCCAATTCAATGGAGTCCTGCCAGCTCCACTATTTCCTGTGACATGAATTAGAGACATAAACACAAAAATGACGACAACTAGTGCATTTTATTGACTTGAATCCAAACAATCCTTTGTTTTCTTCCATAGTAATATGTTCATCTGCCTAAGAATTGCAAAGAACGAGGTATTGGGACCAAAATTCTAATCATTTCAAACCAGCATTGCAACCAAAACTTGTCCGAAATTCTAATACACACCAAAGGCAGATAAGCAGAACACTAGGTTGAGCCAAGAACAAAAATAGTCTCCTTACAACAACTCAAGAGTTAGCAATGTACATTTATCAAACTAGAAACTTAACACAGTGCCACACTTGAAAGCATCTCATAGAATCAGTAATTCCTAGAACATATATTTCAATATATGAGAATTAAGCACAAATCTGTGCAAATATATTTCCAAGTGTCAATAGCATGCCATATCAGCTTAAAAACTTGGACACCACAGAACAAGCAAAGACTTCAGGTTTGCCAGAAAATGGTCTAGCGACTAGAATACCAGCTAGAAGTTGAGATTCCTTTTCCCATGGTCATAACGTAGAGCAAATATCAAAGTGCTTCCACAGAAAAAATCAATACCAATTTTATTATTATTGAAGGGCACTTGGTCAGAAACATAAATCGAAAGCAGACAGCCAGAATATGTGATGCAAAACTAGGAATCAGAATTATGAGGCCACACTTGCAGTAACTCAATGGCATGAGAATTAACAGAAAGAAAACTTGGACCACGGCATTAGATTATGGAAATTGAGAACATGAAATAGAAACTCCAATACAAACATCAAGTGACAAAAAAGTAACAAGTATATACCTAAAGGTAGAGTAGACATAAGAACAAACAAAATTATTCATTGACTAGACTAGAAAAGACCAGAATTATGGCAAATTCGATACCAGAGGAGAATACTATTGCACCAAAAAGTGCCCACCAAACAAAAAGATGCGTACCATGTAGAAGGGCAGATAGGCTTCCCATGGGCAAGTAATCATAAACAAGAAGCTTTTCATCCCTGCTATAATAGTAAGCTCTAAGTGGGACCAAATTTTCATGAACCAACTTTCCCACTTCTTCAATTTTCTCCCTCACTTCCTTCTCTGATTCAGCGACATCTTTCAACCTCTTCACTGCTACAACCATTGCCATATCTATAGTGGCCTTATATGTTGTTCCAAAAGTCCCCTTCCCCAGCACTTCAGCAGAAGCCCTTAACAAGTCCTCTAAATCAAACACCTTACTGACCTTCCCAAAGAACACCAAATTCTTACCCCCGCTGCTCTTGACATCACTTTTGAATGCTGCTGTTGCTGAATAACTTGCACTAGCACCTGCACCATCTCTACTAGTCTTTTCTCGAGGAATTTGAACCTCGTCAGGCTTAGCCGGCGCAAGATCCTTCGAATTCTTGCTTTCACTGCTCTTTTTCCGACACAAGAAGAACAAAAGCAGAAGAATTAACAAAACTCCAATCACACAACCAATCACAATTCCAGCAATTGCTCGGCCAGACAATTTTTTCTTTCCGCCCTCAGTTCCAGGGCAAGCTTCCAAGGGCTGCCCGCAGAGGAAATTCCCTTGAAAAGCGCTGGCGTTTAAGCGGGAAAACCTTGAAGGAATGGACCCATTTAGCTGATTGAATGAAACACTGAATTGATCAAGAGGTGGGGTACTTAGGTCAGGAATGGAGCCAGTAAGGTGATTCTTGTCCAAAAGGAGAGTAGCCAACCTCGTAAGGTTATTGAACTTCGATGAGATCTCACCACTGAAATTGTTATTAGCCAAATTCAACCTCACTAAATTTTGCATACCGAAAAGGAAATCAGGTATTTCACCAGAGAAAAAGTTACCCTGCAAATATAGATTCCGAAGGGAAACAAGGCTCGCGAAATCAGGTGGAATCGAGCCAGACAGAGCATTGAAGCGGAGAGACAGACTTTGCAACTGCGTGAGGTTCCCAATTCCCAGCGGAAGCTTCCCAGATAAACCCATACCAGGAAAATGCAACATAGTGACTCTCTTGCCGCCGCACAAGACCCCAGTCCACAAACAAGGATTGGTCTCAGTAAGGTTCCAGAGGAGGGAACGACCGCCGACGGCGGCCCGCAGGGCCACCAGGGCAGCTCTATCAGACGCGAGATCTGCATCAATGGCGAAGAAGAGATACAGATTAAAAGAAAGCAGCAATAGCTGCAAATACTTCATCTTCATCTTCTTTGAACTGAAACTGAAAAAGACGACAACTTTACTGTAATTTATGGTTTTCGAAGAATTGGGCACGCTAAGAAATTAGCAGCATGGGCTTCTCTCGTTATACGAAATCTGTTTGGTCACAGACAAGTCGAAGGAAAGAAACCGGGTTCATTTGGGTGGGTGTGGTTGTCCCGTATTTGAAACCCCAGCGACGGGAGCCAGGTTAGGAGCGCAAGAAAAAAGAGTACAAATAAGGAATACCTGTTTTACGAGATATGTTAGCATACACTCACGTGTAAAATATAAGGATGTGCGACGCTGCTGAAACCGATTTGATTACTAAACAATTAAGGAAAGTTCTAGCTGGGACCCACGTATTTGAGCTCGTCAAGTGGGAATGCATTTTATTGGGGGGGTTTGCTTCTGGGGTCAGCGTGAACATTAAATTGACTTCGCGCTGGATCTCCGTTTGAAGAATATTTTACTTCTATGGCGCCCATAGGCTTAGAATTTATAATATTTTAAGAAAATTCAAATCATTAAATGAAATTACTGATAAATAAAATAATCTTATTTAATAGTTTGAATTTTATCACATCTTTAGATGAAATTACTAATAAATAAGGTAATCTCATCCAATGATTTGAGTTTTATCACATCCTCATAGGTTACAAACTCATAAAATACTATATAATTTGCCTTAATTTATTTTTTATTTAACCACTTAGTATTTGATAAATTACATTGAATTCTTTATTAATTTAAATTTGAATTAGATTAAATTTAAAGATACTTCTGTTAACCTTAAGATTATATATGATGAGTTTTGATAATGACAAATAAGTGTTGTAATAGCATTGTATATCTTGTGTTAAAATGATACATTGTATAAGCTTTAATACACATACTATATTATAATTTATGCATATATATGATATGATGCTTATACTTGTTCTTGCATATGCATGATGTCAAATAAAGAAAAGAATAGCATTGCATGTCTTTATACTAAAGTGTTATAAAATCTTCAATAGACATACTATACTATGCATCACTAAGTATATGATTGGTCAAGATATATGATATAATGGTTATACATGCTCTTGCATCAATATCTTGATATATTAGAGTTAGACTAACTATTTGGTTTGCAAAGTTTATGAACTTGTATATAGGAAAGTCCAAGATAAAGAAGAGTGAGCATTGAAGCAAGGAAATGGAAGATCATATTGTGCTCAACTCTAGAATAAGGAAGAAAGACAAGAAAGGAGATGTGATCTAAGTATTGAAGATTGAGAAGATCAAAAGCTTGGAAGCATCAAGAAAAGTCAATGAACTTTATTGGTATAGTTTTTCATCCTAAGGCTTAGTCTTTCTTGTAAAATAGAGTATTTTATGATATAGAACTCAAACATGTTTTTCATAATCTTAGCTTGATCAAAATTCTTTAAACAATAACCCATAATTATATTTTTACAAGGTAGCCTATGGAGACATTTCAAAAACAAATGAGATATGAGTTTTTGATATTTTCAATTTTGACCTTTAGTTATTCTCTCAATCATATCTCATAAAATACTCATGTTTTTACTATCAAAATTTTTCTATATGAAAATAGAATCAAAGAGCTTTCCATGGACATATCATTTACTTAAAATGATCAATATATAAAAAAGTTATGATCTCTTCAAATTGAGTTTAAAAATCAACCTTCTACATGATAGCCATTTCTGACGTATGCTCATTATTTTGATCATATCTTGAAAAATACAAATGATATGAGCATGAAATTATTTTTATATGAAAATAGACTCAAAGAGCTTTTCATGGACTGATTATTTGCTTAAAATGACTAAGATATGAAAGAGTTATGAATTTTACAAATTGAGTTTTAAAATCATATTTTCACTGATTCATTATTTTTAACCTTTGCTCATTATTTTAAACATCATAAACTACAATATATGTGAGCATGAAACTAGTCCCATTTTAAATTATACTTAATTATCTTTCCAATGATAGGTCATTTGCTTAAAATGGACTTAAAATGAAAAAGTTATGACCTTTTAAAGTTGAATCTGTGTTTCTGTCTGGGTGAATTAATTAACCAATCAATTCCAGACATCTAAAGAGCACTCTAGACATCTTGAATCGATTCACCACTCGATTCCAGCTATTTTGGTGCGCGAATAATGGCTAGTAACGGCTAGCTTTCATTTTTAACAACCCCAAATGGCTGTAATACTCCATAGGCTTTATATATAAGCTAAGATACATCAAATATAACAAAGAGAGAGCCTGAACATCAATTGTAAATATCATATTGCATCCTTATTCATCCAAATCCTGATTTGAGCTTTAATTTCTGAATTTTCTCTATTCTTAGTGCTTCATTTGTATTATTCACTCTTTAAGAGAATTTGTATGAATTGTTCTTCATCATATATCATTTCCTAATTGTAAAGAATGAGGTATCCCTTGGAAAAACTTAGAGAGGGTGAGGCATCCCTTGTAAAAGAGTTTTAGCTCAAGGAAAAGCAAGGATTGTAAGGCTTCTTCAAGTACTAATTGAAACTTGAAGGGATAGTGGATTAACACAAGCTTGAAGAGCTTGGAGAGTGGATGTACACCTTGGTGAGGATATCCAAGGGAGGAACCACTATAAATCCTTGTGTTTGATCTCTCTACCCTTACTCTTTATTTTTTCTGCACCTTGCTGTGTTTTTTGGTTTTTCCTCTGCTCTATTTTTGCTGTAGCTGGTTGTTGAATGCATTATGTTGTAAAGCTTATATTATCACTTGAGTAATTGAATGGTTGAAAGAGAAATACTCCCATATTGATCTTGATGCTTGAGTGATTGAATAATTCAAAAAAAATCCATTTATGATTACTTATCTATGCATAAGCTTCATGATTATTTTGTTTATGCATAGTTAATAAACTAGTTAAATGAATTGTGCTTCAATATTGATCTTATTGATTTAATAGCTGAAAAAAGAACTCAATTTATGCATTAGTTTCTTGATTCTTATTTATGCATAATTGAATGAGTTTCTTTGCACAAGTAAATTGAATTGTTATATCTTAAGTGCAAACATATTCATAAAGTTTCTTGGAAGTATTTAAAGAAAAATTATTCTCATGACTTCCCAAAATAAAAGGTTTCTCAAAAAGAATTTGAAAAATAAGAAAAGTTTTAAAAACACCCAATTCACCTCCCCTCTTGGGTGTGGATTGCCAAGGCCAACAACTTCTTCCACATTCAAATTAAAAAGTTTAGGTAAAAATACTCTAATCGATAAGTTAATTTAATTTTGATAAATAAGTAATAAATAATAAATCAACAAGTTATTTATGGCATATTAACTAATAATTTTTATTTTTAATATTGCCTCTAAATTTATTCTATTTTTTAATTGATCCCAGTCTATTAAATCTTAATAAATTATTTGTTTAATATTTCAAAACTTTATCTAATATCACAAAAAAAAAGTTAACATTGTTTAAAGGTTATTTAGTTCGCATATGAAATAACTTCCAATAAGAAATTAATCTTCTAAGGAGATGACTTACCATATAAATTTCATAGGAAATACTTAAAATTATTTTGTTGACACAAAAAAAGTAATACTTCTTTGGAAGTAATTTCCTATATTTTATTTGATTCAATTTTAAATATCTTGAGAAGTAAAGGTGACAATTTTTGATATGACACAAGTTATACAAGTTTGGATCATAAATGGATCGATCCATTTAACTTAAATAAATTTCGTATCATATTCGGGTTAACCTGTATAACGTATCTTAACTCATTTAAGTTATACGAATTGTTAATCAGGTCAACCCAACCTATATAACCCATAATAATAAATTTATTAATTATTAATTTATATAAAATAAAAAAATAATATAAACATATTGATAAATGAGTTTGGATTGAGTTAAACAAGTCATATTGCTATTGTCTAAAGCCTATTATAAATATTCGAGTTATGTAAGTCGTGTCAGGTCGACTCGTTTAATAAACGGATTGTATTTGAGTTTACATAAACTTTAACTCGACATGAACCCGACCCAACAACCAGAATTGTCACCCTCATTAGAAAATGTTAATAAAATAATTATTATATTTTTAATATTATTATAATATAAATTAATAAATTTTAATTATCATTAATTAAATTTAATAAAGATAATTTTATTATTGTATCTATAAATAATATAGAAAGTAAAACTTATAAGTCATTTGATTCATCTCAATGGTATAGGAAAAGAAGCGTGTTATTTGATTGGCTACTGTCTAACAAATTATAGGAAATAAGATTTTCTGAAAAGTCTTACTTTACACAAAATATGAAAAATTACTTATCTACCTTTCTTTAGGTAGGTTTTACTTCTTGTATTATTTATAGATATAATGATAAAATTATTCTCATTAAATTTAATTAATAATAACTAAAATTTATTATTGTAATAATTTTGAGGATATAATAATCTTTTTATTAATATTTCTTAGGATATTCAAAATTGAACTAAACAAAATATAAGAAAATACTTCTTAAGAAATATTACTTTCTATATATCAACCAAACAACTTTACGTACTTCTTAAAAAATTTATACAGAAAATTACTTCCTAAAAAATTTTATTCCTTGGAAGTTGAATTTTTCGTGAAAAGTTACCTCCTATACGAATTAAATGACTCCTTATCAAATGAAGAAATAAGTAAGTAAATACAAATCAAATAAATCCTTATCAAATGAAGAAATGAGTAAGTAACTTCTAATATGTTGTGAGAAGTATGACTTTTCAATAAGTTCTACTTCTTCCAATTTGTTAGATAATGCTAACCAAACAACTCATATTTTTTCTATTTTTAGAAAATAAAATTTCCTATACTATTAAGGTGAATCAAACAACCTTTATACACCACAAATTTTATTTATATAAGTAAGCATATCAAGAATTTTATTTATGATTT
Organism: Sindora glabra; assembly: GCA_020226215.1. NCBI lineage: Eukaryota > Viridiplantae > Streptophyta > Magnoliopsida > Fabales > Fabaceae > Sindora > Sindora glabra. The sequence continues at coordinate 55,764,140 of CM035230.1, read as the reverse complement.
ATTTGTTATATTATTTAATATATTGAAAATTTTCATAGGCAAATCTACATACATATGACATAAATAATAAATTTTCTTGATTAAATATATATTATATAATATTATGTATAGTAATTTTATAATATTTTTTAGATATAAATTTTTTAGTACATATCATCGATTTTAGATTTAAATAATATTAAACTATTTAAATAATTAAATTACTAAATTTATTATTATATAAAAAGTACAATTACTTTTCTACATTAACTCTGTATTACTTGGTCAAAATTTTACTAAGATTCACATTATATCTAATCAAGTGTAAATAAATAAATAAAATTAACATTAATATAATATTATATGTCTATATTTCATAAAAGTATATATGCATTGAGTAACAACTGTGTGCTTACATAGTAATGCATTCATTAATAATATAATATTTTATTAATATTCTATATTATTTGTAGGTATTTATTTTTATTAAGCTTTGTACCTTAAATCAATTAACAATTTCCCGTTAAATGATAAATATGTTTTTGTAATCAAATTTGACTAAAACGGGAGGTAATAATTGATAACTATAATCATATTTAACAAGAAAATATTTATAAGTATATTTAGTTTTAATTGTAAAATTTGTTCGCTCTCCTCTTTTAACAATGTTATTATAATTTAAAGAGTAATTAATTTCTAATTTACTAATATTTTTTAAATTTTTTTATAAGTAATGCTCTCCTATTCTTTTTTTCAAATGGGGTCTTACTTCTTTTTTAAAATTGTGTGGTTAAACATTTTTATAATGTTTTTAATTTTTAATATTTTAATTTCATATACTTTTTAATATTTTTATAAAAAATTACAATTTCTTTTAAACATTCATAACAATTGCAAAAAGAAAAGGTCCCATCAAATTAAGATCATTAGAAAATTTTGATATTTTTATTAAAATTTTTAATTTTTGATAAAAATAATTAAATATGTTGAAAATTATAAGGTGAGTGTTTAATATTCACATTAATTTTTCATAAAATCTATTTAAATTATCAATCATTTAAACTATTAATTAAGACTTACCTTATTTATAATTTCAACAAAATTTATGTATTAGAATAAATGTGCCATGTCAACTTTTTTTATTTATTAAAACTATCTCCCCTTAAAAAATTTCAGCCACTAAATCAAAATACAAAATAATCTAATGATTGTGATTTTATCATAAAATTATGCTATCAATACCTAGAGTTTTAATCTGAGTTTAAAATACAAAATAATCTAATAATTATGATTTTGTTATAAAATCATGCTATGAATACCCGGATTTTTAATTTAGATATGTTAAATTATCCTTAAATTTAATATAAGCGGTTCACACCGCACCATATGTATTGCCATTAATGAGTAATGGCCTACAAAATTGCATCTGATCGTGCAAAATGTATATTAATTAAATATGCAAATTAGTAAAGGAATGCTTAATGATATAAAATAAAATTTATTTTGTAATGACTTGGATATGTAAAATACTTGTTTATTTTAAAATAACGAGTTAGAAGAAATTGAATCTAATATATTATTCCAACCCTCATCATTGGCTCAAGACTTAGTGGCTTTATTATATTTTTTTTTAATATAAAGGAAATATATATGTTCTAATTAAAAGGAAAAATAATGCAAAAATATTAAAATTTATATTTTCATATTTATTTTGCAATCATATATTCAATAATAAATTTTCAACATTTACATTATATTTTATTAAATAAAAGTACATAAAATTAATCTATGTTATCACCAAGTAAACAGAAATTTCAATCTAAAAAGTGATCTAACAAAAAGTAAATGAAAATTCTTATAACTTGTTTTAATTTTTTATCTATTATTTGTGAATTATATTTGAAGAAAATTTTAATTTAAAGATATTTCATCCAATAAATACATAATATTGATATACTTTTGATAAATTTTCTTTTAAAAAAATCATTACATACAAGGAGAGTGCATGTTGATGAATTCCTATTTCATAAAAATTATTATTATTATTATTATTATTATTATTATTATTATTATTATTATTATTATTATTATAGAATATAAAAGATAATCATAATTTTAAACCACTTAAGTCACATACAAAAAAAGATATTTATTCTTTAAAAAATTGTCTTTATGAAGATCTAATTTGAATATAAAAAATTATACTAAAAGTGTTTCAATTAGTAATCATGGAAACAAAGAGATTATTTGAAAGTAAAGCCAAAATAATTAAGGATAGAAAATGTAAGGATCAATTTTTCTTGACAAAAGTAAGGAATTTGAATAAGGGATAATAATTAACTTTTAAGTAATGTACAAGTTGATATTTCCTTTCTTACTAAAATAGTCATAAGGAGGTAGGAGACAAAGAAAATCACAAAGAATTGCTTAATCACTTACAAACAAGCGAAGAGTAAGGTTTAGGGATCCTATTTTAGCACTCCAATGCTTAAGTTAATGAGAAAGCAAGGAGAAAATATAGGAAATATGTGAAGAAATGAAGTTAGAAAGTGTACATAGTATAAAAATTAGTATTTATAATGATTAATCTACCTGGGGTACGATAGTCATTTATTAATATTACTAAGAATAGTTTAATTTTTTTAGAAAATGCAAATAACCCATTAGGGTAACTACTTCCCCTACTGATGACATCATTTGGGCTGTATTATATAATTCTTATATTGCGTCTGATATGACATCTTTAGTGAAGGACTACCTTTGGGCTTATATGGTTCGATTGGTCATGCCTCCATTAGGTTGATTGGTTTTGGCCTAATAATAAACAAATTGGTTTACTCAAATGAGGAAGTATTCATCATTTAGCCCCTAAAAAAATGATGAGGCTTAATAGAGCATTTATAAACCAATATGTATTGGTTTTTGCTGCTTAACCGATCTATATTAGTCGGTGTATTACTAAGGCAATTAATTAGAAGTAATTACCTTAAGAATGGATGATTATATTTAAAATGCTTATACTATGTATCCATATGTATCTAAAGATTATGGCACCTGTTATGATTAGCTTTAATTTTCTCACTATTGATGAAAAGACTACTCATTCTGGAACACTGGATCCCTTTCTCAAAAAGCACAACATACCTTATCCATTTATTCAAATAAAGATTCCAACATTCTAGTTATTATGTATGTTTTAGAATTTGTGTAATTAAGCCCCGTCAACTATTATATGTAACCAAGTGGATCTTAATCTCATCCATTCATCAACTTATAAATAGGAAGTTCTTCCTCTTCTCCCTATTTTCAACATTTCACAAGACTTCTTATAGCACAAAGAGTAAATTTTTCTATTCAATATTATTAAATTCCAATGATTTTTTCATTAGTCATCTTAATTAAAGAAGAACAAAGAAAAGCCATTGTTATTATTCTTCTTTGCCAACTAAGGTAAATCATTCCTTTTCTATTGTTGAATTCTTTGTGTGTGTGTGTGTATATATACACACACCCTGTGTCTACAAATACAAATAGTATGTTGAATGCCTTTTGCTCTTTATAGGTGCATTCTTTAAAAATTATTCTCTTTTATATCCTAGGTTTTATAATTTAGATATGATTTCAATATAGCTAATTTTTTGGGTGAATCCATAAATTTAGGCCAACATCTAATTTTAAGGTGTTGCAAACATACAAAGTCTTATGAAAGAATGACCAAAAAACAAATCATGGATTATGTTATTAATAGAAACATTAATTAGAGCGCTTCAAAGCCCACTCTAATGGATATTAATTAGAATAAAGAAGTAGTTAGCCAAATTATCATTTTAGACTTTAGAATTAACCATACGACCATTCCTTCAATGAATGTAAAAGATTATGTCTTATAAAGGAGATTGGATAAAGGTAAATCTATCATCTTTGTTTTATTGACTGTTGTACTAACTAATTATGTCATTTTCCTTTCATCATCCAAACTAGTCAATGAAGTAGCTTTATCTTACATGCTAATTAACTAAGTAAATTCATTTTTTGTTGAGCTAGAGACCCATCTAGTAAACTTTATTAAGGAAAACTATGTGGTTATATACATTTGCCTGCCTTTTTTGGTTGATTAAAGAATCATCAGGGAAAAGAGGAAGTAATGAACCATAAAGGACTAAAGTAACTTGATTTTGTTCACCCGAATATGAAGTGATAGGACATTTCTCTAGCTTAGTTGTAACAAATGAAAATAAAGAAAATGATTGCAGTCCTTCTCCCTATAATAAACCAAAGAATCTTTTATACAAAGATGTTAAGGATGATGAACAATCTTATAATTTTGATATTGATTTTTTTATAGGCAAATGGTAAAGAATATCATTGCTAAACCCCATTTCAAGCCTTTTTAGCAAGCTATTTTTATGAAAATTTGATGTAGTATTTATACAAATAACTTTCAATAATTTAGTCATTAATGAATGTTATGAATTTTTGGTCAGTTCTTTAGGATTGATGCTAATAGTAAATAATTTCTTATATTTTTTTAAACTTTCATAAATAAAAAGAATTTTTTTCAAGGTTGACACTCTTCATATCCATGCTTGTTGGATTCACCCCAATAGTTAGTTATTATTTCCAATAATATGGTCTCAATACAAGATCATGAAAGTTATTTTATAAATGGACAAATTGGATTAATTAGTTAATAAAGTATTAGAGGCCACTAAAGGTAGTTTTCTAGATACTTGAGATCTTATAAATATGTCCTTTTAGTCTATGCCTTTTCAACTTCTATTTCTATTTTTTCCTGTACTCTAACCATTAATCTATTAGTTTTTAAGGTTTTTTTCTTGTTAGAAAATCTCTTGCCATGGATGAAATTTGAAAACTTAATCTTAAACATAAAAGGTTAGGTAAGATCCTTACAAAAAGTATTAAAAAGAAGAAAAGAGATAAAAAAATTTCCCTATTAACTGTTAAAGCAAGAAAAATAAAGACGAATTAAATCAATCACACCTCTCTGGTTTATCTTGGTCAACAATCAAACTAATCAATCAAAGGAAATAGGAATTAATCTTATCCTTCCTAAAAAAATCATTTTGTACATCAATTGGTTAGCTTTCATAGCCAACAAAGAAAAAAGGAAAAGAATCCACTAAAAAAGAATATAAAAAGAGAAAAAAGAAAGAAAAAGGGGAAAACTAGTATCTTTGGCCTATAAAGAAATGATTTCCACAATTAGAGGAAAGACTATTTAGATGTCTACTAATGGCACTGTCACCAAATTTGCTGTTATTACTTAAGCCATAAGGATATCAGGTTCAACACTTCAATCTTCAGGTCTCTAGTTCAGGTTCTTCCACTAAGTTTCAAAATGGCAAACTCCCTAATCTAGATTATACCTAAAGATATAGCATAAAAGAAATATTACTAATATACCTTACGTTTCCTCCAAATATTAGTTGACCAATAAAAAGTTTTTAGATTTAAAGATTAAATTATATTCTTTTTAGCATTGATCATCTATTATTCCTAATGGATACAAATAAAATGTTTCATAAGATCAATGAAATTGGTGTAAGCCACTTCTTTGCTCAACAAACTACTTACAGTTTTAGGACTGTTGCAGAGGATCTTACTTTATGGAAAAAGGTTAAGGACCTAGAAAACTTTCATAAGATTCATAAGCCACAAAATTGTTTCAAGGTTAAAGATATTCAAAGGAGATAAAGAAGTTAAAAGGTGACATGATTGATCTATTCAAATAACTGTTGATTTGTAACGATCAATTGTGAAAGGATTAATTGTTTTTAAAGAGAAATGAAATTATTAATGGTTTGAATGGGAAATTAAGCTTACTAAAGCCATAAAGGCAGAGAAAAATCAAAAGGAGAAAGAAGCTAAAGACAAATAAAAAAAATTGGACTTGATAATTATTTATAGAGATAAGTTAAAGGAAGAATTTCATAGAAGACTTTCATAAAAAGGACCTAGAAAACTTTCATAAGATTCATAAGTCACAAAATTGTTTCAAGGTTAGAGATATTCAAAAAAGATAAAGAAGTTTAAAGGTGACCATGATCGATCTATTCAAATAACTATTGATTTATAGCTAATTAGTATTTCTTTTCTTACCAAAGTAGTAAAAGGTAGGTATGAGATAAAAAAAATTACAAACAGTCACTCTTTCACCTACAAGAAAGCCAATAATAGGATTAAAGGGTATTGTTTTAGCCTTCTAAAGCTTAAGTTAAAGAGGGAGTAAAAAGAGAATACATGAAGTATGTGAAGAAATGAGGTTAAAAAGTATATCTAGCATGGAAAATGATATTTATAGTAATCGAACTTCTTAAGGTATTGTGGTCATTTATCAATATTACTAGGGACAGTTTAGTCTTTTTAGAAAGTGCAAATGACCTACTAGGCTAACTGCTTTCCAGTTATATTAATTGTTTTTAACATCGTTTGATTTGAGCTATATAATGCCTATATTGCATCTAGTATGATATATTTAATGAATAATTGCCTGTAGGCTTATGTAGGTTGATCAATTATTCCCCTACCAGGTTAATTTGTTTAGGCCCAATAGTAAATGAGTTGGTTTGGCCCAATAAGGAAGTATTAATCACAAGCAATATTAAATTATGCAAAAGAATTATTAGATAAATAAAAAACATATTTGTTATAATAATTTAAGCGTAGTTAAACATAAAATTAATGTATTTTATTATCTTGGTTAAAATAAATTAAAATAATCATTAATATTCATCTTGATTCTTCTTTATAATATTATTATCAAAAATGAAGTTATCATTTATAATTATTATGCCCCAACATAAAATGATAAGAGATTATTGTTTATATTTATTAAAATTATTTATAATTACATAAAATTATAACTTTAAAATGATAAGATGATTTATTATACTTATTAGCCGCCCATCATTATATGTTTTATCATTCATATTTCTTTCTAATTTAAATTAATTCTTTTAACTTACTTTTGTTTCTTTATTTTAAATTATTTTCTTACTTTTTTTTACTTATTATTAAATACACTGTGTGACAATTTTCTTTCCTTCTTTTTTTTAAATATAGTAAGTTCACTTAATAAAACTCCTATTTCTCTTCCCCAAATTGCAAAAGCCTTGTTGGCCTATAAAAACTTATATCTTTAACCATTACATGTTTTTCAGTTTCTCTTAATCACACCATTATTTCACTACCTTTAGCTTTTGTGTCATTTTTATTCCTAAATAGGGCTGGTATTTGCTACTTTTCCTAGCATTTAGCCCATCAAAAAATTTTCCTTCACTTTGCATGATTCTAACTCTCAAATAAAGATATAAAGGTTACTTCAAGTGCATATGTAACAACTCAATTCTAGTCGTGACCAATATAAAACTTGATTGCTTAATTTTCATAAGCTAAACCTACTTTCTTTATTAAAATATTATAACACATTGGATTGTTAGAGGAAACAATTAAAATTTCATGAATAATAAAAATTTGGTTTTATTACAAAAGAAGTTTAACTTTTTTATAATTTATCTAAGTATGAGAATAATTCAATCTAACTAAACCTAGAAAGGAAATAAGTTTCTATCTTGCTATCATTGACCTTATACAAAATAAGACCTAAAAATATCTACATCAAAATATATTTTTATTTCTTATTGTCTTACCAAGCAAACTCCTAAGAGCCTAAATTTGAGGCAGCGGTGAAGGTAGATTAACATGGGAATCTGTAAAAGTAAAACACAGAGGAGTAAATCTAAGGGTTAATAAATGAACATTAAAATATAATGAAATATAAAAGGTAATAAATTGTATAACCCTTACTAACCAAATTCACCATCCTTAATTCTCAATAACTAGTTTAAAAAATATCAAGTTCAAATATCAGTAGTTATTAATCAGTGTTAATAAAAATAAGCTCCATTCAGCTCCAATTCACTTCATAATATTCAAAGGATTATTAATATATCACATTTTAATAACATTTACAAGTGAACAATTTATAAAAGCAAATAAACCCTTTTATGACTTTTGGTAGAGGTGTAAAATGAACAAAGTGATCTAGATACCAACTGATCCATGACGGATCAAGCTTAAATTGACTAATCTATATTACCTATAAGAAAAAAAAAAGGCTAAATTTTAAGAAGCCTAGATCTAATTCATATCCACAAGTCTACAAATCAATTTGTGGACTTTAATTGCAAGTTCATAGATTAGTCTATGTGGGCTTCAATTTGCCTAAATTAGTCTATACTATCCATGAAAAAAATAAATTAAATTTTATGTGGTTTGAGTCCACCAAAGCCTATGAAGTTCACAAACTGGTCTACAAACTTTAGTCTATTTTACATCCCTAACTCCTAATTATTTTTATCCTTTTGTAAATTCAACCTTATTCCTCTAAAGTCTGCCTCATCCCTTTGCAAATAATTATTAGATTTGGTGTTTAAGCCATAAGTATTATTATTCATCCCTATCTTAATTTCTCAATCAATACTACATTTTAGATTTAATCATTGCAATATTATTTAACTCATAACATATCATACATGCCAATTCCACCATGCCCCATTGCATGGCCATATTACTTAACTATTATTATTATTTAAATGCCTTAACAAGTATAACTTAATGCCTAGGTACTCAACTAATAATGTCTAGGTACTCAACTTACTTGAAATAATCCTATAAGAACTCATTATTATGAATACAAGGGTTGTAGTTAAGTATATATTCAACTATAGGCTACCTAAAAACATCTTTTTGATGTATAATTGACTATATATGTGATTATTAGTCACCTAACACTAGTTATAGTCGAATATGGGCTTGCAAGAAACAAGTTATAATCGATTATGTAATTGATTATAGACCTTTAGAGATGAAGCTTAATAGAAGCAATCAACTATATACTTGACTACAACTATCAAGATAGCAAGCTTTCTATCCATAATTAATTATGTAGTCGACTGTAGCCTTCTAGAGGTTAAACTTTCTATTAGTAGTTAATTACTACATGAATTTCTATAAATTTCAACATGACAACATTATTCATATGGTGAAGTTTCTAACCTAAACTCATTTGGTACTCTATCATTCTGCACTAAACCATCAACATACATTTAATATGCCTTGTACATATCAACCTTAACATCAAAATACGTAAAACATCAATAACTATATATTTCATATAAATATATATATATTCATTAAAACTTAAAACTTAACTTAACCAACCAAATTTCAACTAAATCCTTAAATTAAAGTTAAGATATTCACTCACCTAATACAGAAGAAATATTTAAAAGGTAAAATTGAAGGTTGACAGCTCCTAATCATTTCAAATCATGAAATTTAAGGTTAAAGCTCACATTCCCTTTTTAAGCTTAATACTTTAGTTTTGTTGATTCCAAAGGAAAAATTGAAAGAAAGTTTTGTAAAGGCAAATTTAGATGTCCTTGCCTTGATTATATAAAGAAATTGATGAAAATTGGCTTTCTTTATGCTTGATTAATAAAGAATATGAAAAAAAAGGAAAAATAAGAGAAAAGTGTGTAAAGGAGTGATGTTAGGAATTTATGGAAAGTAGAGAGAAAATAAGGAAGAGGCTGATGTTTTACAAGGAGAAAGGTAGAAGCATTTTTGGAAAAATGCTTTAACTCTCCTTTAAATACTTTTAACTTTTAAATATTTTATTTTATTTATTTTTCCATAAATATTTCACACTAAATTCTCATGCCAAGCCCATCCAAACAATTAATTATTATTTATACAAAACTCTATTCTATATTTTCTTATGTTTATCTTAATATTTGCATAGAAAATAATTTTGAAAATATTTTAAATTTTAGAAAGTTATAACAATACCAAAAAAATAAAGAAAGGAGGCTCTTTTTACTAATCCATTAATCATCATTAGAAAGATCTAGGTAGCAAGTCTAATTTGGAAGCCTTCAAGGATTATATAGCAAAATTAATTATAAGTAGAAAAGAAGTTGATAATTAAATTTGGAAAGATAAATGTCGCCATTCTATTTGCCAATATAGGTAGGGTGAGGTACCTTGAAAATCTAATAAGGTATTGTACTCCATCCTAAATATTATCATTACAAAAAAAATATATTTTGCTCATTTGTGATATGACCTCATTTTTATTATGTTTACCTATAATTTAAAGTATTAAAAAGAGCCAACTCTCGGTTTGTGCTTTTAATATTCTACTCACTTGTAATATATTTTTGTCTAAATTTAACAAAAAAAATTATATGTTAGTCACATACTTTCTTATTAACCCTAATTTAATATGATTTCATCCTAATTTGCTACTAATTTCACCCATCATCCTAAATTCACTTTTTTGATATTGAAGTGTTAAGGTTTAAGATTGGAAAAGAAATAAATAAATAAATAACATAAATTAATGGATGCAATATATATATATATGAGATGTGTTAGATTTTATTATATATAGAGGAAAGAAAAATACAAGTGGGTAAAGTATTAATTATACAAATCACATGTGATCCCTTTTTTAACACATTAATGTTTAAATTACATATAGTTAGGTTGCAAATAGAATTGTACTCTAGATGTGTAAAGTGTATTTTTTCCTTATTGTTATTATAGGTATAATGTGATAACAAACTAATGATTTATTTCTTAATGAAGGAAATAATTAATTGAGATGGAACCATTTTTCTATTAAACCTAAACAAGTAACGCGATAAAGACCTTAAGTAAAATTCCCTAGTGAACTAGCTAGTTACTCATCTAGTTGAAGCTATTTGATAAGAAATATATACAAATTGCTAGGAATGGGTAAAACAAATAGTTGCATTATAATAATTTAACAAAAGATGAAAGAAATTGTTTTATAAATGGTAGAAACGATTAAAATAGTAGACATACACGTAAGACTCTAGAATTAAACTTAAGATGCAAAGAAAAGCAAAAGCTTTAAATAGTATCATATGCTACTTGAACTAAATGCTTACAATGAAAAAATGAATATTTGATAATAAAGTGGATGTAAACATATTTGTTCATCACTCATAGGACTTGTTCATTATTTAAAAGAATCTTCCTTTATTCAATTGATGTTTTCTTTTTATTTATTTAAATATAGTGGAAGTGTAAAATGGGCTTCTAGCCCATAGGTTATATAAGCTATCCATAAGCTTAGGGCAGTCACAGAGTCCTTATTTGAAGTCTATTGTCGACATAAGCTTATATGGGCAAGCTTGCATAGATCCAAGATTATACAAGCTTGCTTACTGGCCTAACTATTTTTTTAGTAATTTTTCAAGTATTTGAGAATTTTTTTTAATCCAATCCATTTTGCAATTTAATATCTAATGATTTAATATAATTTTTTAACCCTACTTAACTAGTTTATTACACAAAATAAAAAAATAATTAGTCAATTATAATTTATAAAAAAATAATTTTTTAATCCAACCTTACCTAATGTCCTTTGAAGGTGCCTTCCTTTATATTCAGGATTCAATCTTTGACTTTTTTTATATGCATATCTAGTGGTTTAATCACTCCAATTAGTTAAAAAAATAATATGGGCCTCGTAGGCTCAACCATTTTTTGCTAATTTAAAATGCAAGCTTATGCAAGTAAACCCACATGAGCCTTAACCTGCCTTACTCAACCTGGATTTAGCTTCTCTAAAGTGTAAGATGCACTTTAGAGAGTAAAGTACATCATTACAGTCATTAATGAAAAAATCAATGGCTCAGGATTTTATAAATAATAAATAAAAAAATAATTATTAAATCTATAATTATCCATTCCCTTGATTTTTTTCATTAATGGATGTGATGACACACTTTACTCTCTAAAATATATCTTATACTTTAGAGGAGTCAAATCCACTCGACCTAACTATTTTACATGTCTAAAATATAATGTTAGATTTTAATAGGCATGCTTAATAGACAGGCCAGATTGGATTGGGCTAAAATTCGCACGGGCTCAGTCTGTTTTAGTCTATTTTTAAACGAACCTATTTTAGCTAATTCGGTCTAGTTTGTAAGCTCACTAGATCAATTTACAAGCTAGTCTATTTAAAAAATTTTAATTTATATTTTATTATATTTATTATTTTATTTATATATCTATAAATTTTATTTTATATTTTTATATTCATTAATTTTATTTTTTTTATATTTAATTATTTTAAATATTTATATTTAATTTTCTAACTATTGAATTATATTTTATATTAAATTATAATATAAAATAAGTTATTTTATTTTTTTAATATAAATATTATTTAAATTATTAAATATAAACAATTTTAAAAAATGAGTTGGGCCATTTAAACTTGTAGATTGACCCATTGCATTTAAAACCAGTTTGTTTTGGTATATAGCTCGCATGAATCAACTTATTTAGACCCTTTTTTAATGGGCTAAATTTTTGGGGCCCAATTTGTGAAAAGCCTACAAGTTAATTTATTTGGCTTGCGAGCTTTCAACCTGTTAAGCACTCCTAAATTTTAAGAATATAAAAAGAGTTTAAATTTGATTTATTATCCATATACAATATTTTATACTATTGATTAATGAAAAGAATATACATTATTACAAAATAATAGTAATTAAGAATTTTTAAAAGTAATAAAGCAGTTTTAATAATTTTTTATTAATATGGCAATACATAATTAAATAATAGCATAAAGTTTATTTACACCATCAAATATTAAGTTAAATCATAAATTCACTATAATTGAGATCCATGATGACTAGCTAAAAATATTTATATTTATTTTTACATTTAATATGTTTACATCTTTTTTTATCAATTATGATACTAATTTTGTTCAGGATGAGAATAGTAAGTAGTCTACCCCTCCTATTAAATGTGTTTCCATGGATCAAACTTAAAAACTTTTTATGAGCTTAAAAGGTTTTGAAATTTGATTTACGTCCATAAAATTAACCAATTATTCATAAAAAATATTTATATTTGAGGGCTCATTTAGCGCATCCTATAAGAGATACATGATAGTATAAATAAACACTATCATATCCAATTAAGTGTTTAAGCCTTACATAAGATAGTACATTATAATTTGATCAACTTATTTTATGTGGTCAATATTGAATAAATTAATTCTTTCTATTGGACATATTATAACAAGATAAAATTAGAATAAAATTAATCATTTTTAATTTATTGTGTATTATATATCCTAATTTAGTCTTAATTCATTTTAGCCTTAATAGTATTAATGTTTATTATTTGCATATAAAATAGGTAAAATATAATAAATATATCAATCAATATTCTTAAACTCAGACCGAACTAGCTAATTCAACCAATTTAATCGAGAATTGATCCCTACTCTAGTTTGAGTGATTAGTAATACCCGAAAGAGCAATTCAACCACTTTGAATTGCCGAAACTCAATAAATATTTGAAAACCTATTGAATTGGTCATGAACAACTTCGACCAATTCGAACAGGTCTCTATTATGCACTTCAATTGAAAAGAGATATATTGTAATGGAAAGTCAAACACACCCCTCATGCATAAACCCCAACCTTGACTAGTAGAGTAATGTTGTGTTTTATACTATATTTATCATTATATATATATATTAAGTATTGTCATCTTATAGGCTCATACAATATAATCCTCTAATAATGAAAATATATTTATTATATAATAAATTATATTAATTAAGTTTATATTAAATATAATTTTAAATTATATTATTTTAATTGATTTCATTATTTTAAATATTTTTTAACTTTATTTAAATTATATTATACGTATTATTATAAATACTAGTAACGAAAATATATTTATTTTTGCATTATGGTAACATACAAATTTAAAATATAGAAAAATATTACAGTCTTAATGATATAAGAATATTAATTCATAATGTGATGTGTTAATTTTTTTATCACATATATTTATAAATATAAAAATATATGAACTAATTCAATTGCCTAATTAAATTGATTAAATTAGTTCATTCTTAACTTGTTCGCCTTACGAAGTTGATGAGTGAGTGGAGTTTTAGGACACTAATATCAATTATTTTTAATTAAAGTAATCATTAAATATTAAAAATTTATAATTATCAAATATTATAAAATAACTATAATAAAAATTATTTTTAAAATAAGGCTAATTCTATATTAAAATTGTTAATATCATCATATTATATACGTATTTGATAACAAACTTATGATAGTATAAGTTTTTACTATTAAATTTTTTATACCTTGTTTATGAAATATTTGATAGTACTATATCTTATTCTTTTATTATCCTATACTATATCATCATATTTGTTTATCCTATCATATTTTATATTATTATGTCCTCTAAATGCAAAACATTTAACTATGTAGAAAAAAATCATAAATGATTTAAGAATTCTAGAATTACATCAAAGGCACAAAAAACTATTGGTAAGGCTTTCAACCTTAACATGAAGTTTTTGTAAAAAAATAAAAAATAAAAATCTATATGTTTACATTCTTCTCAAAATTCACTCTCTTATGCATTAAATTCTTATCAATACAAATATCCATATCTCAAAATACTTCTTTAACAAGTGATTATGATACATTTTTAAGACAAAAATTTACCTTAAATAAAAATATAACTCAATAAAAAAAATCTACTAACATCTTATCCATTGGAATTTAAATAAATTTCTATTATTACATTTAGAATTGTATAATTGATTGAGAATGAAAACAGGAAAAGAAATAAGAATAAAATGTAAGAACTATTTCATTATTATGTTTAGAATATTTCATTTTATTTTTATATTTGATACGATAAAATAATATAAAAATGAAATGAGACAATAGTGGTTAATAATAATAATAATATCTTTATCACATAAATAATAAATGACTTATTTAATAATTTAATATCATAAAAATATATAATACAGTTAATAGGGGTTAAATTGAGTTAGATTTTGGATAAAATAAGCCAAGTTTGCATGAAAAAAGATTAGTTTAATAGCCTCTAATAAGCTAAAAATTTAATTTTTCTTAGTTTATATATATATTTTTTAATATCTGACCTAATTTATTAATTATTATAGGCCTATTAATAATTAATAAGTAGTCTTAATAATATTATTCAGAGTATAATTAAGTTAGGTCAAATTAAATTTTAATATTATCAAATATAACTTGATTAACAAAAAAAGTTATTTAAGCTTCAACTAATAATAATATTTTAATTTATATTCATCTTGATTAAAAATTATAAAGTTTAAAGTTTGACTCAATTCAAATTTGATTTAAGTTTAATTCGATCCCAAAATACATAAAAATATCATAATAATACTTATAAATCAATTATTTAAATAATTATGATATAAGTTAAAATTAAAAAAATAAAGATATGTTAGAACTTTTCATTCATTTTTTAATTGTATATGAATTTCTCTAAATAATGTATATATTTATATATCATATAATGTAATATATAAAAAATAAGGACTAACTTAAAGGTCATTTGGTTTACCTTATTAGCATTAGAAGATTTATTTCTTAGAAAATAGGAAAGAGATAGGATGTCTTATTTGTTATTATCTCATAAATTAAGAGAAATAAGATTTTCTTATAAGTCTTACTTTCATATCATATAAAAAAATGTTTACCCACCACCTTCTATCTAAATTTCATTTCTTATACTATTTATAGTTATAAATTATCTTTATTAAATTTAATTAATAAATAATTAAAATTTATTAATTTATATTATAATAATATTAATAGCTATTTTATTAACACTTTTTAAGATATTCAAAGTTAAATCAAATAAAATATAAGAAGTTACTTCATAAAAAGTGTCATTTTCTATGTGTTAATCAAACAACTTTGATTACTTCTAAAAAGTTTACATAAAAAATTATTTTTTAGGAAGCTCAATTTTTTATGAGAAATTATTTCTTATACAAATCATTTTATTATAATAATATTAATAGCCAGTTAAACTAAATAAAATATAGGAAGATACTTTATAGAAAGTGTCATTTCTTATGTATTAACTAAATAACTTCAATTACTTTTGAAAAATTTACATAAAAAATTAATTTTTAGGAAGTTCAATTTTTATGAGAAATTATTTCTTATACAAACCAAACAACTCCTTAATAAATTAATAAACTAGGCTTTAAATAATTTAGCCTAACATGATTTGTTAAATAAAACAAAAATTTGATCCAAACTTATTCTATTTTATAAATAGGTAAGATTACAAATAGATTAAGTTAGATGACTTACTTTCACCACTAATAATTAATAATAAAAAATTATCATATTTTAAAATTATTACCAAAGTTATAATTAATAAAAATTTTATAATAAAAGTATAAAATTTTAATTTAATAATTTTTGTATTAAATAATTTTATAATTAATAAAAATTTATTCTATTTTTAAATTTATTATTAAATATATAATTTTAAAAATATTTTTAAAATAAAAATATTAAAAATTTATGCTATTTTATTATTTTTAATATATGATAATTTTAAAATATACAAAATGTGTAAAAAATAAAGGTATATAAAGATCACTCCATAAATAATGAAAAAGTCAATCTTATTACTTTTATTATAGAATAAAATTTTCATCATTATTTGGTGAAATGGACATTAATTAGTAAGGGACAGATATTTTCATTCATACTATCTTTTAAACCAACGTTTTTTACTTCTTCCATTTCTATTTTTATTCCACCGTACTCATTAAACTATTCTCAATATATTATATTAAATTTATCATACCAACTTCTTTCATACCAAATACAACATGATTTAATTGAATCTTATAAAGAGATGAGAAAATCAATAAGCAACAATTTTTTGTAGCAAAAAGATTCAATTTTTAACATTTCAAAACAGACCATTATCATATTAGTAATGCTATATATATTAAATGTGAAATTCAAAATTTGATTTTAAATATAAATTAAGGATTATCATTGACTATAAGATAATAAAATAAATTTATAAAACTTAATGATTATAAAAGGTTTGAAATCTAATTTTAAATTTTACTTTTGATGTGTATAACATTTTTATTATTATAAATATATATATGAATAAAAATTGATAATTAAATAAAAATTTATTTTTAAATTTATTTTCATAATTAGTATTTTTACTATTAATTCTTAAAAATAAATTATTAATATAAATTATGCCAAATATAAAATTAATATATTCATAATTTATTGGTTGATCGTTGATCTGTTTTGATCAGATGTAGGCCACCGGAAGGACCGACAAACTTTTGTATGACATATTGGTTGCTCCTACTCAAGAGTCTATTATATCAATACCCACCAAATCAAAGATCACATTCGAGTCGAGGCATATATGGAGGATATCAACATATGGTATTGTAATTGGAATTGGTTCGAGGGATTAATAATTTTCGCTCTTCTGTTTAAATAAAAAAATTATAATATTAATTTAATAATAATAAAATAATAATAAATATTATAATAAATTTATTATTATTAAGACTCCGTTTCGAGTAACAAATAAATTAACTTATAACTTATTGACTTGATCAATAAATTATAAATTAACCTCTATAAAAATTTGTTATACTAACTTATAAGTTACTTAAAGTAATTTATAAGTTTCGATTTAATAAATTACTTAAAGTAACTTATAATTTATAAGTTACTACTTTTTTAAATTCTTTCTAAATCTATCCTTATTCTTTTTATTAATTTACAATATATACCTTTTATAATATAAATTTAAATAATTTTTATACAATATAATTAGTTATATTTTAAGTAATTATAATTTTATAATAATTAATAAAATAAAATTTATATAAGTAAATAAATATATAAATTTATAAAATATAATTAATTAAATATTAAAAATTATACTTTTATTTTAAACTTTTTAATTATGTTAATATTATTTAATTTTTAGATAAATATAAATTATTTTAATTATATATATATTTCTATTAATATATTATTTTATATCATTTTACAATTTCAATTAATTGAATAGTTAATTTTACGAAATACTTTAATTAACTTATCAACTATCAACTATTAGCTATCACTTAATTTATCAGTTATTTACGCGAAACGAAATCTAAGTACTTCAATTAATAAAAATATATATTATAAAAATAAAAAAAATAAATATATTTAATTTAAATATTTTAAATTACCATATTTTTAATAAAATTAATTAAATTCATCATATTATTTTAATACCATTAAATTAGTAACATCCTTTTTGTTTAAATGTAAAAGTGGAGATTGATAATCTTTGTATATAGATGTAAAAGTTAACGATTGTTTACTGTAATAATGGAGTGCCCTTAATTTCATTGAGATATAAAATTATTGGACATGAGTTGCTAGCATCCAAAGCTGTGAAATGGATAGGTTAAACCTGTTGTTAAGGGTCCGTTTGGAATAGGCGAAAGGGGAGGGGGGCGAAAGGGGAGGAGTGAAATTGGGGGGGGGGGATGGGGAATTTCACCCGTTTGGCTGGGGTGAAATTGAGGGGGGGGGCGAAATTCAAATTTCAAAACTTGGTGGGCCCGGGTGAAATTCACCCCCTCTCCCATCCGAGGTGAAAATCGGGCGAAATGGGAAAAATTTTTTCATTTCCCACATTCTACCCCTCAGCCCTTCTCTCTGCCGCAGCTTCAACTGCGTTCGTCACCATCGAAGAGGAGCTGCCGCCTTCGGAAGCAGCTGACGGCCGCCGTGTGGAGCGGAAGCAACGCCCGAGCAGGTGAAACTTTTGTGCTTCTGGTTATGATGATGTGTGGTTGCTGGATTGTGTGCAGGGGTGTCCGATCTGGGTGCACTCGGGGTGGGCGGAGGGATTCGTGTGCGACGGGGGCCGATCTGCATCCATTGGGCGTGGGCGGAGGGATTCCTGTGCGGCGGTTGCCGATCTTCATCCATTCGGCGTCGATCTGGATCCATTCGGAGTGGGCGGAGGGCTTCGCATGCGACGGTTGGCGATCTGCATCCATACGGCGTGGGCGGAGGAAGTTCGTGTCTTCTGGCGGCCGAGCGTTGCATGGAAGACGGACCGGAGCTGGGACTCGCCGATCTGCTGGTGATTGGCGGCGGACGACGGGCAGACTGGTCGGGGCATGGGGGCGGATGGCTGGGGGGTCTCGGGTCGGGTCGGGTTGGGTCGGTTCGTTCAGATTTGACCCGAAACCCGACCCGTACCGTATTGAAATTTTTTTAAATTTTTTTATAATGCATTTAACTGAATTTCTGGTTGCAATTTTTTTCAGTATTCCTTCCTTCCCCTCCACTTAATTTCATACATATATTGGCAGAAAATGTGATAATGAGAAATTGAAAATCGGAACTGGAGTTTGCATGCTGAATGTTGTCCCTGTTTTTTTTTAATTTTAGCAGTTTAATAAAGACAAAGAATTGTAATAAATGGATGCATTGACCATTATTTTTACGGAATGTTTAGAAATTTTTTATTAATTAATATAACAACAAATAAGGTGCTTATATTTTCCTTGGGATAAATACTGTAAAGTTTGTCTGATGTTATTATTTTTATTTTCTTAGTATTTAAATCAGTACTAACATGATACAAATTGTAAAAAAGGAACATTGTAATTAGTCAATACTTAAAATATACAAAATTATGTATTGATGGTATATTATAATTATAACTAAGTAAATTACTATTTTCTAATTTTAAAAATATTAGATGTTATATTACATAATATTTAATGAGATATTAGTAGATTAATTTACAAGTACTTTGGAATGGAGAACTGTGATTGCTTCAAAAATAACAACTTCTTCACAATGTGGTGGCATTTGTGTTGAGAAAGGTTAATATTAAATTGAAAATGCTTAAAATAATTTTAATAAATTTCACTTCACCTCATTTTTCACTTATTGAACAAAATGTAAATAAATATGAATGAATTATTTTTCTTATCTTACACTAATATATTAGTTTCTGTTAATCAAAATACAATTATTCTATCCTGCAAACTAATGCCTGACACGCGTATAATTTTTAGATAAGTTACTTGAAAATTTTAACAAACTTATTAATATAAATAATAAATTACCCTTTCAATGTTGCTTCAGAATAAGTAAACTATCTTCTTTAATATAAATAGTAATTAAATTATTAATATAAATTAATGTAGGTTCAGAATTAATAAATTACCTTCTTCGTGTGACTTTATAATTATTCTAATTCTGACAACTACATTATTTTAATTCACATTGTAAATAATGGTGAATCGGATAATCACAATATTTGGTATTTAATTCACCCTTCTTATATATATGAGTTCATCTTAGAAGAGTTTCTTATGTACCTGTTTCACATACAGATCAACCAGTGAAGAAGTTAGAATCCTTGTCCAAGGAAACAACAAAGGATTGATAGTCTTACCTCGCCATTCCTTAAGGTAAATGCACATCCATATCCATAGCTAATAATCTTGCTTATATGGGCTATATGGGTGATTGACTGTTGTCCATTAAAAGTAGTATTTCATGATTGGCAAGTGTATTTGAAACTTATGTGTGATGCTTTGTAGCACATGTTCACCTGGATCAGAGTAATGAATATACCATGTCATGATAACATGCTGATGGTTCTTTGTTAATAGTTAGACATTGCCCGTATCTTGGAAGTTGTCGTGGACGATAATATGGATGATTCATTCGAAGAGTGGATGGAGCTATTCAAATTCATTAATGTAGACATGATGGAAGAGTGGGAAAATTTATGTAATATGTTTATTATTCAAATTGTTACATATACTGTTCAGTCAATGCAATTGTTACAATTACAAGCCTCTTGTACGCAACTTCCTGCTGATGAGTCTAGTGGTTCAAGAGATCAAATGCGTCAACAACTAATTGAAGACTTATTACATCCTGATAAGTGCCATAATCTTATACGCATGAGCCCACATGCTTTCCATCAACTGTGCCAGAAGGTGAGAGGAACTGGTCAAGTGAGAGATTCTAAGTATGCAATAGTGGAAGAGCAGGTTGCCCAATTTTTGCACATGTTGGCCCATAATGTAAAAAATAGGACTATGTCTTTCTTCTTCTATCGATCTGGGGAGACAATTAGTCGTCATTTTCATAATGTCTTACGATCAATAGTTTCACTCGGCGAAGAGTATCTAGTTCAACCTACAGGATCAGAGGTTCCTCAACAGATTTTCAATAATAGTAGGTTTTTTCCTTATTTCAAGGTAATGCTATTAGTTAGGAATGCTAAAATATTTCATTCACGTGTGTTGTGCCTATTGCAATCTTTATTTAATTCAAATTTTGAATAATTAATATAACACAGGATTGTATTGGAGCCTTAGATGGGACTCATATACGAGTCAAGGTATCAAGAGAAGATGCTCCTCGGTTTCGAGGCAGAAAGGATTACCCGACGCAAAATGTGTTAGCAGTTTGTGGTTTTGATATGAAATTTACATATGTTTTATCTGGATGGGAAGGAACTGCGTCCGATTCTAGAGTCTTTAAACATGCATTGACTAAAAGAGGGGATAGGTTGAAAATTCCTAGAGGTAAGATAGATTTTTAGAATGACATGCTTTTAAATAATAGGATAACTTTGTTGCCTAGAAGTTCTTTTGATGATTGATATGGAGATAATGATGTAAGTATGTATGATTGTAATGAAACCTAGGCAAATTTTACCTAGGTGATGCAGGTTATCCCTTGAAAAGTGGGCTATTAACACCATACAGAGGCGTACGGTATCATCTGAAGGAGTACACAAGACGTGGTCCACAGAATGCAAAAGAAATATTCAACCATCGACATGCTTCACTTAGAAATGTGATTGAAAGATCATTCGGTGTGCTTAAAAAAAGGTTTCCTATTATAGCCAGTGGAGCGGAACCATTTTATTCTCTCACCACTATGACAGATATCACGATAGCCTGTTGTGTACTGCATAATTTTCTGATGGATGTTGATCCCGATCCACAGTTGATGGATGAAGTGGATCATGAGCTGTTGCACAATGAGATAGAAGATACTGGGGACCATGAAGCACGAAATAATGAGGAAGACTATCGGGAAGGATACCTCCTGAGGGAACGAATAGCCACCCAAATGTGGAATGACTATGAGAACAACTTGTGATAGATAGAGTTTTCTGTATTTTGGGTCCTTTTGTAACTTTAAGGGTGATGAGGATAACTCTTGTCAAATAAACAGGAACTTATATAAATATTTTACATTTGTATTGAAAGAGTTGTACCATGTGTAAACATGACATTTCACTTGGATGCTTTGTATGATAATTGTAGAAGTATGTGGTCTCGTTTACGATAATGTTAAGTGCAAAGGTTATATGTGTGCGTTCTTAGTAGTTTCAAAGTTATCTCCATGTATGTGTTAATTGTAATCTAATTAATCTGGTTATATACCATAAACAATAATTACTATCATCAATGTGACATAAGTGGAAAAGGACTAGAACTATACTTGTTAGGGAAGATCTATCTAATTGGTAAATTCACTAATTTAATATCAGAATGCTGATGCTGACATCACCATTGTTTGATGCTTTTCAGATAAAAAATGCCAAGGAACAGGAAAGCTGACAACAGGGGAGAATCCTCATCTAGGGACACACTTAGGTGGACCCCTGAAATGGATGCATTGTTGCTTGATGCATTACTGGAGGAAGCGCACAAAGGCAACAGACCTGATGGGACTTTCACTACAGCGGCGTATGCCACCATAGTAGCTGAGTTAAAGGAATCCATTGGACCATTCTTCCAGAAGCATCACATCAAAAATAGGTTGAGAACATTGAAGGAGCACTTTAACGGGTGCTATGACTTGTTTCACAAATGGAGTGGAGTCGCCTGGAATCCAACTACAAGAATGTTTGACGCTGAGCCAGAAGTATGGAACGAGATTTGTGCGGTAATGATTCAAATGGCATCATTTTAAAATGGCATGCCTTTACTTATAGTGTTTCACAAAAATACATATGTTTTGATTGTGGGGCATTGAGTGATAGGTTATTCATGTTAAATTTTTATCCATTGGAATGTTTGATTTGCAGGACAAGCCAGAAGCTCAGAAGTGGAAAAGGACTCCTATCCATAATTATGACAAGTTATTAGAGCTATTTGCTAGAGACAGGGCTACTGGTACAACCGCTGAAACATCAAGGGACAAAGTTCATAGGTGGCAGAGTGCCCAATTTGACCTCAATGATAGCTTCGAATTTATGTCTGGTCCGGATCTTCAATGGGGAGGTGAGGCTCCAAATTCCACACAGCATGTTGATGCAGTCGGTTCTGAGGGACCTCCATCCCACCACTCTCAGGAGTATGCACCTTCAAATCCCTCCACTCATTCACAAGGAACTTCATCTTCAAAGGGTTCTAAAAGAAAAGCACCAATGGTTGATGTCATTGAGAAAGGGTATGAAAGACTAGACATAGGAATGGAGAAGTTATCAGATGTAATGAGAGAAGTGGCAGACAAACACACCCAGGCAATTAGAGAAAGTGTAGCAATCTTTCAGAGTAGTAGACCTCGTTACTATAGCGAGACAGAAGTTTGGGGAGAGTTGGAAAATGTAGGAGTTCCTCAAGATAACATGCTGATGTGTTATAACTTCTTGTGTGATAATGAGAAGGCTAGGAATAAATTCTTTGGTGTCCCACCTCATTTTCGTCTACAATTGTTGTACCAACTCATGGCGAATCTTAGAGATGATTGAGTTGCTGAGGATGGAAGGATACAAGGCCACCTTGGAGAAGAATATAGGGTAACGTTCTTATTTATTGTTCTATATTGAGTTTGCACGATAGTAATTAGCTTGTTTGTATTTATGTCCTAACAGTTGTTATTCATATCCTTACGCGATTTTTTGACTATGTGTTTATCTTAATTGTAGGTGTTTCAACTTCACTAATTCAAGACAATGTGCCTGATCTGGAAGTGTTGGCTACACTAGGCTATACACTGATCATTATTGAGTGGGAGTTAGTTCTTGGATAAAATCATTCACTTTGTTTGGTTATTCACAAGAACATGTGATTGGACACATCCATGTTGTGTAATGTATTGTGTGTGTGTATAATTAGTACAGTATGAGAACTGACGACAATATTATGCTTTATGTAATATTCATTTTCGTACCAGAAGTTTGTATATGTTTATTCCGCTACTTATTGCCTTTATGTCTGTGTGTGCATATGTGCACTGCAATATTTAATCAATGTGATAGGTATTTGTTGTGTTTGGAATTATTGGAGCAGTGCAATGTTTGTATGTTGCACCCACGAAGCAAGTGTTTTTCGTTGAACCTTAGTGAGTTGATTGTTATTCCCGCTAAGTAAATTACTGCTTCTATGTGTATGTGTGTATATGTGTACTGCAACAGTTAATGAACATTATATATATATCCTCTGCTACCAGAAAATAAATTGACAATATTAGGAGCAATGTGTTATTTACTAATTAATTCTATGTATTGAGATATCATTTAATAATTAATTCTTTAATAAAAATATATTAATTATAGTCTTTAAAAAATATATAATTTAATATTACTAATGTTATTAGGAATAAAATAAATTAAAAGTAATTTAATTTTGACAAATGAAATTATTATCATTAAATATGTATAATTCTATTCAACAATGATAGTATAGTAATTTTACTGCCTCACCGTAAGTATTGAACAAAATATAATGCACATTTTTAATATTTATTAATTATATGAAAATTAAAAATTATAAATATAAATATGTTAGGATTCAAGAAAAAATTTAATATATTTTCTTTCACCTTTAAATTATTTGTTATCTAATTTTACTAAATAATATTATAACTATCTCAACATAACATAACAAAAGGACATTTTAGTCATTTTACTCATTCACATTTATTTTCCCCTCTATTTTCACCCATTCCAAACAAAAGAAATTCATTTCACCCATATTTACTCCCCCTCCTATTTTCACCCATTCCAAACAACTCAGGTGAAATTATTTTCACCTCCATTTCCTCCCCCTCCATTACACCCCCCTCCATTTACACCCCCTCCCATTTTCACCTCCAGCCAAACGGACCCTAAATGTGCGGGGCCAAATCCGTCTGCATCCTTCGGCAACTTCCAAAATGGAAACTTAAGTTCGGTTCTTGCGGGCCAGAAAAACAGGCCGGCCTGCGAGTCCCTTTCTTTAAAAATATTTTTTAAGTTTTTTAATTTTAATTTTTAAATAATAAAAAATTAAAATTATTTTAAAGTATCACATATCTATTTATAAATAAATCATACTACATATTAAATATATATATATAACTTAAAAAATACTATATATACATAATATAAATCATAAAATACTCACAAAAATATCACTTATAAATTATTTATAATATAAACTTATATAATTAAAAAAAAGAGAGAGAGAATAATTTTATGTGTCATAATACATTGCAAAGCCTTAAAATCATAATATTTATTTATAAATAAATCTAATATATATTAAATTTATATATAACTTAAAAAAATTATATATATAAATTATAAATTATAAAATATTTTAAAAATATTATTTATAAATTATTAGTAGTATAATCTTATATAATTAAAAATAAAAATAATTTTATATATATTAAAAAATTTAAATTATATGAAAATTAAAAAATATAAAAAATTATACAAACTAATTCGAGCCGTCTGCAAGTCTAATCGAATTTGACCTGTATTTTATAGAGCTGTCAAAATAAATCCTTCGAAAACCCAGATTGAGGCCTGCGAGCTTTACCTGTATCAACAGCTCCCCTGGCGTCCAAACTAGGAAGAGATTTTTTTTTTTTTTTTTTGCGGGGGGGGAGGGGGGGAACACGTGAACAGAGAGAGAAAGTAGAAAAGAGCCAAAGCTATGTCCCGTCTGACTCTTCCCACGTGGTCCCTCCCCAGTAGCAGTTGTGGCACACTTTTTGAGAAAGAATAAGAAAATGAGTCAGCTCCATGTCATGGGCAATTTCGTCTCTCCAGAAAAGCCAGATGCCTCTTTTTGTTGAATTGGGCAGTTAACTTTGTTTGCATGTGCTTGTTGCCCTTGGAAGAAAACAGAGGACTCTTATCGGTAACGCCAGCCAATTGTTTGAGCTTATTTCAACGCATGATTTTGTTTTGTTTTTTTCAATACTATTTTCTTTTCTTTTTTTTATAACTATCCAGTATCCGAATATCATATTAGATACCGACTAATCTGAATTTAAGTCGGATAAGATCACATTGGACGATAAAATTCTTTCTATCGAATTTTAACATAATTACATTTCCAAAAGTTCGAACCCGAAACTCTCTAATTAAGTTAAAATAATTTCGTATTAATTGATCTACATGCTCGTCGACCTATTTTCTTTCTTATGATTCATTATTGTAGGTAATGAAAAATAGAACAATGAAACAATGTAGACATGGTTAAATGGGTCTCTCTTCAATTATTGCCACACTTTGGATTATGATCTCCTTTGTATTCCTGGTGTGTTACAAAAAAGCATTCAATACTAAAAAAAAAAACCTTAAAATACATATGAAGGAGAGAAGAAAAATTATGAGAGGAGGGGTGTAATTTATTTAATTATAGATAAAATGATTCATACAATTTATATTTATAAAGCATATAAGTTAAATGTTATAATTTCATAATAATTATTTATAAAAAAATTAAAGCCTGATAATTAATTATTATAGGAATATAATAATTGACCTATAAACATTTACATTTGATTATAATTATTTATAACACTCCTCCTTGCAAGTCTATCATATAAAGATTACACTTTATAAAATATTCATTAGGAAAAATATAATAGAAAAAATTCTAATGAAAAAAAATACATCATTCTTTCGGTGAATAAAACCTTACTAGGCAAATTTAATTAAAAAAAATTCTTGATTAAAGAAAAAAGATTGTAGAAAAAACTTAACTACACCTATTAAGAATATCGCTAAAAATATTTGAATCAATGCTTTTACTTACAATTCTATTAAGGATCAATTCAATAAATTTGTTGTCATGATCAAATATTACTGCAATCCATTTTTATGAGCATGAAAAAGAGATTTGAAAAGATATAACTTATTCCATCACATTAATGTATTATCATCTAATTAAGTTTTTGTACGTAGCATTATCTTGATATAGATTTGTTGAAATTTCTTCCTTGAAATACAAGGGAGTTAATTCTTTACTTATTATTTGGAGAATTGCAACTATAATTTATCTTACCAAGAAATTTGATATAAAGGCATCATCATAAATAGTAATATAAGATCAAACTTTGCATGGATTAAACATCTTATATCTAAATAACTAAATTATTATAATTTAAAATTTATACAAATAAAATAATCTTATATTATTGTTTTACAAAGATATCAAAATATATGTTTAATTTTATTCCAATGTTACTACTAGAAATCTCTCTATTTCAATGGTTTTTTTTGGTAAAAAATGGCAAGAAATTCATCAATAATCCAATTTTTTGATGGAAATGCATGATTGAAAATATTCTCATAGAAAATTTTTATGAAAAAATATTTCCCTTAGTTAAAAAAAGTTCTAATGAAAAATAGGTGATTAAAAATGTAATCCATTCAAAATTTTCTATTAGAAATAGCAAAAATATATCCATTAATAATGAGTTTTTCTTTTATATATATAAAAGTGAATAAAATATATATGTAAAATGTATAAATTTAAAATTAATAGATAATTAAAAACATTATTTAAAATTTAAAATTACAAAGACACATAAATATCAAATATATAAAACATAAAATTATTAAAACTCAAATATAATATACCTAATAAAAAATACAAATACACATTAAAAAAATTACTCTAAGTCTATTCAATTGAAATCCTCATTATAAGTATCCTTACTATCTGTGTTAGGGTGGGTTAGAGGAATTTAAAGGTAGGAGGGCCCTTCTAACCATCCACTAAACATCTACTATGTGTACATTAGTGATGGGTGCACTTGTAAAAGCTGTGACATATACTAGTAATACTAGTATGGAGGTGAGTAGGTCAACTACATCAGTTCCTTTTGAATGGCTTAAATCTTATCCATGTCCTACCTAAGCAAGGTGACCTTTTCCATAGGTGAGACACATAAACCATAGGAATGCATTTAGAGTATGCTGTAACAATGGAGGATGCTGTCCCCTTAATAGGCACCATCAATCCTAACCATATACCAAACCTTTCTTTGACTTCGACTTATACATATTATGTGGAACTAGTGCTTTACCACTATTAAAGTTACAAACCAATCAAGTTATTTATAAACAACTTGAGATCAACATACAAAAAGCTCAATTTGACTTCGACTTTAAATAAGTCAAACTTAAACAAGCCAAACTCAATTGATATATACTTTTCATATTATTCAACTTAAATTATTTGTAGGTCTAAATAAGTTTAATAATAAATAATTTTTTTAATTTTTGTATGATATATAAATAATATTGTACATAAAAAATTTAATTATATGGGTACTTGTTACGATTACATAAAGAATTATAATGTTTTGGCTAAAATAATTAGCTTTTGTTAAGTGTAATTATTGGTATTATGTCATAATTGTGTAAATATTTTTTTAATAAATTTAATGATTATAGAAAATTACATTGATAAGTAAAATGAATAAAATTTTTAGTATCTAATTTATTTGTGAAAAATAAAATTTTATATGATCAAATTTAAGTGAAATAACAAACTATTTAAGTAAGGTTATAAACTTATTTAGATTCATATTCATTAAAAGCTTGAATTCAAGTTTGAATATTTGAAGTTTGATAAGAGATTAGAGCCAAATAACATGATACTTAAATAACTTCATGTAAACTTATTTGGACTTATGTTTAAGTCAAACTTGAATTTAAGTTCAAATTATTTAACCTTAGTGATGTTTGGCTCAAGCTTAAACTCGTTTATTTTTTGCAAGTTTAAGCTTGAGCACATGTTTGGCTTGGATCAATTTATTTGCACCTTTAGCTATTGGAATAAAACCTTTAATGTATAGGGACGACTTTTGCTTTGTAGCATCTAAAGCCTTATTCCTTTTATCTTGTTGAGCCTTTTTAATGAACTTAGGGTTTTCCTAGTATTTACAAAGACCTTCCCACTTTGTATTCCTGGTCCATTTGGTTGAACTAGTCTTTTCTTCCTTACTTTATCCATGATATCTTTGAATTTTATTAAATCATTATTGTTGAAAAAATTTCACATTCATTACTCATAAATAGGGTCCCGTGTGTAATACTTCTATAATTTTTTTTAAAAAAATTAAAATAGCTAGTTAGGGAAAAATTATAATAAATTTAAGTGTAATAGTGATTAAAAAATTAATACGTACTTTAAACTCATAAAAAAAGCATCCTCTATTAGGGCTTTGGAATGGCTAATTAGATGGGCTATATGCCTTTGTACTTGGACTTTATAATGCAAGCAAGCAATTTAATGGGCTCCTTGGTGGGAAAGAACCTATTACCAAAATTAACAATAATATCCTTGTAGGATGTGATATTCTCCTTTAAACTAAGAATAGGTCAATTGGGAATATAGGCATATCCAATGCCCCAAAAAAAGGTCGTGGTGTCAAGATGAGCTTTGCAGTTACAGGAGATTACTATTGTATAGCTCTACTTTGTGAAGGTTATGACTGGGTTAGTTTTCCACTAACACTGGGTACAAACACAAATGTGTATCTAAGAAAGGTGTGAGTGGATGGTAACAAGCTGTTAGTAAGAATGTAACTATCTCATTGCCTCTAACATGACTTCATCTAGTATTTATCATTAATAAATGAAATTAAACAAACATTTAAATATTTGTGATGAATGACTAAATAATTAACTAAATAAAATTATCAAATATTTAAAATTAACTATTCTAATAAACTAAATTAAATGAACTAAATATTTAAAATTACTTATTCTAAATAAGTAAACGTATTGATTAAGTAATTAGCTAAATAAACTAACTAATTAAATATTTATAATTAATTACTAAATAATTAACTAAATAAAAAATGTCTAAACTTATAAAATTAACTATTCTAATTAAGTAAATAAATTAATTAAGCAATTAATTAAAAAATTAACTAATTAAGCATTTCTAATTTATCACTAAATAATTAGCTAAATAAAGAATCTTAAACTTATAAAATTAACAATTTTAATTAATTCAATAAATTAACTAACTAATAAACTATTCTAATTAATTAAGCTTTTCTAATTAACCAACCAAATTTAACTAAATATTTAAAATAATATATTATGAATAAGTTAATATATTAACTAAGCAATTAACTAATTCAACCTTTCTAATTAATCACTAAATAATCAACTAAATAAACTAAACATTTGTAAATAATTGAAGAAATAAACTACCAACCTTTATCCAAGTGCAAAGAAAAAAGAGAGAAAAAGCCTCCGCAAAATCGTAGGTTAAATTGTATTAAATATAAAAAATGTTAAAAATAAATAATAAAATTAATAAATAAATTATTAAAAATAATTTAATTAATTTAAATTTTACAAACTTTTCTCTAAGTTACAAGAATAAAACTTAATAAACTTCAAAAACTCCAATTTGCACCAAGAGAATTTGAAAAAGTGAAGAAGAAAAGGTTTTGCACACTATTTCATGGTATTCAAACTTTCTAATAGATTTTTGATAGATATTCTATCGAAAAGACATTGAAAATAGCAAGAATTTAAACATAAAAAATTGCAACCACATTCTTGAAGGATTCTCGATATATAATTTTTAAATTTGATGGATTTTCAACAAAAATAAATCTATTAAAATAGTAAGGCTTTTAAATTTGGTCACATGATTTTTAATGATTTTTTTTTATTTTGATTGACTATTTCCATTTTGGAAATCTCATGATTTCCAGTAGTATATCTTCTAGTTAAAAAAGAACTATATTTTATTAATAGATTTTCTAAAAGCTATATCAAGATATGTACAATTAGCAAGATACATTAGTACATCATTTGCACTAATAAATGGTACTTCTAGACTAGGAAAATTTATATTATTCTTTAAATGATTGAAAACCATTGAGATATTTAATGGATGTGATTTATCCATATAAAAATATTTTAGAATCTTTTTATTTTAATTGATGAATAAATATTCTATCATTTAAATGCTTAACCTATAGGCCAATATAAAACTTAATTTTTAAAATATTTCATCTTAAAGTCCCTTTTTAAAATACTTTGCTACCTTTGGAAACTCTTCATGAGTTTTAGTAACATTTAAATCATAAATATATGCAGTAACTATAATAAAATTATATTTAGATTTCTTGATTAAAACATGAAGGATTTCTATATACTTCTTTTAACAATATTCATTAAAATGATTGCACCATATTCATTTGAATTGCTTTAATCATACAAAGATATTTATAATTTAATTGAATATATTTTTCAAAGATTCAAAATTTATACTCTAAGCATCTAAAATCCTTTAGAAATTTTCATAAAACATCATTGTCAATTGTCATGGGAGAAATAAGATATATTAAATTTATTAGATATATATCAAATTTTAATACATTGCCAGGAAATTGTATCCACCACATAAATTTTTGTCATAATTAATGATAATTTTTTAAAAAACTCTTATGCCCAAACTGTACTTTCTCTTTACAACTAAAATTTTCTCATTATTGTAGTATAATTATACAATTATACCTTGTTAGCTTTACATCTTTAGGATGTTTCATTACCTTAAAACCTTCTGGGTGTTTATTCACTTTGCAAATAAATTTAAACTTTGTATCTCTATTTGAATTTTATCTTTTCTATTTTCTTTTAGCCAAAAGTCACACATCATTATTTTATAAATTTAAGATCATTACAAATCATTATTTTTTTATAATTTTGGGTGTTATATTATATATAAGGGAAAATATTATTGATAGCTATTTTCTTTTGATTTCTTCTTTCTCATTAGACATATAATTAATTGAAATCTTTTTATTTAAATAAATTATAAGTACTTGAACTTCTTCTAAAAATTTATCATTATGTCTCACAACTCTTTAAGAATATTTAATTTCTCAAAAAGATTATTATTTATTTTGAGGTTATTTATGTTTAAAATAACAAGTCTATCATATATCAAGTATGCACTAGACTTAATTATTATTGATAAATAGATTACCTTATTTAGGTATCAATATGAATAAGTGTATTTGCACTAACATATAATATTTATTTGCTTTCTTTTAGCTAGTAATATATTTGGTAATTTTGCCATATTTTATAAATCAACCATCTTATAAACTTCTAATTTTTATCACTTTATGTGAGAATTAAGATAATTGAATATCATATTATTTTTATAGCTGCATATTTTCTCCCACTAATTTTGAGACTATAATTTCACATATGAACTTATTTTTTTATCACTTTTCAAAATCATTTATATGTATTATGGTGAAATAAAAATATATTACTTACTTAAAAATTTGTTATATATAAATTTTTTTAATTTTTGACCAAAGCTAACTATAAAAGGAAATTATAACTTCTTGGCTTGATATGTATAAATATATATAAAGTTGTATGCCCTTTAAAATGATATAAGGAATATTGTTCTCTTAAATAAAGATATAATTAATAATTTGAGATATTAAAAATATTATAATAGAATCATTTTACACATGAATATATTTTTGGAAGCTCAACCATTATTTCCATTAGAATATGATAGTCATTAAAAGTTTTCGATATGAATCCATTAGCATTATCAAGATATATTATCTTAATTGTATAATTAAAAAATTGTACTCAAAGCCAAATTATCTAAGTAAGTAATTTTGTAAATACTAGCTTGTGGATTGACAATAAATAGATATGTGATTATTTTGCTGACGGATTAGCTAAAATTATAAAATACCCATATTATCTATACAGTAAATAAATAAATCAACATATATTATATTGTATTCATTTCAAAAATACTAGAAATTTAGTCTCAACTTTAGCAAGTGATGGTCTTAAAGCCTTATAATTAAATTACCTTAAGAACAAGTAGCATATAAAAATTTATTAGATTAAAGAATCTTTTGTTTTTGAATGAATAACTTTATAAATTTTTTATTACTTTTCATATTATCATTAGTTTGAGATGACCTATTTGATTATGACAAAAAATGAAAATATTTTGATCAATGAACACTTAGTTTATATTTCTTTCAAATAACTTTGTGTGTGTATTGTAAAATAATGGACTAAATATATTTTAATATATAATTGAATTAATATTAATTCAATGTCATTAATATAATAATAATGCCTAAACTTTGTGTTATATTAAAACTCTAAAGTGTGTGCATATACTCTATTCTAGATTAATTGTGATGGGCTAATTAATCCTAGTTGGGTTAGGGTTAGGATCCCTATCCACCTCCTTATAAGGTGAGCTGCAGTCTCCCATCAAATTACAGTTTGTAATTCCAAATATTCTCTCTGAGACTCACCTAAGGAAGAGTGGGTAGTGATCCAACCAATTATACAATAAGACATCATGGATGCAGCAGGAGGGTCAGGTAATTCGAAAATTCTTTATTTTATTTGTGCAATTATTGTACTCCTCTTTATGGATTTATAGTTGTATGAATATTAAATTATTTTGTGAATCCTAAAAATTTTTTTACAATTGGTATCAGAGCCAAAAATCCATATTGATGAGTCGAATTGTACAAATTATAATATTTTATCCTATCTAGTATGAATTTCTTATATGATTCGGCCATAATACATCAAAATAAAATTATGGCAACATTACTCTAGATTTATTATTTCTTATTTATTTTAATCAGTATGTTGTTAATTTGAATTGAGATTAAATTTTGATAACAATTTTGGAATATGATTCGGAAATATGAAGAACTTGTTAAATTTCTAATATTGGGTCAGGTTTCGTTTATGAAGAACTCATCTATATGCAAGCATGTTCCTTATGAATTTTTTTTTATGAATTTTTGGATTTCGATCATTATTTTATTTTTCTGAAAAATTAACTGTTGAATTAAAGTGCTGGCTGATCTTATCGTCTTGAAATTGTTCCATGGTGTACAAGGATATTGGAGTGTCTATCTTTGATAGGCAATTATGTTCACCAGATTTTCGAAAAACCTAAACAAGAAACAAATTTCTTGATTTTCAAATTTGGTTTTTCTTCATGGTTATCTACACAGTTTCACTATTTATATGTATGTGCTGTAGATTATGACCATATATATATAAATAAAATAAATAAATAAACTAAAAAAAATATGGTTGGGCTTCACTCTCCAAGCTAAATTTTTTGATAATTTTTATATATTTTTCTAGAAATAAAATATTTTTCATTATTTTTTTTATTTTTTGAGCACTGATTTAATTGAATTTTTGCTTGAAATTTTTTCTATGTAATCTTTGTATAATTGCGTACTATATAGAATTTTTATGTATAATTTATATACTATATGCATATTTTCTTGTTTTTATCATTAATGTACAATTGATTACTTAATTTATACAAAGGTTATAATAGCTCATGTTATGCCTTTAAATTTTATGCAATCAAACTCACCTATCGTGGGTTAATTGCATGAGATTTTTGTAATGTTTTATTTAATATATATATATATATATATATTGTGTTGATCAAATTAATGTTATGATAATTAAATTTAGGAATAATAAAATTAGGAGAGTACTATATTAATGAAAATTATATCCTATCGGTATAATTCTATTAATATAGTTTGTAGGTAATAATATGAGTGTTAGGATTATATGTTAATTTTTTAAAATTTTAAATACCCTGTCGGTGTTAGGTTTTAGGATTTTAACATATAGTTCTCGTATTATGTTATAATATTTATACCCCATCAGTACTAAGTATCATAGCATTATACTGTAAATAGTTATATATTTTCAGAGGAAAATTTTAAGCATGATTATTGTTCAAACATACAATGTTGTTAATTTATGATTAATTTCATAAATTTTAATAATGTTCATCAGCTTCTGTTCCTATGCAACTGACTTCTGTGAAAACTTTAAATGGGACTAATCATGAGGACTGGGTGAAATCCTTGAGACTGTATCTGACAGTCTCTAACCTTGATCTAGTTTTACATGAAGAGGAACTGGAGATCAATGAGGAGTTAACTCCTGCTCAAAGAGCCCATCATGAAAAATGGACTCATTCCAATAGAGTCTGTTTGATGGTGATAAAGTACACTATGGATAAGACCATTAGGCAAAGTATTCCTGATAGTCAGAAGGCAAAAACGTTCCTGAATTCAGTGGCTGAAAAATATGTTAAGTTTGATAAAGTTGAAAAAGGACATTTTCTGTCCTTATTGGAGAAGATTGTGTATGATAGAGTAAGTGGTGTTCGGGAGCATATAATGAAATTAGTGCATTATTACAGTCGATTAAAGAGCATGAATGTTGATCTGGGAGATAGTTACTTGATTTGGCGAGCCCTGGAGTTGCTTCCTCCTCAATTTGATGTGTTGAAAACATCTTACAATACTTAGAAGGGAGAATGGACTATTAATGAGATGATTTCCATAGTGACTCAAACAGAAGAGGATATGAAGAAGACAAAGATGCAAGTGGCAAACTTCGTCTCTCATGGTTCAAGTTCTGGATAAACAAATAGGCACTTCCAAAAGGATAATAAGGGGAAATCTAATCATGAAAGGAAGAAGAATGATGTGAGGGAGCAACAACATAAGCCTAAGAAAGCCAAGTTCAAAGGAAACTATAAATTCTGCAAGAAGTATGGGCACAAAGGGTAGACTGCTTCAAATTTAAGAAGTGGCTTGAAAAGAAGAAGAAAGGTAACCTTTTAGCTCTAGTTTGTTTTGAATCTAATAATGTTGAAGTTCCTTTTAACACTTGGTGGCTGGATACTGGTGCCACTATCCACGTTACTAATTGCTTGCAAGCGCTGAGACATCTGAGGAAGCCAAGTGAGGGTGAAACAGTTTTGAGATTAGGAAATGGAGACAAAGTACAAGTTCAACACATAGGAGTTATTTCTTTACATCTGTCTACCAGTCATATTTTAGAATTGAAAAACGTTATTTTCGTACCTTCCATGAGAAGGAATTTGATTTCTATTACTTGTTTAGACCAAGATGGATATTCATGTTTATTTGAAAATAATAATTTTAAGATATATTACGACTCCTGTGTTGTTGGAACTGGTACTTTGAATAGTAGCTTATATAAAATTGATTTAGATAATACTTTTGAAAATTCCATCAACTCAGTTGTTGGAAATAAAAGACCAATGTTAAATGAAACTTCTTCAATACTTTAGCATAGAAGATTAAGCCACATCTCCAAAGAAAGAATGGAACGATTGATAAAAGAAAGAGTTTTACCTAATCTTGAATTTTCAGATTTCAGCGTTTGTATAGACTGCATCAAAGGAAAATTAACAGCTAGAGCTAGAAAAGGCAAGAGGACTAGGAAAAAGAATATTTTGGAGTTAATCCATACTGATGTGTGTGGACCTATCTCACCTAGTGCAATGGGAGGTTTCAAGTATTTTATCACCTTTACTGATGATTATTCAAGATTTGGATGGGTAGAACTTCTTTCTGAAAAGTCTGAAGCATTAAAAGCCTTCAAAAGGTTCAAGGTTGCAATTGAATTGAAACTGGGAAAGAAAATAAAATGTGTACACTCAGACAGAGGTGGTGAATTTTATGGCAAATATGATGAAACTGGAAGAAACCCTAGTCCTTTTGCAAAATATTTGCAAGAGTGTGGAATAGAAGCTAGTTATAATATGCCTAGCACACCAGAGCAGAATGGAATTGCAGAATGGAGGAATAGAACACTTATGGAGATGGTATGATGTATGATGACTCATTGCACTTTATCATAATTTTTATGGGGTGATGCTTTGAGAATAGCTGTGTATGTGTTGAATTAAGTTCCAAGCAAATCTATACCAAAGATCCCATATGAGCTGATATATGGTAAGAAACCTAGCCTGAAACATTTTCATATTTGGGGATGCAAAGCTGAAGTTAGACCTTATAACCCACATACTAAGAAGCTTGAAGCAAAAATAATTAGTGGGTATTTCATTAGCTATTGTATTGGTTCAAGAGGAAGTAGGTTTTATTGCCCATCTCATTCATTGAGAGTTGTTGAATCTGATCGTGCTGTTTACTTCGAGGATGAATTGGACAATGGGAGAAAATCACTTCAGATCTTCCTAGGAGAAGAACAAAGCAATGTTTCCCAAATACTTGATAAACATAGTGTTGTTCCTCTGATAGTGCCTTCTAAAGAATCATCTCACATAGAACCACAAATTCATCTAGTCCAATCTATAATTGAACCGATCCAATTAGTGAATGAACTAAATGAAGAAATTGAGGAAATTCCCTTAAGAAGATCACAAAGAACTCAGCGTCAGGCAATTTCAAATGATTACGTTGTTTATTTGCAAGAACATGAGTTTGATATGAATGACGATTCTGATCCTATTAACTTTTCAGAAGCTATTTCAAGTTCTAATTCCTCAGAATGGATTCATGCCATGGAGGATGAAATAAATTCAATGTACAAGAATAATGTATGGGATTTTGTGGAACTGCCTGAAGGATGTAAACTAGTTAGTTGCAAGTGGATTTTTAAAACCAAACGGACTGCTAAAGGTGAAATTGAAAGATATAAGGCCAGATTAGTAGCTAAAGGTTACACACAAAAGGAAGGAATTGATTATAAGGAGACCTTCTCACCAGTCTCGACCAAAGACTCATTTTGAGTTATAATGGCTTTGGTAGCTCATCTTGATCTCGAGCTACATCAAATGGATGTGAAGACTGCCTTCCTTAATGGTGACTTGTCAGAGACAGTTTATATGAAACAACCAGATGGTTTCCAAGAGAATGGAAAAGAGCACTTAGTGTGTAAGTTGAATAAGTCGATATATGGCCTGAAACAAGCATCCAGGCAATGATATCTTAAATTTTATGAGATTGTGTCCTCTCTTGGATTTAAGGAGAATGCAATGGATCAGTGCATCTATTATATGATAAGCGCAGGCAATTTTATGATCCTGGTGTTATATGTTGACGACATTCTCCTTATGAGTAATGATATAAATTTTTTGAACAAGACAAAATTAGCACTGTCACAGAATTTTGATATGAAGGATCTTGGAAATGCGTCTTTTGTACTTGGCATAGAGATCCATCGAGACAGATCCCGGGGTTTACTTGGTTTGTCTCAAAAGGCATATATAAACAAAGTGCTTAAGAGATTTAACATGGCTTCATGCTCGCATAGTGCTACGCCCATTCAAAAGGGTGAAGTATTTTCCAGAGCCCAGTGTCCTTAAAATGATGATGAGAAATCTAAAATGAGTATAGTCCCGTATGCTTCCGCTATTGGTAGCCTGATGTATGCCCAGGTGTGTACACGCCCAAATATTGCTTTTGCAATTAGTGTGCTTGGGAGGTACCTAAGTAATCCTGGTCAAAGACACTAGATAGCAGTTAAGAAAATCATGAGGTACCTACAGGGTACAAAGAATTATATATTGACCTATAGAAGATCCAGTGATCTGATTTGCACAAGCTATTCAGACTCTGACTTTGCTGGCTATCCAGATGATAAGAAGTCAACATCTGGATATATCTTTATCCTTGTAGGAGGAGCTATATCATGGAAAAGTGTCAAACAATCTTTAACAGCAACCTCCACTATGGAAGTAGAGTATGTCGCTTGTTATAAAGCCACTTGAGAGGCTATATGGTTAAAGAATTTTATCTTTGAATTCTGCTTAGTTGAAAGCATTTCGAAACTCTTAACCATTTATTGCAATAATACTGCTGCTGTTAGTTTCTCTCAAAACAATAAAAGCTCTACCCGTACAAAGCACTTTGATGTGAAATTTCAATTTGTGAGAGAGAAGATACGCGAGTATCTTACTCATATTGAGCATATTTCGACAGATTGTATGCTTGCAGACCCATTAACCAAAGGCCTAGCTGTAGGAATATTTAAAAGACATGTATTGAATATGGGCCTTATTGATTCTTTTGATGTTTTGGGTTAGTGGGAGTATTTATGAAACTGAAATTATGTTGATCTCGAGATTTTATAATATTGCCATAAAGTACAGTTATTTGAATTATGGCAGTATAAGGAGACATTAAGACCCTGTATCAAACTATTGTAAAGTATCTTGGGCGGATGCATGGATCATTTTGTATATTTCGATTATGCACACATTTTATATTGTTTGATTTTTTGGAATGGGTATTTCATATATGTATATCTTTTCAACTCTATCGGATGATCAGGTATGCATTTAATGAAATCTCATATTTGACCTATGGTTGTAATGGTATGAATTGTATTAATGACATTGTTTAATAGTAGCAACATATTGTAATTTAAATTATACATTAAAATGTGTTTATCCAAGTGGGAGATTGTAAAATAATGGACTAAACATATTTTAATATATAATTGAATTAATATTAATTTAATATCATTAATATAATAATAATACCTAGACTTTGTGTTATATTAAAACTCTAAAGTGTGTGCATATACCTTATTCTAGATTAATTGTGATGGGCCAATTAATCCTAGTTGGGTTAGGGTTAGGATCCCTATCCACCTCCTTATAAGGTGAGCTGTAGTCTCCCATCAAATTGCAGTTTGTAATTCTAAATATTCTCTCTGAGACTCACCTGAGGAAGAGTGGGCAGTGATCCAACCAATTCTACAATCAGACATCATGGATGCAGCAGGAGGGTCAGGTAATTCGAAAACTCTTTATTTTATTTGTGCAATTATTGTACTCCTCTTTATGGATTTATGGTTGTATGAATATTAAATTATTTTGTGAATCCTAAAAATTTTCTTACATGTATTTGTATATATATAATACACATTAAAAGATAATGAAAGTAATTTTTATAATATATTTTTCTCACTTAAAATAACATTGTAATATAAAGATATTTGATATCTTATTATCTCTATATAGTATCCCTCTTTAAAATTTAGTAAATATTTTCTAGACTTAATGATAATGATACATCTATAAGCATTGAATTTCTTTAGATAAAATTATATTAGCTCTTTAGGAACTTTTAATCAATTTTGCAATACTAAATATTATATTGATGTAATTTTTACTAATAATTAATTAGACAATTTACTTTTTATTGTTAAGAATTATGCACATTGTTGCACTATATATAAGAAATAAATATTTAATATTAATTCAATAGAAAATAAAATTAGCCACTATCATTACCAATCAAATTATTAGATTTTCTGGAGATGTACAAAAAAATTTATCACATTGAAATGTGTTATATCATAAAAATTATGATTGATAACATCATTTTTATTAACAAAATTGACCCTGTTTTGTTTTTCTTTAAAGTAAGGCTTAGTAAAATTTTACAAAATGTTTAAACATGCAATAAGTATATAATTAATGCTTTTTGTACCACCTTGGTGTACCTCCAAAATTTCCACTGGCCTATTACATCACATTAGTAATATATACTTGCAAAATCTTTTGAGTTCCAATTATATAGGTTATTCTCATTATATTTTCTAACTTCTAATGGTAAAAACTAATTTTATAGTTATTTGTACTATTTTTATAACCATTGTATTTGCATAAATTAATTTAATTTTTTTGCATATATGCAATTATGATTATGTCTTCATCCATATTTGAACTTTTTAATTATTAATGCATTTATTTTAAGGAATGTAATTGAACCAATTAGACAAATTTCATATATTTTTTTTATAAAAAAAGTTAGCTATTTTATTTAGTCATAGTAAGATAAGAATGAATGAAGAAATAATTTCATGAAGATGAAGAGAGAGAAATAACAAAGCCATAATAATAATAAAATTTGCTTCATCTATTTTATCTTTATATTAAACTTGTCAAAAAGACATTTTTACTATAAAATATTAGTATTCTATCATTTAAGAAAATGATAAAGAATAATCTAGAAATTGATGGCATGGAATTTGTAACATAAATATAAAAGGTTTGAGCCCTTATATTTATGCTTACTTTTTTAAATTCAATAATAAAAAGAAAAATCTAAAACTTTTTATATATGATAACTTTGCCACATTCAAAGCTAATGACAAGTTACCAAACACTAAAAACATGAGGTGAATAGTAGACCATTTGATAAAATAAATTTCTCTAAACTAAAGCAAAAGTCAATAATATGCATGATACTTATTTGTAAATTTGTGAATTTTTTTCAATATTTTAGATTTTCCATATAATTTTTCTAACTCAATTCATAAGCATTTGAACTAGAAAATTATCTATGCATTTTGATGCATCTTTACCCAGATTACTTTCCAAGTTTTCATTGACCATTAAATCTAAGACTAAATTTTATGAAAAATTGATAAAAAATGGATGAAAAATATCTAATTCTCAATGAAAAATTTTAAACCAAAAAACATCATAATTTTCTTCATTTTTCTTATTTTAAATTGTTATACTATTTGAAATTAATCAAATTAAGACATAAACTACCTTAAATTAGCTATTTTGAAATCAAACTTTGAAACAATTTGATTAAATATATTATGAATTTAATCTAAATTTACAAGTTCTTTTCTAAAAATCATAACACTCATAATTTTGGGGTTTTAACCTAAAAAAAATACTAGATCATCTAATTAATTCATGTAAATTATTAAAAAACCTCATAAAAAATTATTCAAATAAAAAATTTCATCAATGCAATGCTATGAGATATCAATTACAAGCCACTAAATAGTTAATAAAGAAATATCTTAGGATGAAAAATTATATCTGATTGTTTGATGTCCCTAATAATGAATTTAACATATTTCATGGTTATAAATTGTCTTTTTACATCTTAAATCCATTCAGTTTTTCCTCTAATGTCACTTTTTGTTGGCTTTCCATATGTATCACTTTTTTTGTATGATCTATTTTGGCATCTCTTGTTGGTCAGTGTTTCGTTTGAATGATTTGCTTTCTATGATATTAGTGTTAGTAGATTTTGATCACACATTCCCATGAAAATAGGAATGTTTTTATTTTTATGACATAAATCATAATTGATACATATATGTTAAAATAAATAAAAGTAAGTTTTGAAAAATAGGAAATCAATTTCCTATCCTTTAGAATTTTGAAATTCATAAATAATTTTTTAGTATAGATTGAAAATAAGAGATAGTGAAAACAAAAGAAGAATATTTTTCTCTTGAACTCAATGTTACTATTTTTTTATACAAACCTAACATAATTTATTAATATAAATTATTAATGTTGGCTTTCCATATGTATTACTTTTTTGGTAAGATTTATTTCGATATCTCTTATTGGTCAATGTTTTATTTGAATGATTTACTTTTTGAGATATTAGTGTCGATAGATTTTGTTCACACATTCTCATGAAAATAGGAATGTTTTTATTTTTATGACAAAAAGTATAACTGATACATAGATGTTAAAACAAATAAAAGTAGGTTTTGAAAAATAGGAAATCAATTTCCCATCCTTTAGAATTTTGAAATTCATAAATAATTTTTGAGTATGGATCGAAAGTAAGAGATAATGAAAATAAAAGAAGTATCCTTTTCTCTTAAACTTAATGTTAGTATTTTTTATGTGAACTTAACATAGTTTATTAATATAGATTTATTAATATTAATAGGACCCTAAAGGGTGACAATTATTTAATGCATTATGGTACTTAAGACTAACATTATTTAAATAAAATGGATATGAATCATGTGATGAACAAGATTCATACACCTAGATTTTATTATTTAAAAGTCCTTACCTTATTCTAGCGCTACACTTAGTTTCTAATTCATTAAGGAAACTACTTTACTCCTTTACAAAGATACATAGAGGGATTTAGTTGAGAAAGGGTAACTTTTTTAATTCTTTTTTCATTTCATAAGGTGAAAAGGAGAAATCTTACAATTAATGATTAGAAGTCGAACTTGTTGATATCTCTAAAATAAGTGTTTCTATGCAATCATTTCTTATTAATTGGACAACCTATGTTCATAATTTTTACGCTTCTCATATCATGATTGAAAGCCATAATCTAGATTATAAATTGAATATAAACCAAAAAAAATATTTTGCAATTAGTATCAAAGCCAGATTTTAGCTTTAATTATGGCTAAGTATTTTAGAATTTTTTATGTAATTTTATGA
This sequence comes from Sindora glabra, assembly GCA_020226215.1. NCBI lineage: Eukaryota > Viridiplantae > Streptophyta > Magnoliopsida > Fabales > Fabaceae > Sindora > Sindora glabra. The sequence continues at coordinate 55,720,809 of CM035230.1, read as the reverse complement.
ATTATATAATTCATCCTCTCTTTGTGAAATTTTAGGTGTGGTGCATGTTTTATGAAAATTTAGTAACTAAATTATGCAAATTTAATTATGAAAATTTCTTGAGAAATATGCATGTTTTTTGTGATATATAGAATACTTTACATACAGATATTTATAAAATCTTACAAGAATATTTATTCACTATTCCTATGTATATATGTATAAAAATTTTAATTTCTTAAAATTAGAAATGCAAATTACCAAATTTTTAAAAATGTATGTTACAGTAGTTTTTCTGCCCATTTACATGTTGCATGCTTTACTTATGAAAATGTGTATATTTTGTTATGAAATGATACATATTTTTTAGATTATGATTTTAACATTACTACTAATTTGACCTAATATATTAGCAAAATAAATCTTGTTATTTAACCTTAAACTTACATGTTTTCATGAGTTATGGTTTCTACGATGAAGGTTATTTGGCTACATTTTATTTTTCTACCTATAAGCACAATCATTTCTTAGATAATATGCATGTTCTCCTATATGTTACAAGGCTGTGTGTGTTTTGAAGTTCAAGGGTATATATATAATGTGTAATGTGCATTAGCAACATGAATGTTTGTAATTGAATACATATGTGCCATGGATTATGATTGTTGGAAACATGAATGAACATATATGTATATATATCATCTTTGTCATCTGAATGCATTAGAATTTCCATGTTAAAATGTGGTTTTGAGTTCAGTGATTTGGATGTAAGTTTTTAGATGATTATATTGGGAGTTTTATGTTTTGACTCTATTATGGCTTCTACAAATATGTATGCTAGGTTTTGTCTGAATGAGTTATTTTTTGGGTTATCTATGGATATAGGTGCAGTTTTCTAGAAAAATGTAAGAAACTTAGAATCCACTAATTTGTTAAATTCACATAAAACATGAAATAAAGTTATTGTAGGATTTATTAACTATAACAAAATTAGAAGTGATAAATGAATGGTTCCAAGCTTGTAAAATTTAGATAATACATCTTAAAATCCCAAAGAAGTTTATAGCATTTTAGAACTAGTTATGAAAGATTTTGAAAATAAAAAACAAACATATTTTGGAGGATAAAAGTATTAGTTAGATTTTAGATAAGGCAAAGAATCAGGGTAAAAATCTACACTAAAAATGTACAAAATAACTGGAAAATTGGCTAGGTTAGAAATTAAGTGGAATGGTGTCTGGATGACTTGTGAATAGTTTCATGTGCAAACCTATGCACATAGGAGGTGTGTGAGATACACATGTCACTTTCCTGGTAGCCATCAAAGATGGTGGTTATATCATTGTACTCTACTCTTTGAGCACATTTTTTAGGCATTTTTCATGAATTTTTGGAATAAAATATTTTTATAATTTTTTTCATTTTATTTAAATATGTAAATGGGCTTATTTTGAACCTAAATTTTTCTCAATGATTTCTAAAATATTATCTACTATTTGGATTCTTTGTAGCAATTTTAGACATTATATATGTAATGTATTTAAAATATTATTACATTAAATAAGAATTATTGTATAGTCATATTATGCTACAAAAAATTTGTGTAACTATGTATTCACCTTCATGGGACCAATTGTATAAAATTTTATTTAAAATTTTGAAACAAAAAATTATTTTAAAGTTATTTTGATGGAGAGGCTGTATTAATAATATTAAATACTCATCGATGTTATATTATTAATGTAATACATTAGTGATAATATAAGTATAGAATTAAATGTTATATTCTAAGAATCTTTTCAACACCCTTCAGTGTTAGGTTTTAAGAATAGTATTTGACTCTTATATTATGTTGTAAGGTTTTAAAATTTTGAATCTTATAATATAATACTATATAAAATTACATGATAAAAAGGAAAATATAAGCATAATTAATATATCTACATGCATTAATGGTTTGATACAATTTTCCTCAGATACATTACATATGCAATTAGCTTTTATAAGACACTACATAAGGCAAATTATGAGGAATATGTTAAGTTTGTGAAACTATATCTAGCGTCATAAGGTTAGACATAATAATCAATGAAATAGAACCCAATGTTGATTCAAATTCGAATACAGATCTAAAAATGAAATATGAAATATGGAAGGAGTCAAATAGGATTTTCTAATGATCTTGAAGTATATTATAGGCTCAACTATTAGAGAGTACATCCCTCAAACTATAAATGCTAAAACTTTTATGAATTCAATTGTAGAGAATTTTGAAAAATTTGATAAAGCACAAAAAGTTCACTACTTTTCATTATTTGAAAGGATATTCTATAATAAAGCCAATAAGGTGCTAGAGTACATCTTGAAACTTAATAATTATTGTGATAAGTTTAAGATTATAGGTGTTCAACTGGATGATAATTATTTAATCTAGTAAGTACTGGAGTCTTTACCTTTATAATTTTATGTTCAAAAGGACGAATGGATGGTAAATAAGATGATAACTATTCTTAGTGAAGCATAAGAGAATATGAGAAAAGGAAAGATTCAAAAAATTAATCTTGTTGCCCATGGTTTGACTTCTGGATAGAGAGTGAAAGAGCATTTTATAAACAGCCATGGAAAATCTACACCTGATTAAAAAAAGAGATAAAATAATGACCATTTTAAACCTAAAAAGGTCCAGTTCAAAGGAAATTATTAATTTTACAAAAAGCAAAGGCACATGAAAGTGAATTATTTCAAACTCAAGAAATAAAGAAAAAATAAGAAGAAAGAGTTAGAGAAATATGAAGAAACACATTAATTAGAGATAGTTAATTTTGTGTGTGTACTTGAAACATAATATTTCTTGTTTTTCCATTAAAAACTTATTTTTATTTATGATTTGACAAAAAATTTTATTTAATTTTATTAAATATAATTTATTTTTATATATTTGTTTTGGTATATTACTAAATAATCTTAAAGTTTTGATTTAAGTTTTTCCTACAAATTTGTTAAAACTTATATTTTAAAATCATTTTTAGGCTTTAGTTTAATCATTCCATTTAAAGGCTATTTTTGGATAGTGGAAACTATTATATTTCAAAAAAAGTATGAGTTAGAGGCAAATTATGGCAACTTCATTACAAATATGAATTGGCAAATTCATTTTTTTTCTTCCCATGGTTTGGTCCAGTGTGATTAGTAGAGCAAAATAATGACAAGATTAATTGATATGGCTTAAAATAGTAAGCCAGATAGAAATAGTTATGACTTTAACTCCAAAAAAGGATGCTGAATTGAAACTATAGGTTTAAAATTAAGTTAATAGTCAAGAACTACATTTAGAAAGAAAGTATAGAATATAAAAAACCTCTTTTTACTAACATTATAAAACTTGCTTATAATATCAAGTACCTTATTTTAGTGGAACTATATTTGTTAGTGAATATAATAGCCTTCCTGGATTGTGACCTGATAGAAATAGCCTAAATTTGCTAAGAAAGGAAAAATGAAGATGTTCTTCTAAGTGATTGTATTTCATTTTAAGATATTGTAATTTTTCTTTAATTCAAGAAGAGTAATATAGACTAGCATATGATGATAAATAAGAGCATGTTGTTAATTTTAATTTTACATAATAATGACATTTTATTGGTTAGTGTCAATGTTGACATTTTGGTTAAGATAATAGAATTAAATTTAAATTAAAATAAAAACGTTAGGAGTACCTCTTTGTACATACAAATAGATGTTAAGGACTTTATGATAGGTCCTATAAGTGTTCAGTTTGTCTTGATAATTATTCTAAAAAGAGGTCAACACATCAGTATGCTTTCATAGTTGATAATTCAAAAGGATAAAAGTTTAAATTAGGCCTAAATGTTTAAGTTACTAGTATTGGGGTGCTAATGGTGTTGTATCTGGGTGGTATAGATAATTACATACTCACCTACAATAGATCTCAAGATCTCATATGTACAATTTACTTAAGCTTATTTCTTTGGTTGTCTAGGTAATCATTGATTTTTGTCTAGACACATGTTAGAAGGAATTATGTTATGGAAAATATTAAGCAGTTATTTGTAAAAACCTCCATTATAAGGGTGAGGGATGTTATATGTTACAAACAAGCATATCAAGCTAATAGGTTAAGGATTTTTAATAACCAAATTTTTATGTCACAATAATATTATTATAATAATTTTATTCTTTATTTAATAAAATTGACCTATGTAAAGGACTTTAACTTAAAGTACTAATTTATATAAGAGACAAGATATGTAAGTATATTACTTGTTTTTCACGCATTATATGCTCGTGAATTTATTAACCAAAGGCTTAAGAGTTAATATAAAACATGATCATGTAGTATTGTCTAAGTCTTCTAGTATTTGAGTTAATTGAGGTATTTTGATATGAGCTCATAGTCATTTTGAGAAATATTTAATCGAAATGCTTATAATGAGATATTTATGTTGTCACCATACATTTCATGCACATTCTAAGATATGGCATGTGGTTAAAAACATTCATTTAGACCTTGTCTAATTAATGTGTTGAGAATTTTAAATTTTTATTGGGCATCTTGGATGGATACTAAAACTTATTGTGTAGAAATTTATATATAGTCACCTTTAAGTTATGTATATCTTATTGTGTATATTTTGAGATAATATCCTATAGGATATTGTTGTTTTGGTTAGTGAGGTGGGCTATTTAAAATGTTTGATATTAATATCCTTTCAGATATGATTATTCTATGTTATTAAATGTCTATAATCTTAAATTAGACTAATGATTGTAATAGTGCCATTTCACATTGGCATTTATATTTAAACGATCACTATTAATAAATTATATGAATTCAAGTGGGAGATTATTAGTATTTTTTTTTGTGAACATATAATTTATCAATGTAGATTTATTAATGTTAATGGGACCCTAAAGGATAATAATTGCTTAATGAGTCATGGCACTTATGCCCAATATTATTTAAATAAAATGAGTATAAATCTTTTGATGGATAGGAACTATGACCCAAGACTTTATTATTTAAAGGGTCCTTACCTCATTCTAGCCTTACGCTTAATTTCTACTCTATTGAGAAAACTGCTCTACTCCTTTACAAAAATATAAAGAAGGCTATAGTAGAGAGAGGATAACTCTTTTAATTCTCTTTTGATTTTAGAAGTAGAGGAGGAAGAGGAATCTTATGATTAAAGATTAGAAATGAAACAATTAAATATGCAATTATGGATATCTTTGAAGTAGGTATTTCTATATAATCATTTCTTATTAACCGGAGAGCCCAAATTTATAAATTTTACTCTTCTCATGCCATAGTTGAAGGTCACGATCTAAATTATAAAATTGAATATAAATCAAAAAGAAAATTACTTGCACCAAAAAATTCAATATAAAATAATTTAGAAAATAAAGAAGAATTATTTCTTTCAAATTCAAAAATTCAAATTGAAGGAGTTTTGTCTTAATAACATATTATAAAAAATGCTCACTATTAAAGAAATAATCAAAGAAGTAGATGAAGGAGATGAAGAAAAATTATGAGAAGAGGAGTATATTTTATTCAATCATATATAAAATGATTAATATAATTTATATTTATAAAATAAATAATTAATTATAATAGGAATATAACATTTTGTGAATATTTACATTTGATTATGATTATTCATAACATAGTGTTACTTTTGGAGAAAGGAAAATGTGTTTCGTCTTATAAAGTTTACAATATTTGCAACCACAAAAAGAAATTACATTTTTCTTTTTATAAAGTATAGAAAATAAAAAAAATCTTAAAAAAGGACATTTCCTATCATTGTATGAATATTTTGTCCTAGTCCTTTTTTGTGTTTTTGCGTGATTAATTTCAACCACTCCTTTTAATAAAATTTCAAGTAAATGTTATTAGACGCAATCTAATGAAAATAAATTTCAAACATTCTCATTCTCGATGTGTGTAAAAATAAAAAATAAAAAAGTCATCAAAGAAGTCTTGAAAGTTGATCAAAGCCCTGAAGTGGTATTAAATTTGAAAATTTCTCGTCAATTATCTATTTCAATCAGTTTCGTTGTTAAATTCGTCTCCTTGATTTAGGTCCTGTTTTGTCGAATTTTTTTTTAGAAAAATATTATTTATATATATATTAATAAGAGAATGATATGTTATTTATATTTATAATTAAAGAATAATAATTAAAATTATCATATTAAAAAATTTCTTTAAAATAGAAGATTTTTTTAAATTTTACAAAAATATTCTCCAAAAAAAAAATTACGGTATGCTAGCTTTAGCTTGCCTGGAACCGCGTATGTATATAATAATCGGGACACAAGGGATGACATCCAAGAGAATCAATAACTGAAATTCGGATAACTCCTAAAAGGCTGAAACTAATTGTGAACTTCAACATGCCAAACTGAATTGCGTGAAGGAATGCCATGTTTGCATTAGTGAAACAAAAATACTTATACAAACCATCAAAGTAACTCCATGCCCAATAGTTTAAAAATCAAAATTGTGGGAATGGGTGAATAGCCAAATGTTTTGGCAATTTCTCACAGAGTGGATTAAGAAAATTTTTAATCAGAATTTTTCAATTCGAATTAATAACTAATCCCAATATTGAAGTATTAAAAAAACTCATGTAAACAAAAAATCTCAAACATCCTTAATCATAAGACATATAATTATCACTATAAATAAGAATCAAAATTCCAACAATAATGATTAATATTGACATATACAATCCTATTATATGAAATGTGCCAAAACCAAAGCAAGTCACCTCTAAAAGAAATAAATGAATTTCAAAGATTTTGAGTAAATTCAAAGATAGTTTTCCTATACATTCATCACAAAAGATTTTTAGATCCTAATAGACCCAATGCCAATGGAGCAAAACCTTACTCTAAATAAGTCACACCCATTTTTCAATGAGTTTGATTAAATTTTGTCGCATAATTTATATTTATATAAGTTTAATATTTAGCTTAGGCCTAATTTATTAAAAATATTCTAACTTTATTATATGTTTATTTAAAAGTCTATTTGTATACATAAATGTTTAAATATGTTAATATACAAAGGCTTTCTCAAAACTTCAAATAATACAATAATTTAATTAAGTCTATATACATTAATATATATATATATATATATATATATATATATATATATATAAATATTATATTTAATATATGTATATTTTATATATGTATACATCATATTATACTATATTACATAAAATATATTAATTATTAATTAGATTAACTTAATAGATTAAAAAGTCAGGATTTAAAAAATATAAATATAACTTTTTTATTTAAATAAATATATTTATTAATCTTGATTACTTATTTAAATAAATAAATCAACTAGATTGAAACAAAAATATGCTAGATGATAGGTTTTTAAGAAACTATCCGCCTTTCCTGTACCCTTGATTGCATACGAAACGAAGGAAATATAATAGAAGTGATTGTAGAGTAGTTAATTAATTGATGTAAAAATTTAAAAATTGATGGTATATTGATATCTTATTATCCTTAAAACTAATTACGGTTTTTTTTATCATGAATTTGATAATTTATTTCAAATATTTATCAGGAAATCCAAACTAATAGCCCCTTACCACTCAATACCATTCTTAATCATGAAGGCTTTGCCCGTCTTTTGACACTTGATCTCTGTTAAGTTTTGCAATGTCTTCCGCATTTCTTTAATTGTTGTGGCACCCCTTTGTACAATCGCAGTTTTCTTAGCCAAATAAGCTACAACATAATTATTGAGTTGAAAAAATGGCTCAAGTTTTATGATTTGATGTAATAATCAATATGTCACAACAAATTGAACATTGGTAAAGTTGGTTTCGTTTTTTGTTTGCACTCAATGTCTTCATAATTTTTTATTATATATGAGATTAATATCTACTCTAACAAACAATAAATTTCTTTTAATAAAAAAAGCTTTTAAGTGTTGTAAAATATTTTAAATTCCATTTTAAGTATTTTATTAAAATCGAACTACTTTAAGATCGAACCCGCCTTAATTGAGCTAACCAGGCTATTTTTAATTTTCAAAGAAAAGGAAGCGCAAACGAAGTAAGATCAAACACATAATGACAAACCGTAATTTTTCCCGGTCCAATAACATTCAATATCTTTTTTAATATTTTTTTCTTTTTCAGTGTTCTTTATTTACGTTACGTATGTATTAAGTATGTATGAAGTGTCTTGACATGGCCGAAAACCCACACTCAAAACGTAGGACTAGAAACTCGTGTCAGAGCGCAGAAGATGAAGAATGATGCAGTTCCAAGAATTGGGCTTTCGATGGAAATTCTTTTGTCATGGATTGAGATTCAATCAGGGACGGGGAAAGGAAAGCCTACAAGAAACTTGGGACAGGAACATTGGTTGCGTGCCTGATGGACCAACTCACATTTGACATTGGGCAAAATTTTTTCCCAAAAAAAGAAAACCAAATAATTCTTACACTCTTGAAATTTATCATATAAATACTCCCTTAATATAAAACATTATTATAAAATTATACTCTCACCACAAAATATTTCGTTTAGTTATAATTAAGACAAATTTATCATCATATCCCATCAGAAGATTGATCATTTTATAGATATTTTATTTTTTGTTTATTATAAATTAACATTATTTTTATGTTAAAAACATATTTTTCAAGAAGAAATAACACTGCTTCTTACTGCTTACATGCATAACTCTGAAATTATTGTTTTTTTTAAATACTAGTAGAAGTGATCAAATTATAAGATGTACACACCCAAGATTTGAATGTTGGATTTGAATACTAACGAAGACATAAAATTTTAAAAAAATATCAAATATTACCTAATTAAAAATTGTCATAATTTCTAAATTTATTATAACATTCAAACTTCAAATTAAAGTTCTGAAATCGTAAGAATCGTTATACAATTTAGACTGTATGCATCTTCCCATAATGTTATTCATGTTGTTAGCTAAAAGAAAAGAGAAGGTAAAAAAAAGAAAAGAAAAGAAAGGGTAATATTAATGAAATAAAATTTTATTTCTTTTTCTTGCTCGAATCTGACAATTTTTTTACAAGGTCCATTATGATGGGAAATTAAGATTTTGTACTATATATTTATAACACTATTCTATTGACATTACGGTACAATAGACCACAAATGTATCATATAGTTTTAATTTGTTGACTTGAAAATCTAATAAAAATACCATACAATAGATCGTTATCTCATTTTTGAATAAAAAATGCTACATGCATAAAAAAAAGATTTAAAATTAAGTTATGAATTTTTTAAATATATTATATTAAATTTTGTAAATTGATCTCACCATTTTATAATTAATAATAATTTCCAATTTATATTTAAAATCTAATTTTAAATTTTATTTTTATTATATATATGTTAGTACTTAATTTTGTCTAAATGATAATATAATAATTTTTTTAAATAAAAATTTTAAAAAATTGAGTTTACTACATATATTGCAAACTACACATATAATTCTATCTACCAAAAATAAAAGAAAAGATAGTCTGTCGATAATGCTTTACCTAAAGATTAAGTGAAATTTAAATCAAATGTAGGCTAAATATAAATATAATTATTGAGATTTCTTCTATAAAAGTTAAGATAAACTCATTTACTTAGGGGGAAATTGAAAACTTCAAAAAGCAGAAAAGATATTCAAATAAATTCCAAAAAAAAGAAGGCAAATAAAAAAAATGGGGGAAGCTAAAGATAAATGGAAGAGGGGATAAATAATCAGATAGGAAAAAGAATAAAAAATGCAAGATAGTAAGGGAAAAACTCACCAAAAAAAATTGTTCCAATCTTTTACTTTTTTTCTAAAAAATTTCATACTTGAGATATCAAAATCTTTGCTTCTTTGAAGTTTTAGATATGACTTCAAGCATTAAAGTAAATTTTATTTTCATTCTTAAAGTATATGTTGCATTTTCTTTGTTTAAGTAGGGTAGAGTCATGATTCTCATTTATTTTGAAAAATTTTGTTGAGAAAATAATAGCAAAAATGAAGAGATGAAGAAAAATTAAAAGATGAAATAAAAGAAAATGAGAAAAAGAATAAAGAAACAACCTTTGCTTTATGTGCTGTGTTGTTGAAGTTGTAGATGAAAAAGAAAAAGGAAGAAATAGTTACAAGGATGTCAGAAAACAAAAGAAGTAATTGAAAAAAGAAAAGAAAAGTAGGACAACAAATTATAAGAGAGAACAATGGACGGGATAGCACCATCCATCATGTCGTTCCATCCAATTTACCTTATTTTTATTTTTTATTTTTTTAAAAAATTAATGTTTTGCTTGTTTAATATATGAAGTATTATTTTTATGCAATTTCAATGATGAAATAAATTAAAATATTTTAAAAATTTAATCTATTTTAATATTTTTAAAGTGAGAGATATTTTAAAAGTTAATTCAAGTGAATTGATTAAACTAAAATTTTTTTAATATTATTATATATAAAAATTATTTTACATTTATCATTTTTTGTACATGAAGTATTTTAATTTTGTTTCATTTCATTGAAATTACATGAATACTAATAATTTATATTTTATCTCTATTTATTATTCTAAAAAAATTATATATTTTTATGATAATAGAATAACATTGAAATTAATTATAAGTATAATAAATATAATTTTATTTTTTTAATAATTTTTTATTTAAATTTGACCATGAAGTTAGTCAAATTTGATATTTTAAAAAATATAAAATAATATTAAAATTATAATTTTAGTTTTTAAAAAATTTCTTATTTTAAATTTGGTTATGAGTTGGACAAATTTGATAGTTTAAAAAATTAAGAAATAATATTAAAATTAATTGTAAGTACAATAAAAATAATTTATTAATTTTTTGAATAATTTCTTTGTTTAGATTTAGCCATAAAATTAGATTAATTTGATATTTTACAAATTATAGAATAATATTAGAATTATGATTTCAATTTTTTGAATAATTTTTATTCAAATTTGACCATGAAATTGAATAAATTTGATACTTTTTAAAATAAATAAAAAATAAAATTACTTAAAATAATTTTTATTTATATTTTAATTTTAAAAGTTATATTACAATAATTTTTTATTAATAAAGATATTATAAAAATAATAAAATAAAAATCATTCAAATAATAAATTTATACTTATGATATATTAAAATTAAGTAATTTAATTGTAGGTGTAATTATAATAGTATTTAATATTATTGTGACATTTTCCTTTATTTAACTTTTATCACAAAATTAGACAAATTTGACAATCAAATTAACTAAAATTAACATAACCATACTAATATTTTATAAAATATTAAAAAATAAAATTAATTGAAATATGTGAGTATTATTGCAGCATTACAAGAGCAATGTCTAAAAATGTTTTTCTTATTTAAAAAATATTTTTATAAATACTATTTTGTAGTAATTATTGTGGGCATATATGTTGTTTGAAAAAAAATAACTTTATGCTGCTATTCTTATAGGAATCATGTATCACTTTTATATTATGAAATGTAAGGTGGAATATATCAATCACATTTTTAAAAAAATATACATATATTATAATAACAATTATTATAATTCATTTCGAAATATTGGATTAAAATAAACATATATTTGTTCTTTAAATGGATATTGTAAGGTGCTAATATTTTTTTTTATATATAACCAACCCTTGAATTTGAGCTTTGGAAATATAAATCTCTTTTAATATTCCAATCATACTATAAAAAATGATTAATAATGATTTTATCTTTTTTATTCTTCAACATTTCAAGAAGATACAAAATCATTCCTCCACCACCACCTGCCGCAAGGCACGCACGATGATAAAATGTTATTGTTTTTGAATTGGGTGGAAGTTTGAAAATCCTTAGCTTCACCAAGATTCTACAACAATGTCGGACACAAAAGCCCGTCTTCATTTCTCCTGAATCAACCATTGTTTTTTGGGTGGAAGTTTTCCGGGTTGATAGATTTTTTCTTATATGAGATTGGAGATAAATGTTGACAATTCATGATTTGACAAATTCAGGTGAATAGCATACATTTTTTGTTAGATTCTTTTTGGAATATTTCACATAATATTTTTTTTTCTCTTTATATACACGGAGCCACGAGAGAGTAGCTTGTTGTTTTCTAAATGACACAATAATAAATTGCAAACATGCCAAATGAAAACGACTTTCTTGTAATCTAAAAATATGTGGAGCAAATTGATTCAAATGATACTTTATTTATAAATGTGATGGTGGACACTATTAAATTGTATTTTTTATTACTTAAAAAACAAGTATATGTAAGTAAATGGGTTGCTTCATGAAAATACTTAAAAAACAAGTGTATGTAAGTCTTTTCGGGAAGAAGCTGTGACTTGCCTATTAGCATTTTGCAAATTCATCGGGATTGTGGATGTAGTGATTGTAGAGCTATGGAGGTTGTATTTAAGAATGAAGTTTACTTGGGAGACCGGTTGGAATAAAGTTATTTTTGAGATAGATTCAGAAGCTAATTTTAAGTCTAGTCAAATCTGGATGTAATTAATCCCATTCATATTACTCACTTATATGCTTCATTATGGAGTTGAGGAAGAAGGAATGACGGATTAAGTTTCAGCACTATTACCAGGAAGCAAATTAACTCCTCAAATCATGCATTTTAGTAATTCTCTCAACTGTTGTGTCGAGATTTTATTGGATGACATGAGACGTGTTTCATACTCTCGATCTCGAATGATAAAAATTTAGCTAGTGTAGATGCTTCCTTCTGTGCCTGGAAAAAAAGAAAAAAGAAAAGAAAATGCTTTAGAGGAAATGAGATAAAGGGCATGCAAAATTTTGCGATCCAATGTAGTTCACAAAAGAACGCATCGCACGGAGTAACGAGTATTTTGTGGATATTTCCAAAATTAGGTCAAAGAAAAATATACAACTACATGATAGATTTTTTCCCCCTAAGCAAGATTAACTTTTATCTTAAACAGACTTGGTTGATATTCTTCTAAGCCTAACTTCCTAATCAATATATAATCAAAATTTGAGTTTGAGCTGAATTATTAAAAAGTTTGTCCTAACTTATTAGAAGTTTCCTTACATATATATATATATATATATATATATATATATATATATATATATATATATATATATATATATAATTACTAAAAAATAAATCAATAATAAATTTAGATCAATACATAAATTTTATTTATTAAAAAAATATTGGTATTATATATTTATATTTTATAAATATATATATATATATATATATATATATATATGTATTATATTACATTACAGTATATGATATATAAATATATTAATTATTAATTAGGAACTATTTATTCAAGTAGTATACTTCTCGCCTTTTTCAATATTTAGTGTTTGATTTCTTGTATTTATGTATAACTACTTCTATTATTACTAAAAAATATATATGCCAATTATTATATAGGTAGGCCTAATAGCTTTACAAGCCTAACTAGGGCTGGGCAAAATAATTTAAATCACAAAAAATCGATCAAATTAAATTAAAATTAGATAATTAAAAGCAAATTACAATTCAAAGTCAGTTTGTAGCAGTTAAATTTTGTAAAAAAATAGTTTATATTAAAAGAAGTTCGGAATTTCTTAACAATTTCTAACCAAATTTATGCGAGACAATTTTTTCTATAATTTAAAAATTCTTTACGATCCATTATTTTTTTATTATTGTATCATCTTTTATTAATATAAAATAAATGTTACATAATGTAATTACATATTTAATAATAATTATAAATTAGTAATGGCTGCAAGTTAATTTTTGTTTTTAATATTATATTTCTAGTTAATATTTGATACATTTATTTCATGTGCATGTAATATTTAGACCTCATGATAAATATGAAAATTCTAAGTCTATAAACTATGTATAACGTTTTCATGTTGAGAATTTGATAATCATATACAGTAATTGTTAATAATACTCTAATATAAAATAGTTAGACTTTTATGTTACCAAAAAAATATAAGATTTAAAAATGACTAAGTTGAATGATTGTAACAGAATTAATTTAAAAAAAAAATTATATAATATGTTCAAACCGTTTCTAACCATCCAAAAATACTAAAAATTGACTTTAACGATTAAAATTAATTCTGATATTTGAATAGATTAAAGTTGAAAATTGAAATAAAAATAAAAAATTAGTTCAATTGAAAAAAATTATGTAAATCATTGTTAACGGAAACACGCATACTTCTAAACCGAATTTATAGAAAACAGACCTAATATAACTAAATAAACTCATTTATCAACCTTAATTTAATTTATATATTTAGATACAAAAAGTCAAGATAGATTAATTGAAAAGTAAATTCTTCCATAAATTACTAATCAACTATCTAGCTTATTTTTATCCCTACATTAATTATGATTTCGTTTTTTTCATCATAGTAATGTAATCAGTCCAAATTATATAAATATTCATGTAATTAGAATTAGTCCAATTGATGTCAACTTCATCCTAACAGGTGTCTTTATTGGACTTGTATTACGCATTAAAGAATTTCAAGTATAATTTCCCACATAACTAAAGAAGAATAGAATCTAAAGAAGTCACGTTCTCATGTTATTAATTGATGCAAAATTTTAGAATTTGATGGTAAATTGATATCTTATTATGTTTAAAACTAATTACGGTTTTTTCAATCATGAATTTGATGATTTATTTTAAATATTTATCAGGAAATCCAAACTACTAGCCCCTTACCACTCAATACCATTCTTAACCATGAAGGCTTAGCTTTGCCCGTCTTTTGACACTTGATCTCTGTTAAGTTTTGCAATGTCTTCCGCATTTCTTTAATTGTTGTGGCACCCCTTTGTACAATCGCAGTTTTCTTAGCCAAATGAGCTACAACATAATTATTGAGTTGAAAAAATCGCTCAAGTATTATGATTTGATGCGACAATCAATATATCACAACATATTGAACATTGGTAAAGTTGGTTTCGTTTTTTGTTTGCACTCAATGTCTTCATAATTTTTTTATTATCTATGAGATTAATATCTACTCTAATAAACAATAAATTTCTTTTAATAAAAAAAGCTTTTAAGTGTTGTAAAATATTTTAAATTCCATTTTTAAGTATTTTATCAAACCTCAACTACTTTAAGGTCGGATCCGCTTTAATTGAGCTAACCAGGCTATTTTTCATTTTCAAAGAAAAGGAAGCGGGAACGAAGTAAGATCAAACACATAATGACAAACCGTAATTTTTCCCGGTCCAATAACATTCAATATCGTTTTTAATTTTTTTTTCTTTTTCAGTGTTCTTTATTTATATTAAGTATGTATTAAGGATGTATGAAGTGTCTTGACATGGCCGAAAACCCACACATAAAACATGGGACTAGAAACTTGTGTTAGAGCAGAATATGAAGAATGATGCAACTCCAAGAGTCGGGCTTTGGATGGAAATTCTTTTGTCATGGATTGAGATTCAATCAGGGACAGGGAAAGAAAAGCCTACAAAAAAATTGGGCCAGGAACATTGGTTGCGTGCCTACTGGACCAACTCACATTTGATATTGGGCCAAAATTTTTCAAAAAAAGAAAAAGAGAACCAAATAATTCTTACACTCTTGAAATTCATCATATAAATACTCCCTTAATATAAAACATTATTATAAAATTATACTCTTACTGCAAAATATTTCGTTTAGTTATAATTACTGCTTAAAAGGAAAATTTATCATCATATCCCGTCAAAATATTAATAATTTTATAAAAATTTTATTTTTTCGTTAATCATAAATTAACATTATTTTTACATGGAAAACATATTTTCCAGGAAGAAATAACACAGTGCTTCTTACTACTTACTTGCATAACTTCTGAAATTATTACTTTTTTTTTTAATAATAGTAGAAATGATCAAGTTATAAGATATACACACACAAGAATAGATGTTGAATCTTAAATATTGACAAAGGGATAAAATCCTAAAAAAATATTGAATATCACTTGAATAAAAAGTTATTGTGATTTTTGTATTTATTGTAACATGCAGACTCTAAATTAAAGCTCTGAAATCGTAAAAACCGTTATACAATTTGGACCGTGTGCATCTTCCCATAATGTTATTCATGTTGTTAGCTAAAAGAAAAGAGAAGGTTAAAAAAAACAGAGAAAAGGTAATATCAATAATATAAAATTTTAGTTCTTTTTCTTGCTCGAATCTGGCAATTTTTTTTACAAGGTCCATTACGATGGGAGATTTAGATTTTGTACTATATATTTATAACACTATTCTATTGACATTACGGTAGAATCCACTAAAAATGTATCATATACTATAGTTTAAATTTGTTGAGTTGAAAATCTAACAAAAATACCATACGATGGATCATTATCTCATTTTTGAATAAAAAATGCTAAATGTATAAAAAAATTAAGATTTGAAATTAAGTTATGAACTTTTTAAATCTATTATATTAAATTTTGTAAATTGATCTCACCATTTTATAATTAATAATAATTTTTAATTTATATTTAACATTTAATTTTAAATTTTATTTTCATTATATATATGTTAATACTCATTTTTGTCTAAATAATAATACAATAAAAATTTTAAATAAAAATAAAATTTTAAAAAAGAATTAAGTTCGCCACATATGCCATAAATTACACATATGATCCTATCCATCAAAAGTAAAAGAAAAGATGGCCTGCTGAAAATGCTTTACTTAAGAATTAAATAAAATTTAAATTATTTACTTAGGCAATAGAAACTAAGACAAACTCATTTACTTAGGCAAGAATAAAAAATTTTAGAAAGGAGAAAAGATATTTAAATAAATTCAAAGAGAGAGAAGGCGAATAAAAAAAAGGAAAGCTAAAGATAGATAAAAGTGGGGGTAAATAATTAGAGAGAAAAAAGAATAAAAAAATGAGAGGTAGTAAGAAAAAAACTCATTGAGAAAAATTCTTTCTTAATAGATTCACATTCCTTTACCTTCTTTCTAAAAAATCTCACACTTGAAATATCAAAATTCTTATTTTTTTAAAAATTTTAGATACGACTTCAGACATAAAAGTAAATTTTATTTTCATTTTTAAAATATATGTTGCATTTTTTTGTTTAAGTAGGGTGAAGTCATGATTTTCATTTATTTTAAAAAAATTTGTTGAGAAGATAATAGCAAAAATGAAAAGATGAAGGAAAAATTAAATGATAAAATAAAAGAAAATAAGAAAAAGAATAAAGAAACAAACTTTGTTTTATATGGTGTGCCATCGAAGTTGCAAATGAAAAAAAGAGAAAGAAATAGTTAAAAGAATGTGAGAAAGAAAAGAAGTAATTGAAAAAAGAAGAAGAGAAAGTAGGACACCAAATTATAAGAGAGAACAATAGAAAGGATAACATCATCCATAGTATCATCTCATCCAACTTACCTCTTTCTTATTTTTTATTTTAAAAAATTTAATATTTTTCTTGTTTAACATATGAAGTGTTATTTTTGTACAACTTCGATGATGAAACAAATTAAAATAATTTGAGATTTTAAGTTAATTTAATATTTTTAAAGTAAGAGATAATTTAAGTAAATTGATTAAATTAAAAAAATTTAATATTATTGCACATAAAAATTATTTTACATTTATCATTTTTTTGTATATGAAGTGTTTTAAATTTATTTCATTTTATTGAAATTACATATATACTAATAATTTATATTGTGTTTCTATTTATTATTCTAAAAAAATTATACATTTTTATGATGAGAGATTAACATTGAAATTAATTATAAGTATAATAAATGTGATTTTAATTTTCCTTAGTAATTCTTTGTTTAGATTTGGCCATGGACTTAGTTAAATTTGATATTTTAAAAATTACAATATAATATTAAAATTTTAATTTTAATTTTTTTAAAAAATCTTATTTCAAATTTGGTTATGAGTTTGATAAATTTGATACTTAAAAAATTAAGAAATAATATTGAAGTTAATTATAAGTGCAATAAAAATGATTTCAATTTTTCTAAACTATTTTTTTAATTAGATTTGGCCATGAAATTAGATAAATTTAATATTCTAAAAATTATAGAATAATATTAAAATTATGATTTCAATTTTTTGAATAATTTTTATTTAAATTTGACTATAAAATTAAATAAATTTGACACTTAAGATTAAAATTTATTAATTTGATACTTTTAAAATAAATAAATAAATAAAATTACTTAAAATAATTTTTCTTTAGCTTGTAATTTTAAAAGTTATATTACAATAACTTTTTAATAATAAAAATATTTAAAAATAATAAAATAAAAATCATTCAAATAATAAATTTATACATATGATATATCAAAATTAAGTAATATAATTGTAGGTGCAATCATAATAGTATTTAAATTATTGAGACACGTTCTTTCATTTAAATTTTAGCATGAAACCAAATAAATTTGACAATCAAATTAACTAAAATTAACATAACTATACTAATATTTTATAAAATATTAAAAATAAAATTAATTAAAGTACATAAGTATTATCATAGCATTACAAGAATGGTGTCTAAATTTTTTTCTTATTTGAAAAATATTTTTATAAATACCATTTTGTAGCAATTATTGTGAGCATATATATTATTTGAAAAATAATAACCTTATGCTGCCTATTCTTATAAGAATTATATATCATTTTGATATTATGAAATGTAAAGTGGGATATATTAATTATATTTTTAGAAAAATACACATATAATATAATAAGAATCATTATAATTTATTTTAAAAGATAAAATTAGAATAAATAAATATTAATTCTTTGAACAAATATTGTAGAGTATTAATATCTTCCTTATACATAACCAACTCTCAAATTTAGACTTTGAAAATGCCAATCTCTTTTGATGTTTCAATCATATTAAAAAAATGATCAATGATGATTTTATTTTTTAAGTTCTTACTCCAACATTACAAGAAGATACAAAATCATTCCTCCACCACCATCGTCACGATGATATAATGTTATTGTTTTTGAATTGGGTGGAAGCTTGAAAATCCTTAGCTTCACCAAGATTCTACAATAATGCCGAACACAAAAGCCTGTCTTCATTTCCCCTGAATCAACCTTTGTTTTTTGGGTGTAAGTTTTCTGGGTTGATACATTTTTTCTTATATGAGATTGGAGATAAATGTTGACAATTCATGATTTGACAAATTCAGGTGAATAGCATACATTTTTTGTCAGATTCTTTTTGGAATATTTCACATAATATTTTTTTTCCTTATATATACGGAGCCACGAGAGAGTAGCTTGTTGTTTTCTAAATGACACAGTAATAAATTGAAAACATGCCAAATCAAAACAACTTTCTTGTAATCTAAAAATATGTGAAGCAAATTGATTCAAATGATATGATGGTGGACACCATTAAATTGTATTTTTTATTCTTGAAAAACAAGTATATGTAAGTAAATGGGTTGCTTCATGAAAATATTTAAAAAACAAGTATATGTAAGCCTTTCGGGATGAAGCTGTGACTTGCCTATTAGGATTTTGCAAATTCATCAGAATTGTGGATGTAGTGATTGTCTAGTTATGGAGGTTGTATTTAGGAATGAAGTTTACACAGGAGATCGGCTGGAATAAAATTATTTTTTGAGATAGATTGAGAAGTTACTTTAAATTTAGTCAAATTTGAATGTAATAAATCCCATCCATATTGCTCAATTACATGTTCTAATGGTCTTATTTGACAATTAGCTGATAATTGTAATAATTAATTAATTAAATTAATTATTAGTTAATGACTGATTGTATTAGCTAATTTGATTAATTAATTATATTAGTTGTTTGAATAAAAATATTTAGTAAAATTAATTATTTATAATTAATTATTTGTACGTAAAATAACAAATAAGGATATGAATATATTTTATGAATTATTTGAATATTTTTTATTTGAATATTTAAAAATTTATATATTATTTAGTAGATTAAATTTCTTGTAAATAATATATTATTATAATTTATTATAAATTAAATATTTCTTTAAAATTAAATTAATATAATTTTTATAAAAATTTATAATTATATCCTAATTATTATAGGTTTTTTTACAACATATGAAAAACATATAAATTAATTTATAATAGAATATAATTATTATATGAAAAATATATAAACAATGCACCGAAATAGTGCGGAAATGAAAAGCAAAGACGCTGCTCCCAACAAAAGCAGAGAAATGAAAAGCAGAGAAAGAAAGAAGGAAGAGCCGAGAAATGCTGAAGTAATAGAGATGGCAATTCGAGAAATATACAAATTTATCACATAGCAACTTAGCAAAAACGCCGCTCCCAGCAGTGCTTTTGATTTTGGTTGTTTGAAACTAAAAAATTGTTGGAAAGAGTTATTCACCAAACAACTAAATCAATTAATTATATAAGTTAATTAATTAAATTCAGTTAAATTAATTAAAAATTAGCTGATTAGTTATTTGTCAAACATTTTTATTATCGAGTTGAGAAAGAAGGAATGACAGATCAAATTTTAGCACTCTTACCAGGATGCAAATCAAGTAATTAATTGCTTCTTAAATTTATCACATGACATGCAAGCCTTAACTCCTCAAATCATGAATTTTAGTAACTCTCCCAATTGTTGTGTTGAGAGTTTAATGGGTGACATGAGACATGTTTCATACTCTCGAATGTTAAAAATTTAGCTAGTGTAGATGCTTCCTTTTGTACCTGGAAAAGAAAAAAAATGCTGCTTTAGAGGAAATAAAGTAAAGTGTATGCAAAATTTTGCGATCCAATGTGGTTCACAAAAGAACGCATCCCACGGTTGCACGAGAGCTTATATGTTATTGTTCCCATGGAAAATGAAGTAACAGGTATTTTGTGGATATCTCCAAAATTAAGTCAGAGAAAAATATACAACTACATGATAGATTTTTTGTCCCTAATTCAAAATTCAATTCAAGATTGAAAGGGGTTAAGCAAGATTAAATTTTATCGTAAACAGACTTGGTTGATATTTGTCTAAACCCAACTTGCTAATCAATATGAAATCAAAATTTGAGTTTGGGTTGAGTTATTAAAAAAGTTTGTTCTAAGTTATTAGAAGTCTACTTACACACACACACATATATATATCTTTAAAAAATACTAAAAAAATAGATCAATAATGAATTTAGATCAATACATAAATTATATTTATTAAAATATTATTGGTATTATATACTTATATTTTATAAATATATATTATATTAAATTACATTACATGATATATAAATATATTAATCATTAATTAAGAATTATTTATTCAAATAGTATACTTTATGCTTTTTTCAATATTCAGTGTTCGATTTTTCGTCTTTATGTATAACTATTCTGTTATTACTCAAAAATATATATACCAATTATTATATAGGTAGGTCTCGTAGCTTTACAAGCCTAACTAGGGCTGGGCAAAATAATTTAAATCACAAAAAATAGATAAAATTAAATTGAAATTAGATAATTAGAAGTAAATTATGATTCTAAGTCAGTTGTAAATTTTGTAAAAAAAAATAGTTTATGTTAAAAGAGGTTTGGAATTTCTTAAAAATTTCTAACCAAATTTATGCGAGACAATTTTTTCTATAATTTAAAAAGTCTTTAGGATCCATTATTATTATTTTATTATTGTATTATCTTTTATTGATATAAAATAAATGTTACATAATATAATTATAGATTTAATAATAATTATAAATTTGTAATGGTTGCAAGTTAATTTTTATTTTAATGTTATATTTCTAGTTAATAATTGATATAAATATTTCATATGCATGTAATATTTAGACCTCATGATAAATATGAAAAATTCTAGATCTATAATCTATATATAAATTGAGAATTTGATAGTCCTGAATAATAATTGTTAATAATATTTTAATATAAAATAGTTAGGTTTTTATGTTACAAAAAAATATAAGATTTAAATGTGACTAAATTGAATGATTGTAATATAATTAATTTTAAAAGAAATTATATAATATGTTCAAATCATCGCTATCCATCCAAAAATGCTAAACATTGACTTTAACGATTAAAATTAATTCTAATATTTGAATCCATTAAAGTTGAGATATTAAAATAAAAAAAAAATTAATTCAATTAAAATAATTTATTTAAATCATTATTAACAGAAACACGCATACTCTTAAACCGAAATTATAGAAAATAAACCTAATATAGCTAAATAAACTCATCTATCAATCTATATATTTACATACAAAAAATCAAGATAGATTAATTCAAAAGTAAAATCTTCCATAGATTACTAATCAATTGTCTAATTTATTTTCACTCCTACATTAATTATGATTTTATTTTATTTTTCATCATAGTAATGTAACCAGTCCGAATTATATAAATATTCATATAATTAGAATTAGTCCAATTGATGTCAACTTCTTCCTAAAAAGTGTCTTTATTGAACTTGTATTCCGCATTAAAGAGTTTCAAATACAATTACCCGCATTACTTAAGAAGAATAGAATGTAAAGAAATCACAGATTTGCTTGCATGTCAACCAAAAGAAGAATCACATTAAATTCAGCTGTTGGCCAAAGTTGAAGGGTGCATATACCAATGATACACCCACTTAATATCTTTTGCAGCTTTACGGGAAAAAAAATTATAATTTAATGTTCTTTTTAAAAGGATGACACTACACAACTTTGTTAATTGGAGGGCAAAAACAGCAAATTGGAGCTCCTTTTTCCTTTTGCTTCTATATTCTCATCTGATATTTTCTCTCATGTCATAAATTCAACCCCTCTTTTAAATTAAAAATAATAAAATTCAAGAGAGAGTTGAAAAAAAGTAGACACTACAAAGAAAAAAGAGTGAAGCAAAAGAGCCGCCAAAAGTGGAACAACAGAGAATGCTACTGCTGGGAATTGGTGCCAAGCCACTGACTTTGAAATTCATTCCCTTTCTTAATTTTATTTACCTGCATATAAAATAATAAAAGCAAAAAAATGAAGAATTTCTGTTGAGGCGCCTTTGAATAATCTATATATGGTATTTTTTTTTTCATGCGAGAAGTTGGAAAAGAAAAAAAAAAACAAGAAGGAGAAGAGCCAGAATGTACCATTTCCTTCAAAAATCCTCCTTAAAAAAGCAAGGAAAATAATAAGTAGGGCTATTCCTGCCAATAATCCGACAATAATAGCAAATGTCTTTTGATTTTCATCTTTACTTGATTTATCTGCAACGCCATCACCAAAAATTACCAATCCAAGAAAATAATGAAAATACCCTTGCAGTAATTTTTTTTAAATGCAATGCATATTCATGGCTACAAAAATTCTGTGTTCCAACCAACCCAAAAGCCAAGATTCTATGGTGTAAAGCAAAATCTTCCGAAGTCACAAAACTAGCTTTATTAAAAGTAATACAGAATATTCTGACACATCTAGTATATAAAGTCTTACCTTTTCATTTTTAAATTGCACCATAAGAAAAATAGTAATCTTGTAAATTTTATATATTATCATTTATTTATACGCTATTATGTTGTTAAAAATAAAAAAATTATAATAATATGTCAATTCATTACTAGAATAAATGATATGAATTTATTCTTTGATTGTAATCTAAAAAATAATTATATATATTAATCATAGATGTGATGTTGCATTAACTCAGTGGTACACTCTAACTACTTCTTATTTTCAAATTTTTGCTATTAATTAAAACTTTGTTTATTTTTATTTTAAAATTTTTTAATAATATGTTATTTAAACCAATCACCACAAGTTCTCGATTCCAACCAAGACCGGGGGATAGAAGGATGCAATCATGCAAGTGATACAAGTATATGATAATGGGCCTTACCGTGGGCCTTTGAATATGAGTGGGTTTCACCGGTCGAGTACCTCGCATAACACTTGGCCAAGAACATATCACCGTAATCTGCAGTCCCGCAATCGCTTCTCAGCCGTCGGATTGCATCGGATACGCAATCCTGGCACTCCACAGGGCTCAGATCACCAGTACACTGGGCCATACCTTGAACGTTCCCGGACCCACCCACCCGAAAAGAACTACCCGTGTTCTCCAACCCGCCCAGAACCGCATCTCTGTTGCTCACTGCATCCGGGTTGTACCCTCCAGAAGGCCCACATTTCTTCAAGATTACGGTTTTGTCCTCTATCCCCAAAAAGGTAGCATTATCATACTTGATGTAGCAACCTTCGAGCTGCACAGCTCCGCCGCAGGTTTGGGAGCAAATGTCGCCGGCACGGCTCACGGCGCGCTCGACACACGTGGCGCAATCTGGCATGGATAGGTCGCCGCGGCATTGGTAGAGGCCGTAGACGACGTCGCTCGGGTTGGAGCCGAGGATGGTGAAGTTGTTGTAGGAGGAGTAAGTGGCTGAGCTGACGAGGGAGGTGAGAAGAGAATCAAGATTGGATTCGTAGGGTGAGTTGGGAGTGTATTTTTGCTGTGTGCAGCCTGCAAAGACGAAGTTGTCAATGGAGTTGGAGGAAACAGAAGAGGAAGGGAAGGATGAGAGAGAGAGCAGGCAGATGGTGAAGAGTGAGAAAGGAAGGGCTGTTTTGGCCATGTAATTTTTGTTTCTTCTCTTTTGATTTTGAGGGTATGTTTGTTTTAGAGGGAGAGAAAAAGAGAAGGATTGAGATGGAGAACATGTGAGGATAGAAGGAAGAATTTGAAGCGAACTTAATGTGTTAAGAGCTCCTATACGAGATTGATGCTTTAGGACATGGGGCCTTTGTTAAGGGAGGGGCTTAAATAATCAAAAACCAAGATAAAGGCATGTTAACAAAATAGGAAAGCCTCCCTTTCTGGTACTACTCACACTGATTTTCATTCAATGAGTTTATTTCTTAACAGTATATGAATAGATAGGATGAATCAGTAAATCTAGGTTATATGAAGTGAATAAAAACATTAGTATGTTTGACAATTAGAAGAATGTTAAAGAAGTAAAATATTAAGAGAAAATAAAAGACAATGTTAGGAAAGTAATGGCTAACTTTTCTTCTTCTTATTTATATTTTTAAAAAATTTACTAAAAACCTCAAAATGAAAAAGATAAAAAGTGAGGTGAATTCTATATTATTTATGGGATTTCATAATTTAAAATGACGTGATCATTTTTGCAAGAACTATTAAATAATAATAATTTAATTATATTTATTAAAAAATAAATAATTATAATTAAGTTAAATAATTTTAATCTAATAATTTCTAAACTTATTATATTATTCCAAAATTTGAAATTCTTAAAAATATCCTAGCAAGCACCTATGAATAATGGAGAGCATATATGTGTTCAAAGAGGATTAATAGTAAAACTTATTCTATTCCTTTTATTAACCAAAATTTTCAAATAAAAAAAATTATGTATAACATTGTCATTCCCTCTCTTTCTTTCTAACTCACTTACAGCAAACATAGCATAATTAATTAGTTAAACAAATAAAAAATGAGTAGCATTACTTTTTACCTTACAGCTGTCGGGCCTGCAAAAGTTGCTTTCGTTCCTCTATCATATTGCCTTCTCCCTATATTGAGAAAATTGAGAGGTTATTATTCGATGGTTGTTTTCTAAGAGAAATATATTTTACACAATCACCATGGATATATATTTGATTATCGACATTTACACCCAAGTGAATGAAACGAAGAGAAGAAGGGGAGATTGAAGTTCAGTTTCTTTTGCCTTAATTCACTTGGGCAATTGAGGAGAAAGACGAAAGGTTATACTTATCTTCAAATCTTCATTCCCTCTTTAAACCAAATAATGTCACATTCCCTTTTTTCCTCCCTTTGGTATCCTCACTATTATTTATAGATGTAGGATTATATTTTTGCATGTTGCTGCAATCATGAATTCTGAGAATTATACTGAAAATATTTTCATGAAAAAAGATGCAAAATGGTGAAATTCCAGGTTTATTAGTATTTGACATTGTTTTAAGAATTTTATTTTTCACCACTTTTGAGATTCGAGTTCACAATATTGCATATAGTTATATATTGAATAGATTATCATTTTTGTTATTATCAAAAAAATAAAAAAGTTACCAGTTCAGCCAACATAAAACCAACCTTGTGAAATGATGATGCTTTTCTTAGACTTTGGAAGGTAGAGTCCAGCCTTAATTATTTTCAACATATTCCTAATGGTAAGTTACTTAGACTGTCAAACATATCCATATTTAGTGTGAGAAGATGTGAAAGCAAATATGAGGTGTAAGACGTTAGGCTTTATGAGTGCTTCACAAAATAAAAGAGCAAAGGCCACAAATAAGGAGGAAAGCATGGCCCGGAGACGAAGTTAATCTTATTTTATAAGGTGGGGGATCCAATTGCATGAATGATCCGAATCCCAGGATCAACTTTGTCAATAATTCGCATCTCCCAGTTCTTTTAACAAAACATCATGGCAATCTCCATGCAAATTCTTCTGTTACGAAACAGGAAGGTCCAAGTTGAATCATGAAGTCAGTTCTCTGATACCAAGAACATCAAATTCAGATCCCAAAACGTCTCCACATCCTCGTTGTCGATGCCATGCATGGCCGTGGATAATTGGAATCAGCGCCTTTTGAATTCATTAATGTCAAGGTTACTTTAGCATATAATATAATAATAAGAATACACCAAAGATAGGAAAGCAGTCTTAACGTTATCTGGAATTCAGAAGGGGCTTTTTCATGTGAGGACAGAAACCTGACAACTGTGACATCGCACTATGCCTATTGCCCGCCTACCCTCGAGCTTGCTCATCATTCTTAGTACTTTTGCCGCGCATGACATATGATAGTTGATGGAATTGAATTGTTGATTGGAATTAGGGAGGTGTGTGCATCAGCTAAATGGACCTCTTGCAGGCATGCAAGCAATGTGTATCATAAGATCAAGTTGATGCCAAGGAGAAGGATTTGAAGAGATCAGAGGTTGACGTTCCTCGAGAGAGAAACGTAGTGGTCCTTCCCTGTTTTGAGAACACGCTTGACCTAACAAGTCACGGGAGTCTTTATGCATGCCCTTAAATCAGAAAAGATTATACATTCTTTTGGCAAGAATATATAACTCTTGAAGAAGTAGAGCTGAATTGAATTTTTTTTCGAAAGATAAAACTCTTGCGATGATTTTTTCATTTTTGTTTTACAAGTTTTGAATGCAGAACTTTAATTAAAGAATATTGAACTCCTAACCATTCAGGCCATTGGTAAGATTATACATCTTTTATTCCATTAACACATCAGTATTTTCATAAATAGTTTGTAAACCATAAATGTTCTCCGTTGAGTTCACAGTACTGCTATTTTATAGAAATATTAGGAAAAAAAAAGGAAAAAAAAAAGACGCCACTGATAATATATGTAAATTTTATAGAAATAAATTATAATTATATTTTTTTAAATTGATTTAAGTCTTTTAATTATCTTAGAAGACGGATAAAAATGATCAATAGATGGAGGCCACCGCGAGACATTTATTATAACATAATCTGAACTTGAGAATAATTGCCGAACTTACACACTAATGTGCCGTGTATATAGTTAGGGCCACAAAAATTTCTCATATGTTATATATTAAAAATAATTATACTCACATCAAGATTTTGTTATCAATCACTTCTTAAATTTTGATTTATATGAGAGATTTTTTTTAAATTTTAATTAATATAAATTTTGCCTTTCTTGTAGCTAATTTAGTAGGATAGCATCTGATTTTTTTATTCTTTATTTAATAAGTTTTGATGTCTTTCATTCTCTTGAGTTTTGGAGATTCATAAATCCACCACGTCCTCTTCCTTTTTTTGTTTAATATTTTTTATTTTCATTTTGTTGCTAGAATTTGTATTGCTGTGTCTGTATCACAGAAATTTTGGCTCCCAAACTAGTTTTTGTAGCTCCGTCGCAGTACTTAATCAAGCATTTTTGGATTGGCTAACCCATACATATTTGAAAATTGTGTATTGTAATTTTTTAAAGAGTAAAAATTGTAATTGTCTTCTTGTGGAGTATACAAGAAATTGTCTTGCAACAGTGAATACAATGGGAAAGCGAACATGGGGTATGCATGGCCTTTACGAACTGAGACAAGACATAAAGAACCCGACACTGGAAATTTAATGCGCAGAGCTGCACAATGGAACAATGCATGCCTAAGTTTATGGTCAATTATCTTCCCTATATATATATATAGGCTGTGTTGTGTGAGTTTATTTCTTCACAAAACAATGAGTTGGAATAGAAGGGGAAAACTTTGTTTTCAGTATTGCTTTCACTGAATTTAATGCAGCTTTTGTCTTATTACCAGCATGCCGCTACCGCCAGCCTGGTGCCGCCGGACCACTCCAAACGTTGTCATTTTCATCTTCACCTCTGAATTTTTCCAAGGCCCGCCATTGCCGGCCCACTATACATATCCCTACATTCTTTTCCGGATCAGGCCCAATCAAGTTCCAGGATCTTGAATCGCTATTGATTATCATCATCGATGAAAAGGCTCCTTTTTCTATTTATTGCCTACCATTGTATTCATGTTAAAACAGATTAACCCAATTCTATTAAGTTAATTCAATGGATAAAAATTATAGGTTAAGTCAGTTTTAAGCCGGACTATTTTTTTACTAAGTCGATTCCTAATTAAATTGTTATAGTATCAGTTTCAATCCCAATCCCAAATTGACATTTATCAAACGAGTATTATAATTTATTATATTTTATTATTAATATATTTATTATTTATTTATTATTAATTAATTAAAATATATTATTATTAAATATAATTATATTTTATTATTATCATTTAAAATTTTATTAAAAGGATGATATTAGGATAAATTTATTTAGACAATTACAATAAAAATTATATATTTTTTAAATTTTAAAAAGATTAAATATGAATTCTTTTAAAAAAAATTAAGAAAATTTTTAAATATTAATGTGGTTTTGTTCCTAATTTCTTAGGATATATTGGTAACTTTTCAATATATTAAAATTTTAAATTAAAATCTAGTCACCTTTAATATGTAAAAGAAAATATTGTCAAAAAATAATTTAACCACTTGTAAAAATTATTTATCAAAAATGCATTTAATTCAAATAAGTTAAGTTTAAATTTGAGATATAATAAGACTTACAATGGAAATTACATATTAAAAATTTTAGGTGATTAATTAATAATGAGAAACTTTAAATTTTAAATTAAATTTTCTTCTTATGATTATTATATATATTATTATAATTAGTCATATTATCATAAAATGTAATTATATTTCATTATTATCACTTAAAAATTATTATTATTGTTGTTGTTTAATATGATTAAACATAATAAAGAAATAAATCAAGATATAATATTTTGAACATGAAGAATTCCCATTAATAAGGGTAAAAACTATGGGATTTAGTCTAGAAAATTTTATTATTAAATAAAATAAGTATAAATATTTTGTTAACTAAATTTATAACATATGAATATATCATTATTTCTAATTATCTCATTCACCTAATGATGATTCATCTTCATGCAAATTATTTTGTTGTCTATCTTTTATATTAAATCAATCCTTTAAACAAATAGTCATATCTAAGTTTTAATTATTCATAAATAAATATTTGTTATCCAAAATTTGCTCACTAAGAAAAAATATACTTTCTAATGCTACTGAAAATATTGGAAGGGTTAGTATATCACACATCATAAGAGAAATATAGCATATTATGTCCTTTGTACTTTCCACCATTTTAAAATGATAAAATTTAGCATATATAGTTATAATAGGTGTAAATAAGTAAAAAAATAATTTATTATTGATTGATGGAGTATCATCAATTAAATTTAAAAAATTATCATATTCTTCATGAAATAAGATACTTGTTTTTGAAGAAAATGAAGAATCCATGTATGAATGTAAATAATTAAATTTACTACTATATACTTGAAATATTTTTAATAGTAAATTATTTATATCATTTGTGTAAGACTCTAAGTCAAATTCATATTACATATTTTTGTAGGACTTTTATAGCAATTTTTTTTTCATTTTTATTTAACTCTAGGATCTATAATTGTAACTATAACATATAAATGATGAATATTTGTAAAGTGTTTATTCCATTTTGGTAAAAATGTATTCATAATAATTTCAAACTTATTAATACTTTCAAATTTTAAAAATACAGAACTACAATTAAATAAAATATTAAGTATTAAGTGAGATGTTAGATAATAAAAACTAGATAAAAGATTGATTGTTCTATAAAATGTTTATAAAAATTGTAAGAAAATTTGTATCTTTTCCCATTCAACATTTTCAATGTGATGATTAACTTGAATTTTTATGGAATAAAAAGCATCTATAACATTTTTATACTCTAAACAAAATTTTAACATTTTAAAAGTAGAATTTTATTATGTACAAACATCTTGTGGAAGTATCTTAAGTTTCTTAAACATTTGGATACATAATTATTTTTAATCATACTTTTTAACTAATGATGATTGATATATATAAAATTATACTTTTAAGATTTTGTCATCTTTAACAACTAAATTTAAAATATGGCATGCATATCTAAGATGAAAAAATTAAGTTAGAAGGATAAGATTTAAAGATGGAATTAAAATTTTAATAACACTAGTATTAATAAATGCATTATCAAAGGTAATTAAAAATATTTTATCCAATATTATGTAATCACTATAAGTATTTATTATATAAAAAGTAATAGTAGGTGCATCATATAGTGGTAAAATTAGTTTAAAATAAATAATTATTTTATGTAAAATAAAATTATCATCAATATAATAGGTAATTATATAAACATAACCCATTTGAGATTATGATGTCTAGATATTAAATGTAAGTGTAATTTTACTTTTGAATTTTGAAAAAAAAAGTTAGCTAAAATCATTTTCTACTCTTAAAAATTTTTATTTAATTTATTTACGTTAATATTCCTACTCATATCCTGTTATTAAGGATTAAAGTGTTAAAAAAGTGTATTTAATTTTGAAGAACTAGCTACACTAAAAGATATTTCAGTATGTAAAAATTTATTTACATAATTCATACTTACAACTATCTTAATTAGGTAAGTTAAAATTTTTATTTGAAATATTTATAATATCCATATGTTTAGAGGAATAATAATGTCTTATTATACTAGTATCATTATAATTATCATAATTATAATTTTTTGACAATATTTATAAAATATTTTAATTGCACAATCTACATTTTTTAGATTAAAATGATTTCATATTTAATTTTTTTTTATTTTTACTAAATCGAATGAAGATATAGGAGTGTTTACATTTTTATGAATTCTTACGACTACAACTACACTAAAAGATATTTCAACATGAAAAGTTTATTTACATAATTTATTTTCACAATTATCTTGATTACGCATGTTAAAATTTTTATTTAAAATATTTATAATATTCCACATGTTTAAAAGAATAATAATGTCTCATTATACTAGTACCACTATAACCATTATATTTATAATTTTTTAAATAATATTTATAAAATACTTCAATTACACCATTTATATTTTTTAAATCAAAATAATTTCATATTTTAAAAATTTTTGGTCTTTTTACTAAATCAAATAAGAATACATGAGTGTTTATATTTTTATGACTTCTGATGACTACAAGCATGTTATGAAGATAAATATAGAGAAGGAAGAGGAGATGATGTAAATTTAAATGTACTTGAAGAAGCATTTAAAAAATTAGTAGCTACATTTTCTAAAAAAATTGATTATCAAAATAATTTTACATATTATTAGGATTATTGAAATTCATAATTAAAATTTATTAATAATATAAAAATAAAATTATAATATTAAATTTAATAAGAATAATAACTATTGAATTAATTAAAATATTATAAAAATTAAAATATATAAAACTTAATAAAAAATATAAAAATATAAGTAGAAATTTGAAAGAGTTGAAGAGTGTTACCAATATATTTTTTTTGAAGTGAAAATTTTAATATTTTACAATTTCATGTACGACCTTTACTTCTAATATTTCTAGAGAAATGAAAATTATGAGAATGAGATTGAAGAGAGAAAGAATAAATATTTGTTGTATGAATTGAATTTAATTAAAATAAGTATTTATAGTGGTATAAAATATATAAAATATTAATGAAAAATTCATTTATATGTAGAAGCAATGATTAGCTAAAAAGTCATTGCCTAACCGGAGGGCGCTAACTTGTCCTAGATCATGCATTAGCCCCAGCTTGCTACTTGCTCTAGTTTGGAAATAAAAGGATGTTTCTTGTGGGTGAGAATGTGGTTTTAATGATGCATCTCTTCAAATAACTATTTCTATGTTAAGCACTTTATTTGACCTTTTGTCATACTAGTACATTTATCTTTAAACTAGCATTTTGATCTTATAAAAAAATTGAAAGTTAATTTGTCATATTTATTTTAGAATTATATACCCATATTATTTAATAATATAAATATTTAAATTATAAATAATAGAACTAAAAAAAGAAAACATGCAATGAGGTATATAAAAAGAAAATAAATAATATAAGTTGTAAAGTCTTGATAAAATTATAATTTATATATATATTTAATTTGAAATATAGTATATAAAAATTGATATAAAAATTGATAAAATTTAAATAAGTAAAATTGATGTTAATGTTCAAATATTTTATTAAAAATATAATATATAATTATACAATTAGATTATTACTTTTTATACAAAATATTTTATATATATCATATTATATTAATATTACTTAATAATATTAATATTTAAGTTGTAAAAAAATAATTATGAATATGAAAAAAAGAAAAATAAAAAATATGTAATGAAACAAATATGAAGAAGAGAAATGATAGAAGAATTTTAATGTAGAAGTACTAATTCAAATTTTAATATAATTATTTATTTTGATAAATTTATATAATATATATTGATAATATTAAATATATAAATTTATTAATTTTAATATTAAAAATTATTTAATAATTTTCATATATATGATTTTAATATTATATATTAAAATATAATTTAATATATTAAAATTATTATTTTAATATATATAAAAATTAAATATATAATAAATTAATAATTTATTATCTACAACTTTTATTAGATTATCGAATTGACTTAATAATCTGACGAGCTAATACTTATTAATTTTAATTGTTTATTAGGTTGGACCACTGTTATTATTTTTCGTATTAGTTTCGGATTAAATAAAATTATACCAAGCTTACTTTACTAAATTCAATCTATTTTGACCTGTCTGTACTATTGTCGTCATGATTCTTCCGCCTCCAATTATTTTATCTATTTATATATATTTATACAAGATTTAGCTCCTATTTTGGGCCTTCACATAAGGGTCTTAATGTGGCCCTTTGCTGCGGCCCAAGTAACTATGGTACCTTTATTCGTCTCGTCTTTCATTCTACTTTCGATGGGATTTTGATGTTCCAGATTTCTTAAAGAGATTAATGAGATAAATTTATAAACAGATAATACGTAATCTATTATTCTGGGGTTCATTTTTTTTTTTCACAGCAGCTCCTTTTTTTTGGGTAATGTTTTACAGAGGCCTATTGTTTCAATAAAAAGGATTTTTGTATGTACATATTTCTTATAGTTAGACCGAACTTCTTTTAAATGCAAGATGCATTTTAATTATAAAATCACATTTTTTAAGAGATAGAAATATCATAATTTTTTATTAAAAATGAAAAATTAAAAATGAAAAATTTAATAAATAATAATTAAAAAATAAATTTTAAAATTTTAATTGCTCCATCATTTGATTTTTCTTATCAAGAAATTAAAATCAATATATCAGAGAATTATGATATTATACTTTATTCAGTTCTCAATTTTTTAAAGAAATTCCATATCCCTTTTAATGTTCTATATTTGATTATATTAATCCAAAACCTCCGAAGATCCTTTTTCTTTCATATTCAAAAAGGATATTTGGACCAAATATAGCTTTTTGAAGGAAAAAAAATCTAGGGTATGTTTGAATGTATTTTTTATTTTTAAAATTATTCTTAAAAATTATTTTTATTAAAAAATATTTGTAAATTAAGAAAAATAATAATAGCTGATATTTGATAAAGTAAATAATTAAAAATTTCATTTAATTACAAGACTACTAGGAATAAAAAAAGTTAAAAAAGTTTCTAAAATTTGTTCCTTTTTTTGGTTTTTAAAATAATAATTTCAAGAATAATTTTTAAAAATAAATTTTAAAAATATTTTATTAAACATAAATTTTTATTTTTAAAATAAAAAACTAATTTTAAAAATAGTAAATAAATAGACCCTTAGGATATACTTAAATATATTTTATTTTTATATTTTAAAAGTAATTCTCAAAAATTATTTTTAAATATTATTTTTTTATTTTTAAAAAGTATTTTCAAATTGAAGGAAAACAAATATAAAAAAGTATTGAGTATTGTAAATAAGAAATTATTTTATATAATTATAAGTTAATAAAATATTTAAAAGTTATATCTATTCTTCTCTTTTTAAATTACATATTAAGAGAATAATTTTTAAAAATAAATTTTGAAAAAATTTCAAACGAGTTTTTTTTGTTTTTAAAAATGCAAAAAATTATTTTAAAAAAAAAAGTAAACAAGCCCTGAATTTCTCCTCCCATAGGGTATTCAACGACTCACTTTCTAGACTTATTTCTTTTTTTCCTCCTGGGAAGATTCTCATCTTTTACTCAAACCTCATCTTTTTTTTTTTTTAAAATTACATCTTCTATTTGCTTCATATATAATGAAACTTCCTGTTCTCTCTATTATTTACTTGTTAGACTGTACCTTTGATTATCATTTTTAAGGGAACGTCGACAAACGAACAATAATACAGGTCCCTGTTTTGCCCCTCTAACAACCAAGAGTGTTATTAAGTGATCGAAGACATTATCACGTGGTTTACTTGCGTGGACAACACCAGTGACAGCTATCCCCTTCGCATTTCCTAGTCTAGTATATCAATTTATATCAGACTCTGGTAAAGTTTGGATGAGTAAGATCAATCGTACAAAAACATGCTAACAAAAAGCAGAAATCTCATTTTTGAGATAGAAATCATAGAAATCATTGTAGTTCTGCGGCCCAACACTAGTAATGAACTTCACAACTTTTGAAGAAAAAGTTTGTCCTCTAATAAAATCCTGGAAATCTGGCAAACAGATCAAGTAGAGCCCCACAAACATATTCCCTGTTTGCAGGATCTATCATCCTTGATTGGCAAACAAAACCAAAATAATATTAGTTTGCCACAGTTCCAGCCTTTGATTGGGATTGAAACCTACTCTTCCTCAATCGTCAAAGCTTTAGGACAATCGAAAGCAAAAACTAGCTAAATGACCCTACTATTTACAACTTCGAATTGGCATCTCCTGTACAATTTCTAGAGCCTAGTGGTCGTTTCTCGCGATCAAGTTTTTCAGAGAGACTATCTACTAATCTGTCGAGAGCTTCTTTCATCCAACAGTGCTGACAAACTTCTCTCGCATCAGCTACGCTCATCTACATCCACACAAAATATAAATGTTCAAATAAGATCATCTCATAGACTATGTACGAAGAAGCATTTAATTTGATGCTTTGAAACTTCAAACTGCTCATCAGCTTACCCATATTCTCTGACGGAGGTTTTGCTCAGGCCAGAATTCCAATTGCTCTTGAACAAGTAGAGGAAACATGTAGCCTTCATAAAAAGTGCCATGGCTTCTGCTCTTAAAACTCCATTTACCCAATTGTCCCTGCAAACAGAAAATAAACCCCATTTTGATTCCAAATTTTGGCTAGATTGTTAAATGAATGTTGATCAGCTAATTATATGAGAGAGTATTATTACCCCAACAATGCCTCTTACGCCTGCTTCCTCCATGGTTTCTCGCAAAGCTGCTTCCCTTTTGGATTCGTCTAACTCCCAACCTCCCTGATTTGGTCAACCAAATAATGCACATTAGATAACATTAAATTAAATTGGATGTTCTTTATTGACTGTATTTTTGTTGCGGGAGTACCTTTGGAAACAGCATTCCTTTGCCTTTCTGAGAACTAATAACCAAAACTTCAACTTCTTCTGGAGCCCCCAGGGAAGCTTCTTCCATAATTTTATATCTGTACGGTATACATCTGCGTATTTACAAACCAGGCAGTTCAAACGCTTCAGTAACCATTGACATGGAACTGATGAAAACTTAATGGACATGATTTCAGATCCGACAAATATAGTCCTTTCTGTTCATACCCAACCAGATATTCAGAGCCTAACAATCCAAATATATTATGATTCTATTCCAACCCACTGGTTATTTTGTTTGTCCCTCTCCATTTTCTAAGCGCTGGTGCAAATGTAAGACCTTTATATTTGTTTTGTGTTTCTTCATGGACAGAAAAAAAAAAATTTACATTGCACAGTGAGTTTCAGCCAAAAATAATAAGAGAATGAAATCACTAATTCTGTAGTTCAACGGAATACCAGTAAATGCTTAATTTACCCAAAAAAGGAAGCATTCACACAGAAGTACAACCCTTTGGGGAGCGAAACTAAAAACTTATCAAAGTTTTTAACAAAACGACTTTCCAAAAATTGAAGGATTCAGAGGGAAAAGGGAGAAGGGACGAACCCGACGACTAGGCGACGACCCTTTTTGTAGCGCTGCAATTCCCTACCGGTGCGAGAAACCAAGGCCACCACATTTTCCTGAGCAACCAGAGTCACCATTTTCGTGTTTCCTTCTTCAAAGCTTTACACAGAGACCCTATAAACAAGAGGAGAAAGAAGAAGATGCGTAAGCTTGAAAGGACTTATTGGTGGAAACAAATTCCGCGTCTTGTGACTCGTGGATGGAGAGCACAAAGGGGTCCCTTTTAATAATGCTAACGGCAAGAGAGAGAGAGAGAGAGAGAGAGAGAAAATGGTGCACCTTTGCGATCCGGTTTATTCTGGAGAGACTGCATGTGGGACCTGCGAGAAGATTTGTAGGCGCCTGTGCGACACGTGTACATGACGTGTCACCTGAATTCCGATGTGGACGTAGGATTTCAATATCATCTTTAAAAAATATTTTATTATGTAATATCTGTTTTTATAAATATGAAAAATAGGAAAATGAATTAATCAAAATAAGTAAAATAAAGAAGATGATATAAAAAATGTGAAATGAGGAAATGTCAAATAGAAAGTTTTTTTTTTTAATACACCACTATTAAACTTTAATTCTTTTTGAATTTTCAAACTTTTCAAATTAATTATGGAAAAAAAATACAGAAACTGGGCCCTTGGTGACTTAAACAGGTATAATGGGGATAGCCCAACGGCGAACCAGAAAAGGGGGTGGGCTGGCCCACACAAGGAAAACTACCCTCCATCGAAACCATAAGGACCAGCCAATCACATGTAGCTGCAGAGTGTGGTTACATATTTTTCAAATTTCCGTATGCAATTGTGGACTCAGTCTGCCGTTGCATGTGAATGTTGATTAATCATTGTTTGTCCCACCAATTACTCATAATTTTATCCTTTTCTTTTTTAGATAGAAGGGGTATGACCCAAGTAAAAAGTAATAAAAGACTTAGGAAAGGAAGGAAACTCCGATGATACCACTGAGAATCAAGTCACCACAAAATTTTGGAGCAGAATAAAATGTTGAGCTAAATGATAATGTTTCAAGAGATTTTTTTAAAAAAAATATAAATTAATTCCTTCAATTTTAAGATGATTAAATTATTTTAATTTTGAAAATTTAAAATTATTTACTTAAAATTTATACAATTTTAATTAATTATTTTATCAAATTATATAGTTTTTAACAAAATTTTTAAATAATAATTAAAACATTATAGCATGCTAATTTTTTTAATCATCTTTCATATATAATTTTTATGTTATGTAAATAATAAAAATTAAATTATATAAAAAGAATTTTAATTAAATACTTGTATATAAAGTGTGAAATTATATGCCAAAAATAATAAAATAAATCAATATTTTTTAATATTTTGATTCTTATTAAAAAATTTCATAAAAAATATAACTTGATAAAATAATTAATTAGGTGAATCATGTGTGTTATTTTTAAATTTTATAAAATTTAAGAGAATAATTTTTAAATTTCTAAAGTTGAAGGAAGTAAAATTCAATTACATCAAGTTAAAGTGTATAATTTACACTTTTTTTAATTTTTTATGTATCATGAAATATTAATATAATAAGGGAGGAGCCGAAAAGAAAGGATTTTTGAGTTTGAACACTCAATCTAGTTCCGTAAATATAAAACTTTCAAGTAGTGATGTAACCTTTAATTAAAAAATCAAATTCATATCATCTCAACTTTTACAATGAAATTTTTAATCTTATTATATATTGAATTAAATAATGGTATTCTAGAAAATTGAAATCGGAAAGTAGAAGACATGAAAGCAAGGCAATTTAACATAGTCAACCATACACATATGCGGCTCATGGTTCCGGACGGCACGCTGTATTTTCGATCTCTCCATACGTGAGTTTGTGAGAAATTGAAGGAAATGTCCTCAGCAAAAGTGAAGCATTTCGCATGAAATTGACCAAATCTAAATAATGTGCATAAGGACTATGCAACTGAGTCAAAACTCGTGACTCACGTACTAATCCAATTACAGATGTTTCTTCGGAGAATTATTCAAATGCAAGATAGCCAATATGTTTGGTTCTTCCTTTGAAAAATAACTGGGAGATTTTTTATGTAGTAGAATATGATGATATTGTAATTTTCACCAAAATAAGAAATTAAAATACTTAAGAGGCTTGATACAGCTAGTTAAGGACACCATAAGCCAAATTAATGTAATGTTGTGTGGCTAATGATCTTGCAAGTCTTGTATCCATTGTTCTTACATTTATGTTAAGAAGATGTAAACACGATCTTGCAAGTCCTGTACCCGCTATTTTTCCGCTTTGATACATGTATTAAGTTAAAAAAATGATGAAGACATGACTTCCTAGAGAATTCACAGTGACATGCTTTGGTAATTTTTTCCTTGAAATCATGCTGTGCATGGTCTAACATGTCAGTATTCACATAAAATCATCTCTTATGATACATTTAGAAAGGATAATGGAACATTGAATATTTGTCAATCATATAATGAAATTTTATATACAACATATTCAAAGGCAATTTAATCAAATCATTGAATTATTTGCACATATTGAACTACAAAAACACTTCACATTAAAAGTCTTTAAGTACAATGGCAAGAGTGAAGAATAATTTCATTTTATGATATAAATCTGATTATATAATTTTGGGCCTATAAGAAGATGACCACAAATTAATATATTCAAATTTTAAATTCACTGCTAAAATGTCTAAAGTAATTGAAACTTTATCATTTCAAAGAACATTCTAAATTAGATACTTCTTAATAGGCATATACATAATTTATGAGTCAATATAAGGCTTTTTTTTTAAATTGAGGTAAAATATTTATATAATAATATAGCAATACAAAGATAAAAAAAAATGTAAAAATCACAATCATATAATTTTTTTCACTTTTATTGAATTTTCAAACCTAGTCAAAATTATTAAAATACTCTCAATTTTGAAAAAAAAATTGAAAAAATAATCAACAAGTGCAGCTCCCAAATTCACACAAGAGAACCTATATATTATATTTTATTTTTGAGCCAAATTTCATCTAAAATTGAATACATTTACTTGTCGAACGGTTACAATTGTTGTGATGCATATTTACCCTTATAGAGGTGAGTTTCAATTTTTAGCTGGATTCGTCCTTTTAAGCGAATGGCTTGGAGTCGTCTAATTAAAATGAGTATAATACTCTCTAATTAAATTCAGAATTCAACAAACTGTTAATTATTTATAAAAAGCAATAAAAAAATACTTATTAGCATTTGATAGACAAGTTGCATAGGATTTGAACAAGATGGTCAATATAGGTCATGTATGCCTACCATACCAATCCGGATAGGTATATAGTTTTCATGGTCGAGCACCGTATGGTAATTTAAGGTTGCCGACTTGCTTTTCAATCATAATTAACTACTTTATAATGTATCTACTGGTTTATTTTCTGAGAGTAGAGGAAATTGAAGGAAATGGAAAAAAAAAAAGAAAGATTATATTTTTATGTAATTGTCCTTAAATTTCTCGGAAGATTAACCTAATCCTACAAGTATAGAAAAATAAGACTACCCACGTTTCGTTTGGCACATGGATTCCAGTCATCCTGCTGAGCTTGGAAGTCGTTAAGAATATATGTTATTCCCTTTGCGTTTGAGCACGTGGCTCAAGATCATGATCTTCAAAACTTGTAGTTTTTCCATGAACCAGCGTTTCAAAACTAAATAAATTTATATATTTTTTCCATAGGGAATAATATGAAGACAAATTTTAGTGGAATTGCCGTTTAAAAAGAGATCTCAACACTCAAGTAGAAACAAATGAACGTGAGACTAAATGAATTAAAATTCACGTGTACACCGGTCATTCATTAAAATCACATTCTTTTTTTTCTCTATTTTTAATTTTTTTTTTACACTAACAACAAAAAGGCTTTGAATAAGAAACTTTCAGCAAACTATTAAAATAGTTCTAGAGCTCATTTATTTTAACGAAAATATTTTTCTAGCAATATAATTATAATATAT
The DNA here is from genome assembly GCA_020226215.1 of Sindora glabra. Classification (NCBI taxonomy): domain Eukaryota; kingdom Viridiplantae; phylum Streptophyta; class Magnoliopsida; order Fabales; family Fabaceae; genus Sindora; species Sindora glabra. The sequence goes on along the minus strand of CM035230.1, from coordinate 55,680,014 downwards.
TAAAAATAAAAAATGATTAATTTATTCAAATTAAATATTAAAGATGTGGTGAAAAACAATTTTTTTATTACCATATCATTAAATATTATAAAATTTTTGTTAAAATATACAAACAATATACTTCTTCTCAACTTTATAAAAATAAATTAATTTTTAACGAAAAATATCTTTCAACAAAATACTATAACTTAACAATTAAATTTTGCAACATGCGTGAGAAATGGTAGAAGTCACAATGACGGCTCAATGGGCCAAGTGTTGTAACTGGCAAGCATGCGTGCATCTAGCTTCTTCCACCCGCCTACCAAGAGAATTATGAAAACACAAAATTCGAAAAGAAGGAGTCTTTCTTCAACCATCTGTCTATTATAATTATAAGCCTTGCATGCCATGCATATTGGCTTATATGTATAGAAATAGTCTTTCAGGCTTCTTATGCCATTTTCTAAGGGGTTGTTACTACTTGGAAGCGTTCAAGTCTGGAAAAGTTCATCACAATTTTGTCGGCCGCATGCGCCCGTTATCTTTGAATTTTATGTCCATTTTGTATGCTTTCCTCGGACCTTATTTAATGATAACTACGTGCTTATTATAACTCATTAAAAATGGCAAATCATTAGTATAATGTCATCCACATCCGTGATATCTATTAGCAATATCCGACCTTCAAATTTCTTGTAAGAAATATTAAACAATATTATATATAAATGTACTAAATTTTTGAATTTGAATTTACTAAAATATAATAATATTGAGCAATGAATCGTACATGACACTTCTTTTTTTATATTTTTAATCGTAAGAATTTTTTTATATTTTAATAGTGAAGATAGTTAAACTACTTCACACTTCTCTTTAAAATATATATAAAAAATTGACTAGGATCGGAGTTCCTTTCCCTATTCAATCAATATATTATATCAAATTGTAATTAGATTTTTAAAGATACAATATAAATATGCTCTTGAATAACTGATAGAATTTGAACAAGTTGGTTAATTAAGGAATAAATGAAAGTGACTTTAATCAAATTTCACTTCGTATAACAATTAAGATTACTAAATGTTACTCTTCTTTTAGATGATTGGATACGCATGGCATGTTAATAATTCATATTGATATAATGATATTAATAATTAATTGATAAGTCAATAATTTCAATACATAGAATTTGGTTAAAAATAAACTTTGATTTTATAGCTGTATTTTTTTAATCAAAATATTACTAATTAATATTGTTACGTTCAAAAAAATTGTAGAATAATATACTTTGATACATGTTAGAAGATTTCCCAATTTTTACGAGGGTTTAGTTAAAAAAAGTGTGATTTTGTATATAAAATTCTTTAACTTTTCAAATAAAACTTATATTTGGTAAGAATTTTGTGTATAATAACTATATAAAAAAATATTACAATGCCATTAATGATATTTATTTAAAAATATTTTCTAATTTTTTTACATGAAAATGACATCTTTTGATTAAAATTTTTTGAAAAATATAAAAAATTCTCACAAAAATTACAAAAATATATATTGGTATAAATTTTTAATATGCATATAAAAATATAATCCTAAATTTAAAAATAAAGCAAATAAATTTGAATTCATTAATCGTTTCTTGACTACACGACATTGATGATGGCGCAACCCCCGCCGGCATTGTCAACTTTTTCTTTCATTTAGTAAATTTATACACACACCTAATATAGATTAAGATTTGAATAGTTTGTTGGAGGCATTACTTTTGAATCTTCTTATTATCATGCTAAAAATAAAGGTTAAATGTAACTTTAGGCTTTATATATATATATATATATATATATATATATATATATATATATATATATATATATTGTACATTAATCCTTTAATTTAAAGTAATATTTGGATTTTTTAAAAATATTTAATTGGTGTTATTTTAATTCTTACAACTTTCATAAGTTTTTGTTTATGTTTAATCTCAAATACTCACTGTTTTGTTACTCAGATAAATAATATCTTTTAGGATTTTATAGACAATAAATTTTGAAAAAAAATCATAATCATCGGATTTTATGATTTTTTCCAAAATTTTACTACCCAAACAAATATTTTCTTCCATACTTGAATATAAGTCATTTCATATTAATATTGAGAAATATTAGATGAAAATTGTATTGTACAGCTAAGAAGTTTGTAAAAATCAAATAAAAAAACTAAAGTTGCACCGAGTTAAATATTTATAAGATCAAAATAGGTTATTTTAATTTAGAGACAATGATGAGATGGGGCAAGAATAGATAAACCTTTGCTTGTCCTATACTTCATTGTCAGATATAAAATATTGCTTTGTTCCATACTCATGATTTAGAGGCAAAATTAATCTCATTCTCATGTTCTATTGGAATAATCCTTGTAGAACATTGAAAATTTGAAGTATTTTATCATCCCTATTTTAATTTTGGAAGATAAAAAATACATAATTTATATTTTAGAAAGATTAAAATTATATTTAAGCATAAAAATAAACATTCATGTAATAGATTTTAGCGTTGATCGTAGTATTAATTGAATAGTTTATATCAATGTGAAATCATTTATATTCCTTTAATATGAAAAAAAAGTCATTTATCAAATGGAGTCAAATTACTACAAAATGATTCATCAATTAATTAAATATTTTCTTTGATTCTTATTATTTATCATATTTTGAAAAAAATTATCCTTTTTTTATTCCTTTTTTTTTACTGTCACTTTAGAAATTCAATAATACATTAATTTTTTAATTTTATCCTTTTCTTTCATTAAATACTTTATTGTTCTACACATTCATTTTAAAATATTTTAATAAATTTATTTGATTGTATTTTTTTTTATTTTCATCTATCTTAAATTTTATGTATAAAATATAATCTTCCAATAATATAGTTATCTTTTCACTCTCAATCCACCTGGCATAGTCATTAAATTTCAATGCACTAAAGAGTAGTTTTGGAAAGTCTTAATAAAAATAAGTATATTAAACTATTTTCTTAATTCATGTCTAAACAGTTGAATGCGATAGAGTAGTACCATATAATTAAATGCAATTATATTAATGCTAATTATAATTATTAGTACAAAAATGATAACAATATAATTAATATTAAAAATCATATTTAATGCTTCATTTTATTTTGTTAATATATTATTATTATTAAAACTAATATCTCTCATTCATTATATTTCAAAAAATACAAATAAAATATTAAATATGATTCTAATGCTAAGACTCTATTTAGTTTTTTAGAAGATATTTTTTGTAAAAAAATATGATTTTCTTGTATATAAATAAAAAAAAATCATGTGCTTCTATACTTTATAATAAAAAATGGTACTTAAAATCATAGTAACAGAGAAAAACAAAAAAGAAATTATTTTTTTATTAAACTCTTTATACTTATTCTAGAACATATAAATTATTTTTCACTATTTTCATAATTTATAATAATATTTTTATGAAATATAATTTTTCACTACAATAAATATATCTTAATTGTCTTATTATTAATTAGGAGTTAATAATTACACCTTAATCATCTTTTGAAAAATTAGTTAGCATTATCTATATATTAATCCATATTGAATTTATGTAATATATATAGGCATATACAGGTGTGTGTTTTGTTCGAAAAGAAGTTCTAAGTCTCGCGGACGAATAAGATTCTTATCGCAGTTAATCGCACATTCAATTGTAGATATAAAAGCAGAATAGTCAGCTTTGCAACTAATTAGTTGTTTACTATGCTTCCCTCAGAAACAAATAATGGTTGGTGGAACCGTGGAGGAATGTTAAAGATGGCTAATGAGTCTTGCACTTTTGCTTCTAACATATCTATAATCCACAATTTTATATATCAAAAAGGAAATAATTGTGCAGATTGACTCACTTTTTATAACTTAAAATATAATTTAAGTTTGAAAATTTTGGATAACCTTTCAATAAAATTTTATTATTTAATGATATTATTACAATATTCAAGCATAATTAATATATAATTTTTTTTGTTTGAGCTTCAGCCCTATTGTTTAAAAAAAAAAAAAACTAACCTAACATAGAATCTTTTATATGATTTGGTCGTGGAATAAATTAAATTCATACATGATATATGTCAATAAGTGCCGTTCTTACTGCAAGCAAATTCCTGCACGTAACATCATTTAATATAGTTGCATTACACACTTCAAGCTGTGTACAATGCTTCCAGTTCTGGAACGGCCGCCAATTATTTGCAGCTAATTTTTCGACTTGCAGAGATGGCCACACTAAGTTCAATCGTCACATGATGTTGTTTGGAGATTCTCCAAATATTTTTCAATATCTTGAGTCTTGACAAAAGCTTAGGATTCAGATAAATATTAATTGTTGACAAATTGGACATCATATCATGACAAAACTATATAACCTCTGTTATTATTTTTTTTATAATAAGTAGGACTTTTAACACCCAATTCCAGAAGGAATCGCGGGCTTATGACAAGAAGATACAAAATGTTGTCGGTTGATGTTAACATAAAATCATAATTTATCCGCAATTTCATTTTCTTGGTTTTAAATCATTTGAGTTTGAATTTGAGTTATAATATATAACATTGTTTGTTTTTTGGAAGATATTTTTCATTAAAAAATCTTACTTTTTTTAAAATAAAAAAATATCATATATCTTTATATCTTATAATTAAATAAAATATTTCTAAGATTTTGGTAAATAAAAAATTAATAATTTTCTCTTTAAAAAAGTTAT